>SIJG01000007.1:1905851-2416697 GCA_023374025.1 Heterodera schachtii | reverse complement strand
GTTTAAGGTGCTGAGTACGAATCTGACCTTCTTTTGTAATATTTCGAACCCCTAACCCGAATTTTTTTTTACAAAGTTTGCTATATTTCGGGTAATACTGTGCTTTGTCCACCATCCTTTTTTCGAAAATTTCTTATGATTTCAAAAATCATAGAAACATGTTTCAAAAGATTTTCGGGGTCGCTGATCACTAATTCGCATCAATTTCGAACAATTCCGAACCCCGGACCGAATTCGAACAAAAAATCAGAAATTCAAATTTTTCGATTTCAGATTTTTGCTTCAAACTTTGTTTAAATACATGGAAATGAACTAAAAGTCATTAGTGCTTCAATAAGAAATTATTTAAACAATTTTTAGACAAAAAATGGAACTTGAAAAATTAAAAAATTTTGATTTTTTGAAAAATTCGAATTCGGGTTAGGAGTTCGAAACATACATTAAAAAGGGGGATGGGTCGAAAAATTTTTTGCGAAGGGGGTCGGCCGCCGATGAGCTTTTTTTTTTTGCTTTTTCAAAAACGGTCTTTTTCGGCGCGCTTTTTCCAAAAAAAAAAGGGCGGTGCCGATAGGCGCCGCCGGGGAAGATTTTTGGATTTTTTAATGAATTTGATAAGAAAATTTCCAAAATTTGCGACCCCCACTCGCCGCGAACCCCCTCCCCCACCTCTTTTACACCGGCTCCCCCTTCGCTGCGAACCCCCCCCCCCCCACACCCCTCGTAATGCAGGGAAACTGGTGCAAATAGGTCATTTTTAAATTTTTTTATTATTCATAATAATACTTTTATGTACTTTTTTATTTCTTTTTATCATAAATATTTTTGAATAGAATTAATTAAAAACAATAAGAAAATTTTTAAAATGAACAATTTTTTGAAAATCTGAAAAATTGTCAAAGTTTCAAAATTTTCCTCCGGCTCCGGGCCCCCAAAACTTATTTTTTCTTAAAAAATTTGGCTCAAAGTCGAAAAAATTGGTATTTTTGGTGAAAAGAATTCATGATTTAGTCAAGGAAAATTAAATTTTTTAATTTCAACGAAAGAAAAATTTGGTTTAATTTTTCAATAAATTATGCCAATGATGACCAATTATTTAAACCCTATTAATCATAAAAAAATCAATTATAAAAGAAAAAGTAAACCAGGATCGAACTCATGACAAAATGTGTTAGTGTTAACGCACTAACCACTACACCACTACTAAACACGTGGAAGAACAAATGCAAATTACTTTATTTAATAAAAATCTGGCAAAATTGGGTTAAAAAAAAATTCAAATTTGTATAATTTTTTTGCCGTTTCTCTCACGAAAATGGGTAATACTGGAGAATTGGTTCTCGGAAAAAAATAATTTAAAATTTTTATAAAAATCTGGCAAAATTGGGTTAAAAAAAAATTCAAATTTGTATAATTTTTTTGCCGTTTCTCTCACGAAAATGGGTAATACTGGAGAATTGGTTCTCGGAAAAAAATAATTTAAAATTTTTCTTTTCTAAAAATCGTTAAAACATATTTATGAGGGTTTTCTGGGCCGCTGATCACGAATCTGACATTAATTTTCACTAATTTCGAATTCCGGACCTGAACTCGAACTAAATCAAAAATCAAAATTCTCAAAACATAAAATGCGTTTTGAATTTTCGACTTTTTGTCCGAATTCGGGTCCGGGATTCGGAATTGACCAAAATTAAGGTCATATTCGTGGTCAGCGACCCTGAAAACCCCAAAATACACGTTTTCAAGTTATTTTTACATGAAAAATTTTATTAAAATTTTAGCACATGATGAAAAATCATAGACAAAATCAATGATTTTGTAAAATCCGAGCTCGAATTCGTGATCAGCGTATTTTCTTACCCTAGAAAAACTGTAAAGAAACTTCTTAACTTTGTTTTTCGTCGGGACATTGGAGTTTTACCCATCTTTTGTCAAAAAATTCCTCCGAATTCGTCATTTTACAAAGCGAGAGACGTTATATTTTATAGAACTGGGTGAGGTGCACTTTTATCAAACAGATTTTATAAAATGGTAGATTGGATGCTTCAAAAATAAATATACAAACAATAATTATGACTTCTCTCTTTCTCTACCACCCTCCGCTATTCGTGCGCACAATCAGCTGCTCCCGTCCCTTCCCAACTCCGATGTATTCGACGGGTACGCCCAGTTGATTTTGTATGAACTCCAAATAGGCACGGCATTTTTCCGGCAACTGTTCCCACTGACGGGCACTGGTTGTTGGCGACTGCCAACCCTCAAAGGTTTTGTAATGGACGCGCAAATTTTCCCAATCATCGACGGTCGCTGAAAAAAGATTAACAATTGGAATGGCATAAAAACAGTCGAAGCTCACCTGGAGGGTACTCAATTTGCAATCCATTCAATTCGTAACCAATGGCAATTTTAATTTCATGAAATTGGTCCAGGATGTCCACCTTTGTTACAGCCAAACTAAAATTGTGAAAAACTAACAAATTGCACATAAAAAATAAAAGGGTGAACGTACGAAGTGAACTCGTTGATCATTGCAGAATAACGCAACAGTACCAAGTCAAGCCAACCACAGCGCCGTTTTCTGCGAGTGGTCACGCCAATCTCAGCACCAACTTCCTGCAAACGTTTGCCCTCTTCGCTGGGCTGTCCCTAATGGAAGATGAAAAATGCGATCAAATTAACATAATTTTTGGGGCGAGTCATACATCGGCGTCAAGCAGTTCAGTCGGGAACGGACCGGAGCCGACACGTGTTTGGTAGGCTTTGACCACGCCGATGACGCGACGGACGGCAGTCGGCGGAATGCCAAGGCCGGTGATGCAACCGCCGACGGTGGAATTGGACGAAGTGACGAACGGATAAGTACCTGACAATGAGAAGACAATGGTAAAAGAAATTGAACAGTTATTGGATAGGACCAAAATCGATGTCCAACAGAGTGCCGTTGGCTCCTTCCACCAAAATCGATTTGCCCTCCAAACGCTTTTTGTGCAGGAAAACGGTTGTGTTGCAGACAATGCCCATTTGGAGAAGACGTGCGGCATGGGCCTAACAAAAAAGAAATTCAAAATCATATTTAAAATTAAAAAAAGAAACTACCTTTAATTGTTTGACGTCACTTTCCGTGTCCAATTCAATGTCAGGGAAAAGAGTTTTGAAGTGGGCGACCAGCGAACGATAGCTAAACGAAACGACAAAAGGTCAACTAATTTTATAAAGCGACTGACTTTTGTTCAAATTTCTCTGGTTGGTAGAGCAGTTCGCCCAGTCGTATGCCATTGCGGAAGCATTTGCTCGAATAGGCGGGACCGATGCCACGTTTGGTGGTTCCGAGTTTTCTGTAAAAATGGAATAATTTGATTGGTTTTTAATGATTGTTTTTTCACGAGTTTTGTCCCAACGCATTTTCCCGCATGATGTCCGTTGAGATGTGTACAGGCAACACCAAATGGGCACTGTCACTGATGAACAGTCGGTCTGCCGAGTCCTCAATTTTGTTGCTCTCCAACTCCTCGAAAAGGGCGTCCAAATTGACGACGACTCCGTTCCCGACAATGTTCAACACCTGCAACATCCACATTATTTTTAACGTATCTTTCCTTTTGCTTCACCTTTTCTGAGGCCAATCCGGAAGGCAAAAGGTGGAAATGATACTCGCGACCATTTGCCAGAACGGTATGGCCCGCGTTGTTTCCGCCTTGGCATCGCGCGACAATGTCAATCTGAGAAAGAGAGAGGGTTTAAGCACAAAACATTCGGAACATAAATCCCGGAGGATTTCTAGAATCCCACCGTAGTCTACCTTGTGATGTCCGATGAGGAAATCCAACACTTTGCCTTTGCCTTCGTCGCCCCACTGGGCCCCCAAAAGAATAGAAATGGACGAAGGCGACATCGGATTTTATTCGAGTCTTAAAATGAGAATTTTCACTTTTACGTTACAGATGGGGAGTTCGTTTTACAAGCATTGAAAAAGAAAACGGGAAATCCTGGAGAATGGGGTTTTTTTTTATTGGATTTGATAGTAACTGGGACTTATATGACATTAACCAAGAGCTTCAAATATTGAAGTTGAGAATTTCTAATTCTGAAAAAATATTACATTTACAAAAAAAAGGGGGGGGGGATGAGAGGCGAAGGGAATTTTGAATCCTCAGAAAGCAATAGGTAAATTATTATGAAAAATGATTCCATTATAATTTTTCGTTGCCTTTTATACATATATTTTTCAGAAAAACGGGCTCGAATTTTCTCTCTTTTAACCATAAAATGCAAAATGTTTTAAAGGGAAAGAAAATTTTAAATTTTTTTGGCATTAATTGTTCAAAAAACGCAGCTTTTTCCTTTTACCCGCCGTCAAATTACACGGGGAAAAAGAAACGGTGGAAGGTTCGCTTGCCAAAACATGGAAAATTTGATATATAAATCTATCCTAGAAGCTTCAAACCAAGTTAGGTAAAAACATGTTTTTCGTGCGTTCCCACAGTTCAGGAAAAAATTGGATTTTTATATACTTAATTGGAAGATTTAAAAAATAACATTAAGGTTTTAAAATTTTTCGCAGTCAATTTTCCAACGTCTCTTCTGTGAAAATGTCATCTGACAAGAACAAGGAACGCACTTTCATCGCCATCAAACCCGACGGTGTCCAGCGCGGATTGGTTGCCAAAATCATTAAACAGTTCGAGCAGCGTGGCTACAAATTGGTTGCCATGAAACTTGCCAAGGCAACTGTCCCCCATTTGGAGGTTTAGAGGCCGTGAAATTCGCTGATATATTTTGATTCAATTTAGGTCCACTACCAAGACCTCAAGGACAAACCTTTCTTTGCCGGGCTCGTCAAATACATGGCATCAGGCCCGGTTGTCGCTATGGTTTGGGAAGGTAAAACATTGTAATAAGCAAATGGAAAAATTGAAAAGGCGAATGGGTGGAGATTGTTTGTCTGATTTAAGGGATTACAGACGGATTTTAATCCTCTTCCATTTTAGGTTTGGATGTGGTTAAACAGGGTCGCGTTTTGCTTGGCGCTACGAATCCGTTGGCCAGTGCCCCAGGGACTATTCGTGGCAATTTTTGCATTGAGATGGGACGTAACATTTGCCATGGCTCCGATTCGGTGAGTCCCTCCGACCGAAAGCCGATGAATTGAATGCTTTTTAGGTCCCTTCTGCCGACCGTGAAATTGCCCATTGGTTCAAGCCGGAAGAACTCGTCGACTGGGAAAGTGCGCAGAATGCATGGGTTTACGAATGATGGAAAAAGGCGAATTTGTGTAGTGAAAGGCCTCTGCTTTCGAATCGACCAATGACGACCATCCGATTTTTTTTTGACATTATTCCATTCTGTTAGTTAGGGTTTCTTTTGTTGTTGGCTTTGTTTGTGTTTTTCCTTTCAATTCGGGCATAAAATTCCTAATTTTTTAAATTTCTTTTTTTACTCTGTTACATAAAAAACTAATATTAATTGAGATGTTTGGTTCAATTAAATATGCTTTTCAATGTTCCGATGGTTTGGTCTTCCAATTTTGCAATTCTCTCCCGTCGTCTGGCAAACGTTCGGTCCAAATTTGTGTTTTATTTGCATTTGCCTTTTAGGCGTCATGCTCCAATTTTTCGACCAGTCTTCGCTTTTTCAATGTTGGCGCATCCCTTTTCGGTAGGAAACGTGCCGATGCCATCGAAGAGAGTGAGTGAGCACTGCTTCCCTTTTACAAATTCTTCCGCTTTTTTGGTGAAAAGTCGGTCGATTTCGGCCGATTGGATGTTCGTGTCGGTCGCGTGGTTGCGGTTCGGAAGCACCCGAACGCGGACTCACTGTATGTGGCCCACGTGGAGCTGGCCGAGTTGCAGCCGCGCACAGTCATTGCCGGACTCGTCAAATTCGTCGGATTGGAAGAGGTGCCAAATATTGGGCAACACCAAAGCATTGAAACTGGTCCATAACATCTGTTTTATAAATGGATGTACAGCTTCAAAACCGGCTCGTCGTTTGCCTTTGCAATTTGAGACCGTCGAAAAAACGTGGCATCGATTCGCATGCGATGATTTTGTGCGCATCGACCGAACAAAAAGTGAAAAAAGACAGCGCCATTTTTTTGTGATATTTGGTCTAATCAGGTTGAACCGTTGGAATTGTCTGATCAGTCGTCCCCTCCCGGCTCTTTGATCATTTGTCCCAATTTTGCTCGTCAGCCGGACAAAGTGTTGAAAAAGAGTATTTGGGAAGAAATTGCGTTGGTAAGAATTCTAACCCAAAGCATTTCATTAAAAAAATTTTTTTTTTGTAGGATATGCTTGTTTCTGGCACTGGCGAGTGCGTTTTCAAGGGCACTCCGCTGCGAGTGGACGCCGAAGACGGCGCTTCTTCGCTGGTAACCGCGCCGACACTGCGCAATGTTCCGGTCAAATAGCGGACGAACACAAACAAATTATTGTCTTTTCATTTCAATTTTCTCATTTTTTCTTTTGTCACTCACACATTTTCGTTAGTAAATTATGACTTAGTTATTTATGTGCATTTGGTTTCGTTTCTTTTCCAATTGTTCGCTTGTCACATCTTTTGCCTTGGCTGCTGCTCATTTGACGGTCGTTTGTGCAATTCGTTCCGCTAATCTTTGGTTCGGTGCCTTTACGATCCGTTGAATTGCGATTGTCGCTATTTGGCTTTTTGGTTTCAACATTTTGCCAACCAATGGTATCATTTGGCCAACTTCCGTTCGAATTGTTCGGTTGACCGTCAAATAAATTAACGGCGGATGACCTTAATTGAAAACGGAAGAAATTCAATTGGTTGTGTAAATACATCACCATGGAGGAACAGCCAAAGCCAAGTGCCCAAAATAACGACCAAAATGGGCGGGACGGACATAAAACCCATCAGAGCGTAGCAAAAACTGACACCAGCATTCGTCGAACTGATGACCAACACTTGGACACATGTCTATGTTGTACGGTATAGGATGATGGGTGTTGTTACTACTGTCATACGTCGGTTATGAGGGCTCGGAGTTTGGTCCTTTTTTTGCGAAAACCCTCGGGCGATGCGATTCCCCCCCCCCCCCCCCCCCCCCCGTCCGTCCGGTGAGCGAAACTGGGCGATACCAACGGACGATAGGCCAACACTTGGCGAAATGGTCACAAAGCGAAATATTAAACCATCTAAGTCAGAGACATTTGTATGGCCAAATGGCATAAGTTAAAAGTTACCAAGTATAAAATTGAATATTTTATTGTCAAAATGATCTGACAGAGGAAAGAAAAAGACACTAATTATGACTCAGAATTTCAACCCATTGAAAATTATAGGATTTTTTCTCTTTTGTTTTTCCTTACTATTTTTTTAATGTTTGCTTACAATTAGATTTTTTGATTTTACGTCCATCCCAATTTGGCATCGCCCTTTGTCCCTTTCCGTGTATGACTATGGTATTGGCGTGTTACGGTACTGACAATAAGTCATTGGGTTAGCACAACCCATTCTTTACCTTGTGCCGTATGACTCCCACCATTGATGATGCTGATGACCCCGTTTGAATTGACAGAAAAGCGACGATGAAAAGTGCGTAAAAGGCGGGGATTGTCACGGTTATCAGAATGGAGTGGAACAAGTCCAAAGAGTTCGCATACTGCGGAAAGTCGGGAATGAATCAATTGGGGCTAATGGATTAGCCAATTAAGACTAATGAACGACCAAACTGCGCAGCATATGACTCTCATTGTCAGTTTGTTTCTGTTAATTTGATCTCTCAATCGGTCCGCTTGGCTAACCAAATGGTCCAAATTGGGCAAATAGTCGCCGTGGGGGTTATAAGTCCACGTCAGTTGCACCGAACTCCAAATGGCCGGCGAAGTGCCGAAAAAGCCGTAGAACACCGAATAGGCCAGCGCGACGAACAGCCATGCCCAAGTGCGCCATCCGTTGAACAAAAATTGACCAAAACGCGGGCATGAAAGTTCGAGACAACGGTTGGCGGCCAAAAGAATGGCAGCCGAACTCTCCAAGCACCAAACCACTGGCAAAAAGTGATAAAAATGGAGGGGAATAGAAAAAGGGATAAATTTATTTGCTTTTAATTTAATCGACGGAACAGCAGCAGAAAATTTCAGTAAAAGTAAAGGCGCTGATTTTCTGTACTATACTGTATCATACTGTTATTTGTGCTTACGGTTGACAAACATTCCAACGACGAACACAGTCATCGGCGCGGAACAGAACACAACGCCACACAGAGCGAAGATGCCGGGGATGAGGCCGGCAAAGGGAAGGGCGACCACGTCGATGAGAGCAATGGAAAACATAATTTTGTAACAGTTTTGGCCAAGCATACGGTAGAGAGCGAACACACATGGCAAATAGAGCAGCTTAATTGGCATTTTAGGGCCTTAATGGTGGGTCGGGCGGAGAGTGACGCCGAGGGGAATAATTGGAGTACTGTAATGATTCATTTACATTCGAGCGGTTTTACTGTTGTCCCTTAACGCTAATTGACACCAAATTTAATTGTACAAATTTCCTTTAATCATTTTTTACGCTGTGAGTTTTTCCTTTTTTCGCTCACTTCAAAAAGAACGAAGAACGAAATGAGCAAAATGCCGAAAATGACGTGTTGTCGTCTGTCCGTTGGCACTTCGTCCACTCCGTACAAAGAGCAATTGTACAGCAAATCGAAGCGAATTCGATCGAACAGCAAAAGATTCATTTGAAAGTGCTAACAAAAAAAATACACAATAAAAAGGGGAACCGAAAATTAAATTAAATAAAATTAAATAGCCAAAGAATTCGAAGGCATTGGCATAAAATAAATGGAAAAATGCGAAAATTAAATTAAATAATCAAAAAACAATTATTGTTTAGTTTATTAAGTGAAAAGAATGTCAATGACAAAATGAATTTAATGAACTGTTGGCTTAAGTTTAATTTTTAATTAACAAAATCCAACAAATTATGAATAGAAATCAGAGGATGGCTTATTGAAAAGGGGGGGGGGGCGAAATGCCAACTCAAAGAGGAACAGTTAATTGGTTGAAAATGGGGGAAACAATTGGGGGGGGGGGAATTTGTGAACTTCGGCGGTAAGATATCCGGTGGAAAATGAAAATTAATTCATAAAGTCGGAACAGATGCTAGCGACTGAAGTGAATGAACATTCCTGCCGAACTCACCTGCTGCTGACTTATGACTGATGGTCGGTCGGCATTTTCATTCTGTCAATTACCATAGTAAATTAGCGAAAGATTTGTTCGTATTGGCCCATCGCCGTGCCATTAATTGTTATTTTGAGCGTTCGTTGGATTGGTCCAAAAATGGCCATTCCGTGCGATTTTTTGTGCCTTTGTTTGAACGGCACGCAACATTCATTCAGTCATTCCTTCATATTGTTTAAGCAGTTTTGTGTTTGTTTTGTTGGATTTATTATGCACAAAACAATTACTGGGAGACAAATAAGGCAATTAGCAGAATTACGAACGATAATAGGCATTTAATATGCAAAACAAAAGAAAAATAGAAAAAGCCGAATGGCGCGAGGGAACGGCGCAAATGAAAGTTTGTGCCAAAGTTTGGTGAATTACTACGGGGAATTTAATTTAAGAAATGATGATTTCTCATCAACAGAATTCTGCTCATATACTTAATTTTAATTAGTTCATTAACATGATTTTAAATTTATTCCCAAATATTTCTTAACTTTAAATTGTCAAATTACAAAATGATAAATTATCAGCCAATTGTTGGTTGATTTGTTTTGTCAATCAATCGTCCCTTTTGTCCTCACTTTTCCCTCTTTTCTTCTGTCATTTTCATTTGCTTTGAAGAACAAAAAGTGCTGAAGGAACAAATTAATTTTTTTATAAATAATTTAATTTTTATGAGGCCATTTTTGCCCAATCGGCTGACAATTTCCAAATCACTAATTGGCCAACAATTAATTAATGCTTGATTAATTGACCGATGAAAATGGCCAAAAGTGTCGCTGCGAAAGTGCCGCCCAAAAAGCGTTGGTTTGCCCCCGCTCCGTTGCACAGTTCGCCCGTGCAATTGGTGCACGCCAATTGGCCGCTCGCCCGGCAAAGCATCGCCACGGGCCCCGACTCGCACGCGTCCATTCCCCCGCAGCCCAAAGAGTAATAAGCCGACCCATTCCCTGCACAAAATAACACCCGACATGGTACGGTATTCATTACGGTAAGTTACCGTATTTGCAGTACTTTCGGTGGCAATTTGTCACTTCTACCGCGCATTGCTCCTCCTCAACTTTGGTGCTTACGTTGAACAGACTCACCGTCATATTGGAGCCGGACCAGCATTTGAGAGCTGAAAATGAAGCAGAACGAAATTAACAATTTAATCAGTCTTTGTGATCGCTAATTAATCGCTAATTGGTCAAACACTTAAAAATATTAAAAAAAAGGCAATTAAAGGGGGAGAGATTTGACTTGCCATTGGTCGTCAAAAATGAGCAGATCAAAGGAAAAAAAAGCAAAATGAAATATTTGGAAAAAGTTGAAGGAAAACGATACATTTCTGTAAAAAAAAGGAATTATAATAAAAAAAGAAAATAAAATTTTAAAATTATAAATAAATTAAAAAAAAGTGCGAAAGAAAAACGACGGAAGGAATAAATGCGAGAAAATTATGCTGCGATTGTAAAATTTTAGCCGTTTTTAATGGGCAAATAACACAAGCAATAAATAAATAAATAAATAAATAAATGGAAAATTGGAAAATGAAATTGGAAATTTTGGGAAATTGCTTAGAGAATAATAAGCAAAATAAATTAAAAGAAAAGAAATAAATTGGAGAAACCAATTAAAGTGATAAGAAGAGAAATATCAGCAAAATAATTTATTAAGAAAGTAATTATCAAAAAGGAACAGTGATTATGGAAAGGGTCGAAGATTATTAATTAGACGGGCCCTTATTTTGGCAATTAATCTCATTCCAAACAAGTTTTTCTCGAATTTGAAATTTTACTTTTTAAAAAAAAAGTATTTCGATTCGGCTATTATTGCTATTGTTGGCTCAATTTTCTCGAAGCCCGGAGAGATTTGAATAGAGAAACCAAAGAAATAGCGAATAATTTATAAAAACCAAAGAATGTTTATTTTTCTTTATTCATTATCATAAAATGCTAATTAGTCTATAAAATATATAATTAATGCATACAATTTCAAAATTTTGTTCGTGGAATTTGATTTTATGATCATATTTTTTTTGAAACTAAAGTGCGCTCGCTCATTTATTAGCAAATTAGGTTTTTTTTTAAAATAATTCTTCGTGTTTTGAACGGTTGAAAAACCTCACAGATGGCGTCGGTTCGATTTCGTCCTCTGCTTTTTCGGCATAACTTATCAAGAGCTCTCGAATAATGCCAAATTCGTCCGGGTTGGACAGTTTTAAAAGGTTAGTATTGAGTTATCTTTGTTTTCAGCGCCTAAGAAAATTTAAAAAATGTGATTTTTGAGTGTTTTGTCTATGGAATGGATGCACATTTACAACAAATTAATTAATTAATTAATTAATTATATCAATAATTATGTTTTTCCAACAATTCTCTTTAATTTTTTATTTCTAAAATTTCCCTTTTATTTTTTTAAATTCGTTTTTCCTTTTTTTCCGTTCTTTTGGTTTTGGTTTGTTTCACTTCCTTTTTTAATTATTTTTGAATTCCTTTCGCATTGTTTTCATATTTTTTTTTTAACTTTTCAATTTAACCACCGTTTCTTTCCCTCCACCGTTCCTTCGAAGCGAAATTTGCGCCCAAAGAGACGCCGACGGATGAGTCATTTTTCAATTCAAAAAAAGCATTTTCCTTCCTCCCATAAATATTTAGTTTTGTTTGGTTATTTATTTATTTATTTATTTTATTACCCGCGCACGGAAAGAAAGAAAGGGCCATTCCTTCGCTTCTGTAAAAGGTGTGACCGATCAGACGACGACGAACAGCCGAAGAAGAAGAAGAAGAGAGAGAGAGAGATAAGGGTAAATCAAAGAAGAAAAAAGAAGAGAAGAAAGAAGAGTAAGAGAGAGAGATAAGGGTAAATCAAAGAAGAAAAAAGAAGAGAAGAAAGAGAAAGGAAGAGGAACAGAGAGAGAAAGAGAGAGAGAAATTAAGAAAGAGAAAGGAAGAGGAACAGAGAGAGCGAGAGAGAGAGAGAAATTAGGAAAGAGAAAAGGGAAAGAGAAAGGAAGAGGAACAGAGAGAGAGAGAGAGAGAGAAGAAAGGGGAAGAGAAAACTGAAGAAGAGGGGAGGAAAGAGAAAAGGAAAAGCTACAAAAGGGAAAGGCCAAATGAAAAGAGGAGAGGGGAGAAAAGAGAAAAGGAAACGAAAATTAGAGCAAGAGGAAGCCCGTTTTGGTTGGAGCAAAAACAGCAAAAGGCGGGGAGGGAAAGAAAGTGGTCGCGCAAAAACAAACACTTTTGCTCACGCTTTCAGCAGCAATTAACAATTAATGGGAATTTAATTTTGAAATGCAAATATTTTAATTGTTTAATTACTAAAGTTTCACTTCAAGATCATAAATTGCATAATTAAGAAATAAATTCTAAACCATTTCTTTTTCAGTTCCTCAATTAGTAATTAATTAGTTAATTAATTCGTTAATTGCCTTCCGTCCCTTTCGATGTCCGTTAATAATTCTTCGTCCGTTCTTTCGCCTTCCTCCGCTGCCCCTTTTCCTTCCCATTTTGCCACCGTTTCCCCTCACTTTTCTCTTTTCTTCGGCTCTTTGATCGCTTTTGTCACTTTTGTCGGCGTTTTGGCCAATGCTTTTGTTGTGGTGGCCGTCGCTGGCGATAAGAAAATGCGTCGTTCTCCGATGAATTTGCTGCTGCTCAATTTGGTCAGTTTTGTTCCGTTACCGTACCTTTTTACGGTATTTTCTGTTTTGGAACTTACTGTACATCAAAATTTAAAAATCGACAAAAAGTGCTCATAAATTCACTAATTTCGCACCATCAACGGTCGGGAGGGGCACTCACTACCAATTTCCCTCCCTACCAAACTGTCCCATACCGTAACGTGCCATTTCATTTTCGCTTCTTTCTTTGCCCCCGCCCCCTTTTTCGTCAAATGCCTTCCCACCGCAGTTTCTTTAGGCTGTTGCTGATTTGCTTTATCTGCTGGCATTTACGCCCTTTTGGGCTTCGATGTCCGTCCACGGGGACGGCGGATGGCATTTCCCCGAGAGTTTTTGCCCAATTGGACGCTATCTGAGCAATTGTCTGCTGATTGTGTCCATCTTCACTTATGTGGCCATTTGTGTGGAAAGGTGAAAAATCTTTTATGTGAAAATCAAATGCTAATTTGCTTATTTGGCCAATATTAATTGTAAATTGTGCCTAATTAAGCCAATAATTCTTATAATTACGCATTTGATTTCCAAAGATTCGTCGCCATTGTCCACCCAATGCATGCCCAAGTGTGGTGCACTCGTAGTCGTGCACTGCTCGCCGTTCTCGGCCTTTGGACCTTTGTGATGGCCTATCAATTGCCTTATTTGGCACTCTTTCAGACTCAACCGGCGCCATGGAATGGTTTAGAATTATTAATAAAATATGTTTATCAATCCCATCCCTATTTGATTGTAAAGTCGAAATGCGCATTTGTCGCAGTCGTTTGGCTGGTAAGAGTTCGTTGTGGCGTGCCTACAAATGGTCCGAATTTGTGCTCACTTACGCTCTTCCGGTGCTCCTTTCGGCATCACTTTATGCGCGAATTTGTCGGGTTTTGTGGGCAAAAAGTGCCATTTTGCAAAACAACGGTAATTTGGGCATACTGTATTGGGAAATTGTCAAAAATTATATTTTTGTAATTTACCATTCTTTCTTTTGTTCTCGCTAACTTAATTGGCATTTTGAGTGCCCAAGCGCAGTGCCATCATTGGCACTGCCTCGACGACGGCGGTGCCCCCCGCGACTTATCGGCCGAATGGCACAATTCGCCGCGTTTTGGAGACAAAATTAGTGAACGGAATAAGCAAAGTGGCACCGATTAAGCCAACGACGGCGGCAGCACAAAAGCCACAAAAAGGTTCACAAAAGTCATCATCATCATCAGCAGGTGGCCAAATGGAATTTTGAATTGGCATTTCGTTTAATTAATATTTCAAAAGTGTAGCAAATGATAAAGCAAGGCGCAACGTGGTCAAAATGCTGATGGTTTGTGTCACACTGTTCTTTCTCTGCTACACGCCGATGGTCGTTTACTTTCTGTGGGGGTAAGCAAAAGCAAAATTCACAAATACGCCAATTAAGCATCTGTATCGGATATCGCTACTCCCCCCTCCCTCTCTTTTTCTCTTAATCATTCTATCCTTCCTTTCCTCTCTCTCTCTCTCTCTCTGTCTCTCTCTCTCTCTCTCTCTCTCTTTCTCTCCCTCCCTCTCTCTCTCTCTCTCTCTCTCTCTCTCTCATCATTTGCTATTCATCCCTTCTTTCATCCCTTTCCCTCTCTTCCCTTCTCCCCTTTCAGTGCATTGTTCGGCCGTCCCCTTCCGTTGCCCTTCGAATTTGTTTTCCTCACCAGCACTTTCGTCCAATTCCAAAGCGCATTTAACCCTTTTCTTTACACACTTTTTGCGACAAAATTCCGAGAAAAGTTGGCAAAATTAGTGAAAAGGAAGCAAAAACAACGGAAGGACAATTTGAGGGACAAAAATGAACAAAAGGCGGAGGGAAGAGAAGAGGAAGGGGAAAAGATGGAACAAAATGGGCACAAAGCCAGCGCAAAGTCGAGCATCTCATCATTGGGAGGAGGAGTATGAAGGAAGAGGAGGAAGAAGAGAGGACCAAGAGGAAGAGGAGGGAGAAGAAGGGAGAGGAGGAAAAAGAAGGGGAAGAAAAGGAGAGGAAAGAAGGGGAGAAGAGGAAGAAAATTATGGGAGAAAGAGAGGAAGAGGAGGAAAAGGAGAGGAAACAAGGGGAGAAGAGGAAGAGGAGGGAAGAAGAGTGGAGAGGTGGGGAGAGGAGGAAGAGAAAAAAGAGAGGAGGAAAAAGAGAGGGAAGGAGGAAGAGGAGGGGAGAGGAGGAAGAAGAGAGGAGAGGATGAAAAAGAGAGAGATGGAAGAGAAAAAAGAGAGAGGAGGAAGAAGAGTGGAGAAGAGGAAGAGGAGGAAAAAGAGAGTATGGAGGAAGAAGATGGAGAATAAAAGGAAAAAGAGGAGGAAGGGCATGAGAAAACAGAAGACGATCTCCGCAAATGAAAGTTTCGTTTGCACAGTCTTTGCGAAAGAAGCTAAAGCTGCAATTTTAGTTTTCAAATTTAAAATTTAAAGAAAAAAAACATCGTTATGACAGACATTTTTATATAATTGTAAATTAGAAATTATACCGTATTACAAAATGCTAATGGTCAAATTAAAATTGCATTCGATTCGGCACACCAAAGTCAAAAAGAAATAAAAAAGGGCTTACTTGGAAAAACCCAATGGACCAATGGAAAATGAAAAGAACCTTCGAATTCATCGGCACGGCATTCATTTGAAGGGAAAAGGGCAATTGAGCGGAATGAAAGAAAAAATGGGGTTTTTATTGGGAGAATGAACACAAAAAGGGAAAGAAACCTTCACTTTTTGACTAAACAAACTCAAAAGGAAAGCAGCAGCAAAATCAAACAATAATTAATAGATTAATTAGGCCTTAATTAATTAGTACATTAACTACTCACTCTTTGTTTCATAATTCCACCAATTAACCAATGAATTAATTACCCGCTACACCAATTAATTAATGCATTAATCACCAATTAGTAGATTAATTATCCATTAACCAAAACACGTATTAATTACCCAATTAGTTTAAATAATTATTTATTTTTCATTTTTTATTCCTTTTTCAATTATGTTTATCGGATTAATGAATGAATGGAATAATCAGTTGCTCTTTTTTCTTCTGTTTCTGTTTTTCATTCTATTTTCATTCTTTTCTTTTGTTTTGGTCACTTTTTGTGATGACTCATCGACGGAAAACTCACAAATTCAATCGATTAAAGTGAAAATGAATTCACAATTAAATTATAATATCAATTAAAGTAAAATTCATTTATGTTTACTTATTGCAATATAAATTTTAAATTCAATAAAAAAAAGGTACAATTTTTTGACATTTTTACTGTGTGATTTGTTGGTAAAAGTAAACCAACCTTTATTTTGTATATTCACCATTAAAAATCGATTGATCACTTTTCTTTCTGATCAATTCCCTTTTATTATTTATTTTTTGTTTATTTCTCCGTTTGTATTTTGTTCCCTTCGTACAAAACAACACATTTCTTTCTTTCTTATTTCCCATTTCCATAACATATGCCTCCTCCCAATTTGTTATTTCTGAATTATTTACTGGGCTAAAAAATTCCCACAAAAATAATCCCTCTCTTTTCTTTTTCCTTTTATCTCTTTCTCTTTTTCTCTCTTTTATCTCTCTCCCCTTCTTTCCTTTTCTCTCCTTTCCCCTCTCTTTCTCTCCACTATTTCCTTTTTCTCTTTTTTCTCTTCTTCTTTCCTTTTCTCTCCTTTCCCCTCTCTTTCTCTCTCTCTCTCCCTTCTTTCTCTCCACTCTCCACTCTTTCCTTTTCTCTCCTTTCCCCTCTCTTTCTCTCCACTCTTTCCTTTTTCTCTTTTTTCTCCTTTCCCCTCTCTTTCTCTTCTTCTTCCCTTTTCTCTTTCTATTGCTAAATTTTTGCATTTTCTTTTCCAATGTCTTTGGCACTTCTCTCTTTAATTATTTATTCTTTTCCTTTATTTTCTCGCCTATTTTTCCTCTTATTTTTCTATGGCAAATTTGATTTCTTTTTCTTTTTTCTCCAAAGATTCATTATATACTGCTATATTTTTCTTCTGCTGTTGTGCATAATTCATCAAATTGCGTTAAACGGGGAGGAGGCAAAAGAAATAGGAAATAGTTCACGAAAGTGAGAGGAAAAAAGAGAAGGGAGGAAGAGCGAGGAAGAAAGAGAGGAGAGAAAAAGAGAGAGCGAGAGGAGGGAGAGAGAGAGAGGGAGGGAGGGGGAGAGAGAGGAGAAAGACAGAGAGAGAGGGAAAGAAGGAAGAGAAAGAAAGAGATAGAGAGAGAGAAGAGAGAGAGAGAGAGAGAAGAGAGAGAGACGGTTATTCATTCATTAGGTTGGAAGAAACCGTGGGAAGAAGCATCAGAATGATGCGGAGGGAGGAAAGAAATAATGCTGGCTGGCTTAACGTTGGGGATTGAATGGATATGGGCAGATTAAGCGGGACAAATCCATCCAAAAACGACGGCAGCAGCGGAGGAGGAGGGGCAACTGAAAGCGAAGGAAAAACATCAAAGTACCACCGCAAAAGCATTAGCGGCAAATTGAGGACGGACGGACTGCCCGGGGGAGGGGGGGGGGGGGGGTCAGCTGTTGGTTTGGGGTGATTTGTTTTTCATTAGAAAACATTCGGTGGACCGACCGCCGCCGGAGGAAAAGCGACAAAACATTTGTAAAAGCACAACAGCAAAGTGTTAACATTAATTAACACAGTGAGTCAGTTGTGCTGCTGCTGGTGGTCACGACGATGGCATGCCAAATTCGCTGATTAATTAACTAATTGATTAATTAATTAACGAATCAATGAATGGTCCCACTGATCAGCCGAATTCCTTCACTTCTTTTTTCCATTTTCTTTCTTTTTCTCTCCCCCCCCCCCCTCCCTCCTTTTCTCTTCTCTTTTGCCGTTGCCTTTGCCTTTTTTCAGTCATTTCCTAATGATGCCCCCCGGGGCCAAATGATGATGCTGCGTGCACTGCCCGAGGCAATTTGCCGTTTGTCCCCCGTTCACCTTTTTTTTGTCACAATTTAATGCAATTCCCGCGGCATTTCCCCACCAGCATTTGGATAACATTCATTCATTTTTCATTCTCACGCAATTTAGAGAATGATTACAAATAGAAGCTTATTTAAAAAGGAAAATGAAAATGCCACGAATGGAAATCTAAACATAATTTATATTATTTTATTCTTTCATACTCAAGTTAATTTGACAATTTACCGTCATTAATTTTGAAAAATAATTATTTAAATTTACTTTTTTTTAAATTTTTATTTTCAATTAAATTAAATTATTTTGTCTCATTTAATTGTTTTTATTTATTAATTAATAATAATTCCTTTTTAATTATTTTTGTTCCTTTTGGCTATGTTCTGTCAAATTCCGCCACTTTTTCTTTCTCTTTTCGTCCTTTTTTTCTGTCCTTCCGTCGTTGCCCAACGCACCCAATGGGACGCGTTCAATTTCCCCAACCCAACGGCGCCCGGCGATTTCCATCGCTGCAAAATGCGATCGACGGTTGGGAAATGTGTTTTTTGGGAATATCTAATTACCTAATTAGGCACTTTTATGTGACCCGGACGAGGTATTAAGCGAACAGGAGCGGTACCGACTGAACTACGAATTGGGACTGATCGAATCGGCAACGAGACAGGCACAGAAAGGGGGAAATAAAGGATCAAACACCAAATAGGGGGGGGAGGAAGGGACCAAAGATCACTCAAGGCCAAAACAAAAGGATCAGAGACCAATCCATGCCAAAAAACAAATCGAAAATTAAATTCAGGAAAACGGAAGGGAATTCTGTGAGCGGAAAGGAATTAACGCGGCCGTAGCAATTGCACGCCAAGTGAAGGGCGGGCAGGAGCAGGTGGGTGGGCTAATCTTTTGGTAATTGTCGAGGCTCTCTTTTCTGTCTCGGCCGGGGATTTACTCGGATTTACTCCTTTTAAAGAAAGACTCGGCAATTTTCAGTCAGAAAAATTAAACGAAAAATTAATTTGTGTATTTGGAGGATGTGCGAAATATGGCCAATGACCTTTTGCGACGCTGGACGTTGGACAAACAATGCGAAAAGGCAATTGTTATTGTGCTGTCGCTGGAGGACCGCCGCTTTTGGGTGGCGCGGATGCCGCGAGTGCCGGTTTATGCGCAAGAATTCACGGAACTGTTCAAAAGAGAGGTGGGGCGGGCAATTATGTAATTGATTGGCATTAATGGGTTGTCCATTAGCAAGGCACTTTCAAAACCGGTCGCAATTCGGAGGGCCTTCAAAATGTAATCCGCGCCATCCGCGACCGCGCTCTCTCCAAGCAGTTTCCGTCCGCGCGCCCCGACGACGACGGCCGTTCTAAGGGCACTCCGTTTGTGCCGGTGCCAAAACCAACGCCTCATCCGGCAAAAACAGCCAAATAATTGCGGGAATTAAGCGGTGCCATTTCAGGAGGGAAAGCACCGGCAGAGGGGCGGCGGAGGAGTGCTTAGTTGGCTGCTCATCTTTCTGGTCATCGTCTTCGTGGTCATCCCCTTGGCATGCTGCTGCTGCTGTCTTTATTTCTGCTTTTTCCGCAAAAAGGACAGCGGCAGGTGGCCAAATTAATCGGCCCCTAATTACCCAATTACTCGTCATAATATCTCTCAATATTATCTATTTGATTTAAACTCCAATGAATGCGCGATCATTTAGCAATAACCGCACGCCACACAACGCGGAAAACGGTGGCACTGGCGCGGAAAGACGCGGCGGCACCGGACTTCCGCTTGTCGGAATGTTGAGCGGCATCGGCGGAGCGGCCAGCAATCTCTTCAGCAAAACGCGCCGTCGCGGAGCCGCTACGGACGAAGGCGGCGGCGCGCAACCGGCGCCGCCTCCGCCGTATTCGCCTGTTTCACAGGACGACAAAAAGGCGAGTGGTACACCGAAGAGCAAGGTGTTTTTATTAGTCAATTCCGCCCCCCCCCCCAGTCTTTTGGTCATTAATCACAATTCCCCCCTCCCCCATTTCAGTCCCCTCTTTGATCAATTCCCCTTCCCCCATTTCAGTCCCCTCTTTGATCAATTCCCCTCCCCTCCATTTCAGTCCCCTCTTTGATCAATTCCCCTTCCCCCATTTCAGTCCACTCTTTGATCAATTCCTCCCTCCTCCCATTTCAGTCCCCTCTTTGATCAATTCCTCCCTCCTCCCATTTCAGTCCCCTCTTTGATCAATTCCTCCCTCCTCCCATTTCAGTCCCCTCTTTGATCAATTCCTCCCTCCTCCCATTTCAGTCCCCTTCGCTTTATCCGTCTCTTCCGGTGAAGGACCAGGGCGGCGGAGGTTCCTTCTGATGACCCATGCAATTGAGGGAGTTCAAAATTCAGCGTTTTCACCAGTGAATTATTTTTTAATGAAAATTTATTTTGCAACGGATTAAAATCTTTGCGAAAATCTTTTATTATTTTTCTTTTAAAATGTTAATAATGAATGAAATTTCGTAGAATTTGCTTGGATGAATTTTTAGAAAGGTCAAATTGTTTTTTTTATTAATCCGTTGCGTTTTTTTTTCTGTTTTCCATCGGTAATTTCTCGAAAAGAGAAAAAAAATCTATTTGACTTTGCTTTTAAAATTCGGTGGTTGGCCAATCGACAAAAAATGCAAAAAATAACAATTCATTTTGCATATGATTTGTTAAAAAATATTACAACACTTAAAAAATGATTGAACAAATTAAACCCGACAAAACAAACAAATAATTTATTTCAAAAATATAAAATTATTTTCAATGCGAAAAACTGTTTAAATTAAAGGTTCGATGGTTATTAATTGTTTTAGCGGTGATACTTTTCCGTTTTTGTCATAAACCTAAAATTAAAAAAACTCATACGTGTGGAAAGTAAACACAATTTGGATCATTTGGTAAAATATTAAAAGAAATTATGGCATTTATCCCCGAAATACATAGAAGGAGAAAAGTCAAAAATCGTCAATTTTTTGTTTGTTATTTATAGGGAGCAAAAACAAAACCCAATTTAGGGGGCTTAAATAGGGGCGAAAAACTTGAAAAACTGTGTTTTTTAAATCAAAAATTAAAACCTATGTAAATAATTTATTTCGCAAATTTAGTTACAAATGAATTAAATTTCATCTTTTTTTCTATAAAAGCCAAAAAAGAGATTTCTTATAGAAAATTCGATTTTTCGGTTTTTTCATTTGTAATTCAATATTTAAAGAGAAATTTTTAATTGTTTTTGTCCAAAAATCTAAAAAAATTTTTTTGTTACTTTTTCAACTTTTAAAAAATTTTTGAAGCGGTCGGTCCTTATGGGTGTGTATTTTTATGGGTAAGAAAATGTTTAAAAATGCCGAAATAGAGGCGCAAATGGGGCTTAAATGCCGAAAGTGCCAAAATAGGGATTCAAAGGGACAGATATGGGCGTTAAAACGAATAATTTTCGTTCGAAAAATGTGTCTTTCGTGAATTTCTCATTGGATTAAAGCAGGGTTACCCTTGTCCTTATTTGTAAGATTTGTCCTTATTTAAGCTCTTTGTCCTTATTTTAGTCTTATTTTTTGGATTCAGAGAGAATTAGATTTAGATGATAATTTTTGAAAGAAATGTTTTTTGAAGCGAATTTATGCAAAACTTAACAAGATTCCGGAACCGCTCTTGTCAGTTGGGCCCCGGCACGTTTGGGCCCCAGCGGGTTTTTAGCTATAACTTTTTTCTTTGTCAACCAAATCCAAAATTAGTTTGTAACATTCGAAAGGCCCTAAGTGTCCTCTATTAGCCTGCAAAGTTTTGAAAAATTTCATTAAGGTTCAAAAAAAGTTATGGCCAGAAGAATTCAAAAAACCAAATTTTCCAACTTTTTTGGCCATAAATTTGTTCAAAATTGACGAAATTTTTTGGGATTTTGCAGGCAATTAGAGCATATGAAGAACTCCTGAATGATACTAAGATTGTTAGATTTCGTTGACAACGAAAAAAAGTTATAGTCCAAAAACATGCTGGGGCCCAAACGTGTCGGGGCCCAACTGAGGTAGACCGCAAGATTCAGTTAAAGTTCAAATTTTCTCTCGGCCGTACACTTCCATCTGGAGCTCGGCCTTGACCTGGATCCAGGCCTGGATTTTTGCTGGATCCAGGTCCAGGTCAAGGCCATTCTTCGCAACCTAGATTTTTCCTAACCTGGATTTTCGCCGCCCCCTAAAAATTCTTATTCTTTTAAAAAATTGGCTCAAAATCGTAAATTTTGTCATTTTTTGAACAAAATCGTTAAGAAGTCGCATTAAAAATAACAAAAATTTCCCCGGCGGCGCCTATCGGCACCGCCGGACTTTCTTCCCTCACACATACCCAAAAATTTTTTCGGAAAAATGCGCCGAAATTTTTTTTAAAAATCTGATTTTTTGATTCTGAATGCACTGAAATTTACAAATTGCTTATGTTTTCCACAAAATTGTTAAAATCGATTTTCGGAAATGTATAAATTTCTCATTTCTAAGCCGGAATTGCTCAGAAAAATAGTTGGCGGCCAGAAATATGTTAAAATCTTATTTTTGACCAGCGATGTACTTATTTCGGGAAATTTTCAAGGGTAACTCTGAATTAAAGTCGCAGAAAATAAGTAAAAACCTAAGAATCATTTCCATAATTTTTTCTTCACTATTGGTTACATAATAATTTTGAGATTTTCCGACATTTAATTTTTGCCATTTTACCCCCCCCCCCACCCTCGGTTCCTTCGGCTTTTCATTCGTGGCTTTTTATTCGAGTTTGATCGGACCCATCTTTAATTCTATAAGCCAATGAACGACGTTTAGGTACATCCCCCGCCCCCTCCCCGTCTCTCTCTCTCCCCTCTTCCCCCCCCCCCCCCCCCCCCTCCTCTCCCTTTCTCTCTTCCTCTCTTTTTCGCCTCTTTCCCCTCTCTCTCTCCCCTCTTCCCCCCCCCCCCCACCCTTTCCCTCCCGCGTTCAATACCTCCGTATTAATCCCAAGAGACGACTAAAATTTGTACATTTTTCAATTGTGCGTTGGTTGGCTCGGGGGATGTCGCCATTGGAAACAACGGCGGGGCGATGAGCCGAAATGAACGTGAAGAGACAATTTGCGAAGATTTGTTGTCTTCGGCACATTTTGGGATGGTAAATAATAAATGAATGAATGGACGAATGAATGGCATAAAATATCAAATGGAAAATGCATTTTTTAATTTATTTTGTGTCTTTTAATTTTTCATTGTCCGTGTCCATTGAATGCTTTGTTTTCTTTGTCCCCCTTCGGCTTTTAATGACATTTCATTGCAAATGCCAACGATGGCAAATACCGTACAAATAAATAAATGCCTTTCTTTCCGTCTTCAGTCAATTATAAAAAAGAAAAAGAAAATAATAAACAATTCATAATATTGTTCGATTGTAATTAAATGTCAAAAGGACGACAGACAAAAAGCGATTAAAAAGGCACCACAAAAAGGGGGGGGGGGAGAGTTTGGCATTTCTCAAAGGCATCACTCTTTTGTCACTTTCATTGGCTAATTGCGATAAAATAACATTTGAATAACATGAATTTGATTAGCTTTGGTTTTGTTTTTCTTGGGTTTTAATTTTATGAAACAATTTAAAATGGGAATACAAACAGATTCAGGTGACATTAGCAATAATTGGCTAAATTTGTCCTAATTGCCCTTTTAATAGGTTTCTCTGCTCATAAGTCCCCTCCCCCAATTCGTTGTGACTTTCCCGCCCCTTTCATCTTTCCCATTGATTCTACCGCTCATTTCGCTAATGGCGTCATTAGCGCGTGGATTAGCTTTTATGAAAGCCGAACTGATACAATGGGAGGCATTTTGGAGAGAGAAAATTTTGACGAAAGTGCCATCCTTTTGATAATCACCGCTCATTCCTTTCCTCTGATTTATTCAATTATCCTCATTTAAACACTAAATTTTTCGGAAGATTTGTTCAGCTCAATTTTTTTTTGTCTCTCCTCTTTTCCTTTCACTTCCATTTTTACTCTCTTCTTTTTTTCTGCTGATTTCCCCCGCTTTTTCCTCCACTGTCTTTTTCAACTAATTAATTAATGAGGCATGCTTTTTACTCTTGTTGGCATACTCCCTCTTTCTCTCCTCCTCTCCTCTCTCTCTCCCTCCCTCTCTCTCTCTCTCTCGTCCTCTCTCTCTCTCTCTCCCTCTCTCTCTCTCTCTCTCTCTCTCCTCTCCCTCTCTCTCTCTCTCTCTCTCTCTCTCCCTCTCTCTCTCTCTCTCTCTCCCCCTTTCCCCTCTCTCTCTCTCTTCTCTTCTCTCTCTCCCCCTTTCCCCTCTCTCTCTCTCTTCTCTTCCTCTCACTCCCCTTTCCCCTCTCTCTCTCTCTCCTCGCTCTCTCTCTCTTTCTCCCTCCTCTCTCTCTCTCTCCTCTCTCTCTCTCCTCTCTCTCCCTTCCTCTCTCCTCTTCTCTTCTCCTCCATCTCTCTTCTCTCTCCCTTTCATTTTTTCTCCCTTTGTTTTTCGTACGGATGAATTAATCTTTGCGGAACATTTCCCCGATGGGCACCGATTCGCTGCTATCCGTGAACATTTCCTCAAGTGCTACCAGCCTTTTCAGCCCTCCCGGCAACAAATTTCTGTGCCAGCAGCGCAACGGTCGTCACAACGGAAGTGCCCCCGGTAAAACGGTGTCTTACTGTAATTTAATTGACCCTTTCTTGGCCCAAATCAGTGAGTTTAAATTACGACTCATTTCTCAAAGGGTTTTGATTGTGATGGTTTATCTCCCCAAATTTGACCCCCCCCCCCCCGTCTTCGAGCGGCACAAACAATTCTATTTTTCATGGCATTTTCCTATTCTTAAATTTTAATTCTCACGCAACAAAAGAGTTTTTTCATGCCGTTAAAAAATATTTTGTCGATCGTTTTGGCATTTTGTCTTTTTTGGCATTTCCTCAGAAGTTTCCCCTCTCTCCGTTTCTCGTCGGCTTAAAATGAAACGTCAGCCGAGCGCAGAGAGTGCTTCTGCCGCGGTCGCCAGCTGTCCCCCGCTGCCAGTGATCCACGGGAATTTATTTGAGCAGGTGGGCCAATTTGGAGGGGGAAAATGAAAAGGCATTTTGGGAGACATTACAAATTTGAAATTATTTTTGGAAAATTATTAAATAATAATGAAAAAATCAACAAATTCTTTTTAAAAATTGACAAATGTGGACATATCACCAGGTCAAAAAGGGGGGGGGGAGGAAAGAAGCAAAAAAACAAATTTAAAACACTAAAAACAAAATTCATCTTCTTTTTTACTTTGTTGTATGGGGTTTTATTCAGGGTCCAATGAAGGATTTTTGCTCAATTTAGATTTTTTGAGATGTGATTGATGAATTTTTAATGATAATTTAAGGGTTATTTTATAGTTTTTTGGAATTACAAAAATTTTAGAAAGCTTAATTAGCTAGCTATAATTATTGTTAATTTCTGACAAAAATGCTAAACGATGTATTATGAAGAATGAAAATATATGATTTCAGTGATCATTTTTACTGATATCCCCCAAATGGGGCTTTTGAAAATTTTCATCTGGTAGCCCTGGTTTTATTGCTAATATTCGTACGAATGAAAATTAATGCTCATAAAATTATTTTGCGTGTTTAAATGGGCAAAACAAAAAGCGGACAAAATGGCGCAATTTTCGCTTTTGGCACAAATTTCCGCCGCCAGGCGAATGCCATGGCATTTTCTGCCCAACTATGCTGGAGGCATTAATCCAATTTATGCCAATGTTAAAGATTTTCGACGACCGATTTCGAACAATTCGAGAACGGAAAGCGGCGAAGCCGACTCTGCAGAGTAAGGTGAAAAGAGCAAAAAAAAAGGGGGGGGGGGGAAGGCCAAGGGCAATATGCCAATTTAAAGAAAATTCAAACGCAAATCCCTTTTTAGGTGTACAACTTTTTGGGTCGGTTTTTCATTTATTAATTGCTATTAAATCATTGCTAATGCTTTTCTCCTCTTTTGTTATCAGAAAGGCCTTCCGGATGGGCTTGCTTTCTCTATCATTCCAGGTAATCCCATCAATCCATTCATTCCCTTTTACGCTGATTTCCCTCCTCAATTGATTCCACTAATTATATTATCTTCAATTAATTACCCCTATTAATTACCATCAATTAATAACCGCCGACTTTCAGTGTCTTCTGTTTGGTTTTCTTCTGTTTGATTCTCAGTGTTCTCTCCACCGTTGAAAGTTACTCAAAATATGCCGCTGAAATGCTTTATTTTATGGTCTGTCCAATCCGCCGATGGAACACTTTTTTGCAAATATTTTGTTCATTTGGCACAGGAAATGTTTTTGGTGCTGTTTTTTGGCACGGAATACGGCGTCAGACTTTGGGGTGAACAAACAATTTAATGATTATGATATTTTTGTGCTATATTTATACAAATAATTATAATTTCATCAATATTTTATCTTTTTTGCCTTTAGCTGCCGGCTGTCGCTCGAAATTTCGCTCTTTTTGGGGCCGCCTTAAAGTCGTCATTTTTAACAGTTTAATAAACCGCCCAATTTTCAGTTTGCCAGAAAACCAATTGCCATAATTGGTGGGTTTTTCATTATTTTTTCATTCCGTTTTCTCATTTTTTTTCTTATTTTCACCAAAAGATTTCTGCGTGGTGCTCGCGGGTATTGCGGTCATTGTGATGGGAGCGGAGGGCAAAGTGTTCGCCACGAGTGCCATTCGGTAGGCGCAATAGGCAAACCATCAAATGCCGACCCTCCAAATGCCTTTTTTTGGCCAATTTCCCATTTAATAATCGCTCTTTCCTCCCGCTTTTTAATTATAATTAAAGTATTTTTAAATTTTGAGCCGTTTTTAGTAAAATCAAAGGTTCAGAGGCATTCGCTTTCTTCAAATTCTCCGAATGCTTCACGTCGACCGGCAGGGCGGCACTTGGTAAGCGAAGCGAACGAAGTGTCTTCTCATCGGTCTCATTAATCGTTTTTCCTTTAGGCGCCTTCTCGGTAAAATTTGGTGGATTACTGTACAGAATGAATACAGTAGTTTCCTTCAAAAGGTTCCGTCGTGTTCATCCATCGACAAGAACTGATCACCACACTTTACATCGGCTTTCTCGGCTTGATCTTTTCTTCCTATTTTGTATATTTGGCCGAAAAGGACAGTCAGATGGGCCCGGAGGGCAAGCCGGTATTCTCCAGTTACGGTACTTTTTGGCTACTGTGTGCGAAATGCTTTTTAATGTAACAACAGAAATGGGACCATGAATTTACCCGCGATCGAGACCGAAAAAATCTGAGAATTTCTTGACTCGAGAATTTCTTACCATATTAAATGATTACGGTAGTGGTGATTTGCTCACTTTGATTATTTGGATCAGCGGATGCGTTGTGGTGGGGAGTGATCACAATGACCACCATTGGCTACGGTGACGTTGTCCCCCAAACTTGGGTGGGCCGAATTGTGGCCTCGTGCTTCGCCATCTTTGCCATCAGTTTTTTCGCACTGCCCGCCGGCATTTTGGGCTCAGGATTTGCACTGAAAGTGCAACAAAAACAGCGCCAAAAACATTTCAACAGGCAAATCCCCGCGGCAGCGACACTCATTCAGGCGAAAAACGAACGGGGGAAAAGCGGGGGGGGGGGAGGAATTAAGGACAAAATAGAGGGAAATAAGGACAAATTTTAAAATGGGAAGAGAGAAATGAGGGAAATTTAAACGGGGGAGGGAATGGGGGAATTGAGGACGAATTTTAAAATAGGGCGGGGATGGATGCAAAAGTGAAGCAGTGATCAAGTCTTACATTTCACCAGTGCATTTGATGCTATGATCGCCTGATCATCCCCCCCCCCCTTCAGTGTGTCTATCGCTGTTGGGCTGTCGACAATAATTCGCGTTCTGTTGCCACGTGGAAAGTGTGTTCGTTTGTCTTTATTTATTATTTTTTTTTTTGTAAAAATGAAAATTCCTGCAAAGATTCACGTCGATCCTCTTCTGATCGGAACCACACAAAGAAAAGCGCGGTTCCAACAAATGCAGGAAAAAGTGCAGCAGCAGCAGAAACGGATGCAAAATTTGACGGGCGCAAAAAATGGGGCGGAGGAAAAGGCAAATGCCAAAGGGACGGTGGGCATTTTGAAATTGAAATGGAAGCAAATGGACAGCAAAGTTTAGCTGATCCAACAAAAATCGACGAGTTCGTGGATTTGGCGCAGCGGGGGACGAAATGTGTGGCGAAAGGCGAAAAAGCGGTCAATGGGCGGCGGTTCAGTGGATGGCGGGGCCAATACGGCGGTGAACGTGGAGACAGAAGTGATTAGTGATTGGGGAAAGCATCTGATCATTTTAATGGGAGGGAGGGGCGGTGGGGGAATTGTGACGGAGTGACAGAGAATGAATGGAGTGATCAAGGCGGAGGGGAAAGGATGAAACGGACTGACTGATCACATGATCTGATTGGTGTGGTGTCCTGACTGATCTGATCAGTTTCATATTGGGATATGTTGATTTGATCATGAATGGAAGGGTGCAATGATCTGATAAAATAATTGCGGCGTTTTTTTATCCTTCCGCCCTCGTTTCATTCAGTTACGCAGCAGCACCATCGACGATGATCAGAACAGTTTGGAGTTGGTGGACTGCGATTATTCGCCCCCGGCCAAGTCGGGCTGCGGCCTGCGCAACAAAAAGGCCGCTTCGTCGGGCACTTTCTTCGCGGACGTTGCGCAAAAATCTGACGACCCGGACGACCCGTCGGATGCCAATTCTCCGCTCATTAGGCACCTAATTAAGCATCATTGTTATTTAATTTTCTACTAATTAGGGTTGCGCATGTTTGTGAGCTTACCGACACTCATAGAATCGCCATCCGCGCAATTCGAAAAATAAAATATTTTGTGGCGAGACGAAAGTTCCAACAGGCGAGAAAACCGTACGATGTGCGGGATGTGTGAGCATAAAAGGGGCAAAATGAGCAGAAAAAAGTGCAAATTTAAGGATGGAACAATACTCACAAGGTAAGAAAAGATGGACAGAAAAAAGAAAAGAGACTTTTGTGGCCACAGGACATTTGAATATGATGGTCAGAATAAAGGAATTGCAACGGCGATTGGTAAGAGAGAAATATGAAAAGCAATTAAAATGATTAATTAGGACCAAACACTCGGCAATTAAACCATTAATTAGGACCAAACACTTGGCAATTAAACAATTAATTAGGACCAAACACTTGGCAATTAAACAATTAATTAGGACCAAACACTTGGCAAGCCGGGCCAAAGCTGCGCGGGGGGCGTCGGCCGAAAGAGTCACTCGGCGACTATCGGAGCGCGGCTGACGAGGCTCGAGTTGCAGCTGAACTCCATGGACAGGAGAATGGTCATTGCGCTTGCCTAATGTTAAATTGCCAAAAATTAACAATTCAGGATAACACAAATCGGATTTTACAGTAAGCACTTTCACATTGGATGGGTACGGTATTTTGTTTATTTCCTTTGAATTAATCAAGCCATTAATGATGGTGATAATCACTCACTCCATTAACTATCCATCCCTCTGTTTATGCATCTTTACCGTGCCGTTGTCCAACAGCAGCAGCACAACCAAAGTCAAAGCCATTGGCACCAGCGATCGCTTAGCCCAGTGATGGCGGTGGGCAACGGACCAATGCCCGGCGGGGGTGAATCTCTGATGGGACTGAGACGAAGTTCAGGTGAAAAACGGGGGGGGCTTAATTTGAAAATTTTAAATGGGAAAGCAAAAGCAATTAACGGGGGAAGGAATAAAAAGGTGAGAAAAGCAAAACGGCACGTGACAATGGCACAAAAATGAGTCAATTGGCTCAGCTGACCAGAGAATGGAACAAATCGCAAAGCAATTAAACAAATAACATAATGCCAACCGTTCATTTTTGACAAGAGTTGTCGTGCGACATCGATGAGTCCGTGTCGCTGAAAGCAGCTTCATCTTTGTCAAGCCGATGACCGAAAAGACTCAGTCACAAATCATCCGAAAAATCCAACCTTTTGTATATAAAGCCAAAAAGCAACAAATTTCAAATTGTTTTTTTTATTGTTTTTTTTTGTAATTTTTGTTGAATAATCCTTTGATCTCCGCTTGGATAATGAATGAAAATGAAAGCAATTCGAAGGTGTTTTATTGCCTCTTTCCCTTCTGTTGCTGGCAAAACAAAACCATTTGTCCGATCGATCCGATGCTTTTCCCTTCCGTTGCTTCTTTTGATCAGTGAAAGCGCCGCTAATTTTCAAAGGGTCGTCGATCGCTCATTTAATTAACTTCCTCTCTTTTTGCTGATCATTTACAAAAACATAAAAGCATTATTATTTATTTTTCTTTTTATTCATTTCTTTCGAATTTGATAATTTTTTATTTTATTTCGTTTTGTTTTTTCGCTTTTTCTTTGGTGCGGCGGACGACGAACATTTCCATTCCATCTGTTCTTGTTCTTCCGCAGCGTTCTTTCATTGCTTAAATGTGGTCATAAATTGGGTTTGGATTTTTATTTATTTTAATTTTTTAGCTTTATTTTAATGAGAAATACACAAAATATATCATTTTCACCGAAATATTTGGTTTTAATGTCAATATCAATAAATAAAAAAAATCATTTTAGCTTTAATAAAATATTTATGAAAATATTTTTGATTTTTATCATTTAGTGATTAGAAATGACCAATTAATTATTGTTATCTCTCTAATTAAAATGATTCATATAATTGTGATTTTGTTGTTTTTGACGATTATTTTATGGTGATTTTCATTTAAATTGAATATTCTCTGATTGTGAGCATCCTTTGCCTTATCAATTCTTCAAAATCACTAAAATAGGCCAATTTGTCAGCAAAATTCACAGACCGTCCAACAGCAAATTGTCCAAATGCCATCATCATTTTGAGCCCGGGCAAAAAAGTGTCCAAAATAGTGGCCAATCATTTGCCAAATTTACACCAAATCCAATGACGGCGAAATCCAATTCTCACATCTGACAATGAGAGGGAGGAGGCGAACGAACCGCCGAAAGGACAGGCGGACGGACGCAAAAGGGGGGGGGGGGAAATGAGAGATAGAGGAGAGAAAAAGGGGGGGGGGGAGATTAGGAGACGGGGCGAGAGAACGGGGGAAAGATGAAAATGGGAGACAAAGGGGGGAAAGAGGGGAAAGGGGGGGGGGGAAATGAGAGATAGGGGAGAGAAAAAGGGGGGGAGAGATTAGGAGACGGGGCGAGAGAACGGGGGAAAGATGAAAATGGGAGACAAAGGGGGGAAAGAGGGGAAAGGGGGGGGGGGGGGGGAATGAGAGATAGGGGAGAGAAAAAGGGGGGAGAGATTAGGAGACGGGGCGAGAGAGCGGGGAAAAGATGAAAATGGGAGACAAAGGGGGGAAAGGGGGGAAAGGGGGGGGGGAAATGAGAGAGAGGGGAGAGAAAAGGGGGGGGAGAGATTAGGAGACGGGGCGAGAGAACGGGGGAAAGATGAAAATGGGAGACAAGGGGGGAAAGAGGGGAAAGGGGGGGGGGAAATGAGAGATAGAGGAGAGAAAAAGGGGGGGAGAGATTAGGAGACGGGGCGAGAGAACGGGGAAAGATGAAAATGGGAGACAAAGGGGGGAAAGAGGGGAAAGGGGGGGGGGGGGGGGGAAATGAGAGATAGGGGAGAGAAAAAGGGGGGGAGAGATTAGGAGACGGGGCGAGAGAACGGGGGAAAGATGAAAATGGGAGACAAAGGGGGGAAAGAGGGGAAAGGGGGGGGGGGAATGAGAGATAGGGGAGAGAAAAAGGGGGGGAGAGATTAGGAGACGGGGCGAGAGAACGGGGGAAAGATGAAAATGGGAGACAAAGGGGGGAAAGAGGGGAAAGGGGGGGGGGGGAAATGAGAGATAGAGGAGAGAAAAAGGGGGGGGGGGATTAGAGGAGGGGGGGAGAGGAAGGGGGAAAGACGAAAATGGGGGCCAAAGGGGGAAAGAGGGGAAAGGGGGGGGGGGAAATGAGAGATAGAGGAGAGAAAAAGGGGGGGAGAGATTAGGAGACGGGGCGAGAGAACGGGGGAAAGATGAAAATGGGAGACAAAGGGGGGAAAGAGGGGAAAGGGGGGGGGGGGGGGGAAATGAGAGATAGAGGAGAGGAAAAAGGGGGGAGAGATTAGGAGACGGGGCGACGAGAACGGGGTGAAAGATGAAAGGGGAGACAAAGGGGGGAAAGAGGGGAAATGGGTGGGGGGGGGTGGAAAAAATGAGAGATAGGGAGAGAAAAAGGGGGGGAGAGATTAGGAGACGGGGCGAGAGAACGGGGAAAGATGAAAATGGGAGACAAAGGGGGGAAAGAGGGGAAAGGGGGGGGGGGGGAAATGCCGATTTGACCCATCGGATTGGGGAAAAACAAAACAAATTCAATTGATTCATTTCAAAAAAGTTGCCATTTAAATATTTAAAAAATGGAACACAAATAGAAAATGGAAAGAAAGGACGGAATTAAATATATTTAAAATTGTTATTTTATTAATTTTTTTTTGTTCTTTATTTTAACCCGATTTTCTTACGAATATTTTATGAATTTGATTCCTTTTTTCCCTTTTTTCTTTTTTTCCCTTTTTTCTTTTTTTCCCTTTTTTCTTTTTTCCGTCCGTTTTTTCTTTCGGAGGCTTTTCATTTTTAAGAATAAAAAAGCGGACAAATGCAAACACTGACATGATGAATGAGCAGTAAATAATACAAAGTCATCTGATACAATCCAATTGAATTTGTGCTTTGTTTTTGCCTTTTCTGTTTCGGCACTTTCCCTTCCGATCGATCGATGCTTAAAAATGCCATTTTTAAATCCGTCCGTTCATTTGCCCTTCGTTTGTTTTGTTTTTGTTTCGTCTGTTTAAATTTCGAATTTCCCTGCCTTTTTAATGCATTTTCTCCGATTGCTTTTTGACTCGGTGAAAGCCAAAAGCAAAAGCAAAAGGCACTCAATGGGAAAAGGAAAGGAAAAGTCAGTGACAGTCCGTCGACCGACCAATGAAACGGAAGGCTTTTCATCTGTCCCCTCTCTCTCTCCCTTTTTTTCTCTGAAGGCTTTTCATCTGTCCCCTCTCTCTCTCCCTTTTTTTCTCTGAAGGCTTTTCATCTGTCCCCTCTCTCTCCCTTTTTTTTCTCTGAAGGCTTTTCATCTGTCCCCTCTCTCTCCCTTTTTTTTTTCTCTGAAGGCTTTTCATCTGTCCCCTCTCTCTCTCCTTTTTTTCTCTGAAGGCTTTTCATCTGTCCCCCTCTCTCTCCCTTTTTTTCTCTGAAGGCTTTTCATCTGTCCCCTCTCTCTCCCTTTTTTTCTCTGAAGGCTTTTCATCTGTCCCCTCTCTCTCCCTTTTTTTCTCTGAAGGCTTTTCATCTGTCCCCTCTCTCTCCCTTTTTTCTCTGAAGGCTTTTCATTTGTCCTCCTCTCTCTCCCTTTTTTTTTCTCTGAAGGCTTTTCATTCTGTCCCCTCTCTCCTCCCTTTTTTTCTCTGAAGGCTTTTCATCTGTCCCCTCTCTCTCCCTTTTTTCTCTGAAGGCTTTCATCTGTCCCCTCTCTCTCCCTTTTGTTCTCTGAAGGCTTTTCATTTGTCCCTCTCCTCTCCCTGTTTTTTTCTCTGAGGCTTTTCATCTGTCCCCTCTCTCTCTCTCCCTTTTTTTCTCTGAGAGGCTTTTCATTTGTCCCCTCTAGCTCCCTTTTTTTTTTCTCTGAGGCTTTCATCTGTCCCCTCTCTCTCCCTTTTTTTCGCCTCTGAAGCTTTTCATTTGCCCCTCTCTCTCCACTTTTGCTCTGAAGGCTTTTTCATCTGTCCCCTCTCTCTCCCTTTTTTTCTCTGAAGGCCTTTTCATCTGTCCCCTCTCGTCTCCCTTTTTTTCTCTGAAGGCTTTTCATTTGTCCCCTCTCTCTCCCTTTTTTTTTTCTCTGAAGGCTTTTCATCTGTCCCCTCTCTCCCCTTTTTTTCTCTGAAGGCTTTCATTTGTTCCCCTCTCTCTCCCTTTTTTTTTTCTCTGAAGGCTTTTCATTTGTCCCCCCCCCCCCTCCCTTTTTCTCTGTCTCTATATTCTTTCTCTTTGCTTTCTTTCCCTCCCCCTCTCTCTCTCTCTCCCTTCTCTCTTTCTTTTCTTGCCAATGCTTTTTCAAAAAAAGTGCGCGTGTCAATCAAAAAATTAGTGCTAATATATGAAACATTCCCGTAAAATTTGGCATAAAAATTCAGATAAAAACAAAAGGGCAGAGAAAAAGTGCAAGGATAAAAGGCCACCGATGGATGCCCATTCTTTTCCATCCTTTTTCTTTCTTCCTCACACTCTCTTTTTCTTTCTTTCTCTCACTCTCTTTTTATTTTTTATTTCCTCACACTCTTTTCCATCCTTTTTCTTTTTTCCTCACACTCTTTTCCATCCTTTTTCTTTTCCTCACACTCTTTTCCATTCTTTTTCTTTCTTTCTTTCTCACTCTCTTTTCTTTCTTTCTCTCACTCTCTTTTATTTTTTATTTTCCTCACACTCTTTCTTCTGTCTTTTTCTCTACCACTCCCTTGCTTTCCGTTGCCCTATTAAATTCGATATGGCCATTGCATTTCCACGAAGCTTTGGCCGCCCATCTCTCCCCTCGCTTATGCGACCGCTTGCGCCGCCGGCGTCCGCGTGCCGCTTTTCCCCCAGCGGGGCTTTGGGCTTTTCCGTTGGCCAATACGTACGCCACTCACTCACTCTGTTAGAGTCTCCCCTCTTTCCCCCCATTGCTCCCACTGTTTCCATTGTCTCGCCATTTCCTTCTCTCTCTCTCTCTTTCCTGCTCGGCCATTACGGCAGTTGGACTGCTTCTTCTCTCTCGGCTCGGTTGCCGGCGGCACAAAAAGCCGAATTCTGGCGACGGACGGCGGAAAGCACTCACAAACACCCGTCGTCCATTTCAGAAAAAAACCCATCAATTTATGCCCCTGCTTCTGTTCAGCTGAATTTGTGGCATTCCGCACCAAAATGGTAGAGAAATACCAAATTGGGAAAAAGGAAAATCTTAAGGCATTGTTTTGTTTTGTGCCCCGGGCAATGATTTCCGGGGGGGGGGGGGGGGGTAATTAGCTTAATTAATAAGCCAATCAATGCTCTTCGTATGTTTTGTGCTTTTGCTTTATTCTCGTCCCTTTTTCAAATTATTCTTTCGGTTGTGCCTTTATTTGCAATTTTTTCTCCATTTATTTATTTTAATTAAAATCCTAAATTAATTTAATAATAAACAAAATACTCCTCCAATTAACCTTTCTTCTCCTTTGGCGGCATGGCCGACTAAGCCGTCACTTTGGGTTTTTTTTGTCTCTAAATGGCCAATTATACGGAGCATTGGTCGAAGGGATGGCCGAGGGAGTGGGGGGGGGGGGAGAAATGGGACCGGCGAAGTTAGCCGTTCCAAGCTCACGTGCCAAGTGAAAGTGCCATCCAAAAAATGGCATAATTTGAGGCATGTTTTTCGCTTTTCAATCCACAAAAAAGTCTGTATTCAACTTCCCCCCCCCCCCTCCCCTCTCTTCTCGGTTTTCCCCGATTCATTTTTTTTTGGCATTTTGCACTGTTTTTTGATTGCCATGCCTTGGGTTTTTCTCTTCCCATAAGTCATGCTCATCATCATCACTTTCAATCCTTGCCACCCCTTTCTTCTTCTTCTTCGGCACTTTTCCACCCACGCCTTCGTGCCGTCCGTCCTTTTCGCTTTGTGCCGTTTTTCTTTTTGCTCCTTTCATTGGCTATTATTTATTTGTCTGGCCCAATTTTTCTTCTTTTCTGTGCAAAACTTCCTTTTCTTTTTCCTTTCTTTCTTTTTTTATACGAAATGATGTGTGACTTTCTTCAAAGAAAAAATTTAAAAACGAAGCGAATAAATCAACACTCTCTCTTTGCCATCGTTTCTTTGCCTCTCTCCCTTTTTCCATCTTTTCTCTCTCTTTTCCTCCCCCCCCCCTCTCTCTCTCTCTATTCCTTCTCTCTCTCTCCCCCTCCCTCTCTCTTTCTCTCTCTCTTTCTGAAAAGCCGACGATGGTACCCAAACTTCTCACTTTTCCCACCACCTCTCACCCGCTCGCCGAGAGAATGTTGTCTCCGATACGCTTTTATGCTTTTCCTGCGCGTTGGCTTTTGTGCCTCAGGGCATTTTGTCTTGTTCTCTGTCCCTTTGAAGCCGCGGGTCAGACACACGGCTTTACACTCTCTCTCTCCCCTTTCCGCTTCTCTTCCTGTTCCATTTATTTATAATTTACGACTTTTCTCACTTCTCTCTGCTGCCTACCCCATTTGGCCCACAGATATCGACGCATTTATTATTGTCTCTTCGCGTTGCCCGTCGTTTCCGGCAAGGCACAGTCCCCTCTCACCCCCTCCCCCCCCCCCTCTTTCAATGCTTGGCCATTCTGCTGGGCCGGGTAAGAAAGTTGGACGGATCCCTCCCCTCCCCTCCCCCCCCCCCCCCCCTCCGGCAGTGCCTTTCTTCGCCGCCATTCAGAAACAAATGGGTGGGCGTCGTCGGTGGACGGCACGGGGGGGGGGAGGAGTGCCATTTGAGGAAAAGCCATTCCCGGCAATCGCTGACTGTCGTTGCCTTTCCCCCAGCGGCGGATGTGCTTAATTTGCCCCTCTTCTCGTCATCTTCCTCTTTTCCTCTTCATATGTATTCGTCGCCCGCTGAAGCGCCATTCCGTCCATTGAAGAGGATAATGTGCTTCGTAATATTCACTTGCCATTTTCGATTATTCTTCGGCACTTTTCCCTTTTGCGTAAATTTCAAATTTCAAAATTTATTTTTTATTTTTTTTCATTTTTATTTTTGTCTCTGACAAAATTTGCCATTTGAAAAAACATTTTTCTTTTGCCTTTGCAATTTCTGATGGAAATGTCTTCGCTAAAGCATTGGCCAATGAATGAATGATTAATCGGTTGCCTTTCTTCCCTCTGATCACTCACTGTTCACATTCATTCAAATCAAATCTCTTTTTTCCCTGTAAATTTGAATTTATTTAAATTTAAATTTAAACAATTCGATTTATTTTCTTATGATTTTCCTTTTTAAGGACAATTCTTTCGTCTTTAGTTGGTTTTTTTTGTAAGAAAATTTCTGTACGCTTCACGAAAAATAAATTAAAACCAAAATTAATTAGTTAACGTCATTGGTGCCATAATTCTTCATAATATTAGTCGTCAAAATTGGATTTTCCCATTGTTTTTTTTTTGTTTATTTTTGGCATTAATTCATATTCAAATGCCAATTTATTCGCGTGCCGTTCCGTCTTTCACATTTGAATTTGTCCATTTTAGCTTTGGTTTGGCAGGGTGTTGGGGGGTGATTTGGCATTCATTTCCCATTTGGTCGCACTTTTTGCTACAAATTCATTTTAAAATATCAATTTATCCTTAGCCTCCTTTTTGAATCAACAACAATAACCAATTTTCAAATTGTTGTTTTTCATTTTCAGCGTTTGTTTCATTTTTCATTTTGCCATTGCTTCCGGCAAATTCAGTCCCAACTCATCCGTCATAATCCCTCAGGAAATTAGGAAATCTCTGCTGAGGGAGTCCGAGGCAACAACAGAAAGAAACGGCAACAAAAACAACCTTTGGCAAAACGTTCGTTGGCATTTTGCCTTTTTGCCGTTGGCACTTTTCCTCCGCCGTTTCTCTGCTGCTGATGAATGAGTGAGTGCTGCTTCGTCTCCGTCTTCCTCTTCTGCCACTGCTTCTGATACTGCTCCGTCTCTTCTTTTCCTTTTGCTCCGCTGCTGAACAAAAATCAAAACGACGCCTCCCATACTGAAGTCGGCAGAATCGTTCACTTCGTGTTTCGGCAAAATGGGCTGCACAATGAGTCAGGAGGAACGGGCGGCGTTGGAACGGTCCAAAATGATCGAGAAGAATTTGAAGGAGGACTTTGTGCATGTGAGCAACAGCAGAACAAGCGGAATAGGGAGAAAAGCCAAATCAGTGAAAATGGGAAACAAAAACTGATCAAACGGAGCAAAAAAAAAGAAAAAGCGATTTTGGAAGAATTTTCGAAATGATAATGACAATGAATGTGCATATTGGCACTTCATTTTGCATATGCTTTTGTTCTTATAGGCTTCCAAGGACATCAAATTGCTTCTGCTCGGAGCCGGCGAATCCGGCAAATCGACCATTGTGAAGCAAATGAAGTAGCCGCCAATCACCCTTGGGGGATTAATTGCCTAATGCTTACTTCCATTTGAGGATTATCCACGAGTCCGGCTTCACCGCCGAGGACTACAAGCAGTACAAGCCAGTGGTGTACAGCAACACAGTACAGTCTCTGGTCGCCATTTTGCGTGCCATGGGCAATTTGACCATTCCCTTCGGCCTTCCTGAGAGAGAGGTGCGTGTGGAATGATTACGAGCAGAAAAAAGAATGGATCATTTGTGTTCAGTCCGATGCCAAATTGGTGATGGACGTGGTGGCACGGATGGAGGACACGGAGCCGTTCAGCGAAGAGCTGCTGTCCGCCATGAAGCGGCTGTGGGCCGACGCAGGTGTCCAGGAGTGTTTCGCCCGCTCCAACGAATACCAATTGAATGACTCGGCCAAATAGTGCGCTTTTTCTTTTCCCTTTTTGGCATTGTGCCGCTTTTCTTCTGTACTCTCCGGTCCTTTTAAGTTTCCTCGACGATTTGGACCGCTTGGGACAGTCGAATTATCAGCCGACGGAGCAGGACATTCTGCGCACGCGGGTGAAAACCACGGGCATTGTGGAGGTTCATGGCAAATTGAGCGGGGGAAAAGCCAATGCCACTGCTTATTTCAGGTCCATTTCACGTTCAAATGCCTCAACTTCAAACTGTTCGACGTCGGCGGTCAGCGATCGGAGAGGAAAAAATGGATTCATTGTTTTGAGGTTCGCGGGAATTACCTAATCACTTCCACCGGTCTCCTTCCGATGCTCACTTTTTCTGCTTTAAAACGCCTTTTTCGATCATTTCTCTCACTGAACTGATCACTTCTTATTTTGATCACTTCCTTCTCCGATCACTCCGGTTTTCTCTCTGATCACTAATTTCTGTTTAATTCTTCGGCTGATTATTCCATCATTCTTTCTCATCTGTTAGCTCTTCTAATTGTCTTCCATTTGCTTAAGGATGTGACTGCGATTATCTTTTGTGTGGCAATGTCCGAATATGACCAAGTTCTCCACGAGGACGAAACGACGGTGGCATTTTAGGATTAAATTCAATGCCAAAATATTAGGATCATAAGGAATTTAGTTAAAATTTAATTTTCTTCTTGGGGAGGAAAAAACTCAAAAATTCTTAATGGTAATTACAGAAAGACTGAAACATTCCAACCCATTAATTAATATTTATTATTTTTCCATAAAGATTCAATATTTTTTAAGTTTTTGTTGACAATTTCATATTTTTTATTTAATTTGTTGCGAATTATTTTAAACTGTTAACCGTTAATCGTGTGCAATTTGAGAAGATGAAATAGAGAAATAGTGTGTGGAAAGAGAAAAAGAATGAAGGGCAGACACAGAAGGAAAATTTATTCTCTCAAATAAAAAAATAATGCGAGCAGTTAACATCTCCCATGTGGTCTAGTGGTTAGGATTTGTGGTTTTCACCCACACGGCCCGGGTTCGATTCCCGGCATGGGAAGAGATTTTTTTTCAATTCTTTTTTGTATTTTTAGCAATTTATTATTTATATTTTATTTTTTATATATTTTAAATTTAAATATTCGCCTTTTTCTCTTAAGAATCGAATGCACGAGTCGCTGAAGCTGTTCGACTCCATTTGCAACAACAAATGGTTCACCGACACTTCCATCATTCTCTTCCTGAACAAAAAGGACCTTTTCGAGGAGAAAATCAAAAAGTCTCCGCTCACCGTTTGCTTCCCCGAATATAATGGTAAATCACCAATTAATGATTAATTGCCCTAATTAATTAATTGTTGCCTAATTACCTGTGTTTTCTCTGCCTTTTTCAGGCCGTTCCGATTACCACGAGGCGTCCGCATACATTCAAGCCCAATTTGAGGCGAAGAATCGGTCGACCAAAAAGGAGATTTACTGCCACATGACCTGCGCCACCGACACCACCAACATCCAATTTGTGTTCGACGCGGTCACCGACGTAATTATCGCCAATAATTTGCGCGGGTGCGGCCTTTACTGAGTGAGCGGTGGTGCCACCGACGTCCGTTCGTCTAAAAGTGTTTTCTGTGCTGCCGAATCTGTCGCTTTGTTAATAATTTTGTTGGGATGGCAATCGGTCGGCCATTGATCAGTCAGTCTCCCAAATGATCGAAATGGTGATCACTGATCAGCAAGCAGCTTTTCAAGCCGTTCTTCGCTTCGCTTTCTGCTGATCCGTCCCCTCCCCACCCCAATGTCTGTCGATATTCGCTCAATCCGCCGCCAATGCAATGCCCGCGACTTTATCCGCTAATATTTTTGCTATGTCACCACAGACTGACCCAATCATTCGTCGTTCGTTGTGTATTTATCGGCTTTATCCCCCCAAATTTGATAAATTCCCACAAATTTCGCCCCTTTTCCTTTCCCTTCGCTTTTTATAAATAATTGTTTTATTTTCACTTTTCCAAATTGTGATTCAGAGGCCATTTGCTGATTGTCTGTCTCATTAAGCAACTTTTTTTAAACGAAAGATTAAATAAAGGCAATCCCTCTGAAAGGATTTCTTTTCATTTTAAATGTTTTTGTCTTTTGCTTTTATTTTCTTTTCCCTTTTTTCAAAAGTTCATTTCATTTCCTTTTTGTCACCACTCACCACAAATGTTTTGTTTTCCATTCTCAGCTAGTCTTTTTCTTCTTATTTTCAAATTCAATTTTTATTCCAAATAAAATAAAATAATTTTCCAAAATTTTTCTTTTGTTTTGAGTTTTATTGAATTTAACAAAATGGAATTTTCCAATTTTTTTCTTTATGGATTTACCCTAAATGGCACAAGTGCTACCGTTCTCTCTATGCTTCTATTTTCATACGGTGGCCCTTTTCCCATTGGCACAATGCCAAACTTGGCACTTTCCGTCTCTCTCTCTCTCTTCTCTATTTCCGTCAGTTTTACCAATTTTTTAAGATTTTTTATGTTTTCTCTCTTTTTCTCATAATATTGTGCTGCTGTGTTTCATTTTATCATTTATCACAACAAATTTCCGCGTAATGTTTTTATTTCGCTCGCATTTTGGCATATAATAAAATGAGTAATTATTATAATTATTTATTTTCATTATATTCCAATAATTAAAAATTATTCCCAAAGTTTTTTCTTTCGGCTGACAAAATAAAGAATAAAAGCGATTAGAATAAAAAAAAGTACAATTATGGCTATATGTTTGTGGTTGAATGAACAAATTCCCCCAAATTGTCCTTTTTCTTTGGCATTTTTTTTTGCCTTTGGCAAACGAAGCCTTTTTTACGCATGCCAATAAATGAGGTGAACACAAAGGCGACAAAGGCAAAGACAAAGTAAAGTTTGTGGTGGTCGGCTTCGCTTCGCTTCTCTCACTGTTTTGGTTTTTTTGGCACAATAATTGGGAAGGAAATCAAAGCAAAGTTTTGGCGTTGCCTATGGGAACGGTGGAAATAAAAGGAGAAATGAATGGGGGGGGGTAAGGGAATTTGTGGCATTGTGACGACGGAAACGCGGAGGAGCGGCGGCACCGCTTTTCATTATGTTATTATGTATTTAATAGGTTACAGACAATAAACGAGGGGAGAGAGAGAGAGGGGTGGAAAAGGGGGACAGCGAATGCCACGGCAATAAAATTAAGAATCGTAGTCTTCTAGTTTTTTAGTAGCATTAATTCGGCTCTTTGAATATTTTATGATTTTTCAAAAATTTACTAACTATCAAATTATCAGACAAATTACTGTCTACCACGTATACATTATAATGCTATTTAGGCTATCAGGGATTGAAAAAACTTAAGTTTGAACGCGATTTGGACATATGCGCAAGTGTCGGGTAACCCCCCCCCCCCCCTCACTTTGATCCCCGCGCTCCCCTCGCGATGTTTGTTACATTTCCCTAAAAATTCGGCCCAATAAAACTTTTAAGCGTTCCCCCCTTTTTTTGGCCTTTTCGATCGCCTCTCTGATCGATCAATCACTTCTTCTGCTGCTGCCGCCGTTCCGTTCTGATTGCTCCTTATTTGGTCTCTTATCAGCTGATTCCTTCTTCTCCCCCTTCCATCTCTTTTTTTATTTTGTTTTTTCCCTTTTTTGTTTTTTAATTACCCCTCATATTTTGCTAATTCACTTTCCATTTTTGATGGATTAGCTGTTCGTTCTGCTGTCCCTATCCCTCAAAATGCTTTTCGTCCTCCGTCCGCGACGATTCTTCCGTTTGCCCCCCCCCCCTTCAGTAAACAATTGATTCATTCATTCATTCGCCGATGGAATGAATCTCAAAATTTCCAACTTTTCAATTCGACTGACAAACAATGGACAAATCAAAATCATTCATTTTGTGGTGTAAAATTTCGCATAATTTGCACAATTTTCTGTATAAATTCAGAAAAAAAAAACTAAAAATAGAAAAAAGGGAATTCTGTTTCAGTGTTTTGGCCCATTCTAATCACTGATCAGTTGAGCCATCCGATTCCATTTGCTTTTGCTTACACTTGTTCATTTCTGATCACTGATCAATGTTTTTCCTTCTTTATCACCGTTATCTGATCACTATTGCTCCACGATCCGTATCGTCTCTCAGTCTGATCACTCTGATTAGTTCACTTTTCTTTCTCTCTCTCTCTCTCTCTCTCTCTCTCGCTCTCTCTCTCTCTCTCTCTGTTTGCTGTTTGTATTTCGCACATTTCACTTGCATTTATTTATTTGCTCTTTCGGTCACTCTTTCTTTCTGTCCCCAATTTCCGTCTCTTTTCTTTCTCTCTTTCCTCTCCCAATTTTACATATTCTTTTGTTTCTGCTTATTCAAAATTGCTCTAATCTTTTTTAATTTTATTTTTTAATTTCATTTATCTTTTTTTTCTCTTTCTCTCCCCCATTTTTTGTTTGCCTTTTATCCTTCGCCACCCACACACTTTTTTCTATAAATACATTTCACTTTCTCGGATTTATTCTCAAACTTTCTCCCTCCGCGTGTTTGATCAGTGATCTCTTTTCTCTCTCTCTCTCTCTCTCTTGCTCTTTCTATCTCGTGCCCTCTCTGTCTTTTGCTCTCTCTTGTCTCTCTCGCTCTCGCCCCCTCCCCTCTCTCTCTCTCTCTCACGTTCTCCTCTTTCCCTCTTTTCACTCTCTTTGTCTTTAGCCCCCTCAATCAATCACTAAATAATTAAATATGAATATAATACTTTTATTAATTGATTGATCATTTGATTTAATCAATCAATTATTTTTCCTTTTTATTCCCCTCATTCTCCCCCTCTTTTTTCCCATTTTCTGTTGCGTTTCTTTTTCCGTTTTGTCCCCCTTTTTTCTCTTTTGTCGGCGTGCGTTTTCATTGTGCTCCAAAATCATTTGACGGAGCGCTCGCATTATTCGGAGAATAAAAAAAAATGTCCCTGCGTCGAAAAGCCTTTGCTTTTCGACTAAAAAAAGCACCGAAATTGGAAAATGCTTTTGGGTGCCGCTGATCAAAGCAAAGGAATTTAAAATTTATTTTGCTTTTATGTTAAAAAAGGATTGAATAAATGAACGAATGGAATGCTTCCATTTTCTTTTTTCCTTTTCAAAAAAAAAATTAAATATAAAAAGAATTTTAATAATTTAATTTTTAAATGTAAATTAAAAGGTGAAAAAAAACTCTGATTTGAAAATTGAATGAATGTAAAGTCAATTTCCTATATAATTTATTATCATTAATCATTATCCGTGTTTTTCATGCTTTTCTTCTCCTCTTCTCCAATTCGTTTCTGTTCGTCCTAATGTCCTCCGATCGCTCGTCAACATTTGATCAGCTTAAATGATCGGGCAACCGATGACTAACGAATGAATGAACGAATGAGTGATCACTCGCTGAACTCGTCGCCTCCGCTGCTTCTGTCTCCTCCTCCTCCTCCGATGGTCTTTCCGCTGATCTGATCATCTTTTGGCTGCGTTTTGTTGCCTTTTCCTCCGTTCTTTCGTTGGCTTTTCCTCCAAATGACTCATCCTCTGTTGCTTCTTCTTCCTTTCCTTTCCTTCTTCTTCTTCATGTTAATCATTCATTCTTTCATTCGTTCGTCCCATTTTCTTCTCCTTTTCCCTCCCAATGATTTTTTATTTTATTTTATTATTTATTTATTTATTTTTCTTACTGTGAGATGAAAAAGAAAAAAAAACAAATAAAATAAATCTTTTACAAATTGAACAATTGTTGTTCTTTTTCAGCATTAAATGTCATCAAATGCATCATTTTTGTTTTGCGTTTTATTAATTAATAATTTGACTCATTCATTCATTTTTTGATTCATTTCTGTCATTTGCTTTTTTCAATTAAACCAAACAATTCATTTTATTTTATTTTATTTACATTTTATTTTCCTCGCCCCCCCCCCTCCCCCATCTCTCCAATTCCATTGGAACCCTCAATTAATATTTAATTAACCCATTGTGTTCCCCTAGGGCATAATCGCCGTGACGCCACTCCTTTGCGTGCCATTCCCTTTACGGTCCCTTCTTTTGTCCACAATGTTTGCCAAACTGTTCAATAATTGCCTTTTTGGCGGTGATCAACAGCCGAGCAGCAGCAGTAACTCTGCCGACGGCGGAGGAGGGGAAAAGCAACGCGTCGTCCGCGCCAACGACCGCGCGTACAACGCACCGTTTAAATACGCAGTGGGATTTTTGGCATTTTGGGAGGGGAATGGGTGGCCAAAATTTGGTGACTTTGCCATGACATCACTCCCTCCATTTGCAGACCAACTTCATCAAGACGTCCAAGTACTCCTTGCTCACCTTCCTTCCGCGCAATTTGTACCAGCAATTCACTCGCATTGCCAACTTTTACTTCCTGGTGCTTCTCTGTCTCCAATTCTTCCCCCAAATTGCCTCCGTCCCGTGGATGTACACTTTGGTCCCGTTGAGCTGTGTGCTCGCGTGCAGTGCGGTCAAAGACGCGTTCGACGATTTGGTCATTTACATTTTTAAAAATATTTTGGCTGATCAGTTTGATCACTTTTCGGTCTGCTGGTCAATTTGCCTTCCCCCTAATTGGCAATTTCGTTTCTCTTCAGCAAAGGCATCGCAGCGACCGTCAGGTGAACAGCCGCGTTTCGTACGTCGTGCGCAACAGTCGGCTTGAGTCGGAGAAATGGATGGACGTGCGGGTGGGGGACATCGTACGGATGGAAAACGGACATTTCATCGCCGCCGATTTGCTTTTGGTCAGTCAATTCGATGGCACCAAATTTCTTCAAAACTAAATTATTTGCTTTCGCTTAGCTTTCCACCTCTGAATCACATGGTTTGTGTTACATTGAAACGGCGGAATTGGACGGAGAGACCAATTTGAAGACGCGCGTCGCATTGGCCGAAACGGTGCCATTGAACGACCGATTGAGGGACATCTCCGAATTCGATGGTCCTTTTGCTTTACAATGTTTATTTGTGTTTGTGATTAGGCGAAATCATCTGCGAACCCCCCAACAATCGCCTCGACCATTTTGAGGGCCGCTTGGAATGGCGCGGCAGTGCCATTCCGCTGGACAACCGCAACATGTTGCTGAGGGGGTGCCGACTGCGCAACACGCGCTGGTGCTACGGCATGGTGGTGTTCGCCGGCAAGGACACCAAACTGATGCAGAACAGCGGACACGCGCCCACCAAGCGGACCAGCCTGGACCGGTTTCTGAACCTGCTCATTCTCGGCGTAAGCCTTCCTCAGCCACGGCACACTTTCGCCTTATCTGTGCTCTTTTTCTGCCTCTGTTTTTTTTTTCTTTTCCTTTCTTTTCCTTTTCTCTCCTTTTCCTTTTTCCCTTTTCTCCCTTTCCTCTTCCTCTTTTCTCTCTTTTCCTTTTTCCCTTTTCCTTTTCTCTCTTTTTCCTTTTTTCTCCCTTTCCTCTTCCCTTCTCTCCTTTTCCTTCTCTTTCTTCTTTTTCCTTTTTCCCTTTCTCTCTTTTCCTTTTCCCTTTTCTCTCTTTTTCCTTTTTCCCTTTTCCCCTTTTCTCCCTTTCCTCTTCCTCTTCTCTCTCTTTTTCCCTTTTCTCTCTTTTTCTCCCTTCCTCTTCCTCTTCTCTCTCTTTTTTTCCCTTTTCCCTTTTCTTCTCCCTTTTCCTTCCTTCCTCTTTTCTCTCTTTTTTCTTCTCTGCTTTTTTCATCCCCCCACTCCATCGTCCTTCTTTTTCTTCTTCTTCTTCTTCTTCTTCTTTTTCTCATTCTTCAGATTGTTCTGTTTCTGTTGGCAATGTGTTTGATTTGCACTATGATGTCCGGCCTTTGGGAGCACGTCACGGGCCGTCAGTTCCGCGTGTTTTTGCCATGGGATGAGTTCGTCGTCAGCACCAAACAAGTCCTTTCCATGCCGACTTCTTTCAATGGCATTTCTTTGCCCGCCTCCGACGACGAGGAAACCGACCCAAAACTCAGTGGGACCGTCCAAGGCACTGATCATCGCCGCCCTCCAATTCTTCTCCTACATGATTTTGCTGAATACCGTCGTGCCAATTTCGCTATACATTAGGTAATGCCGCAGGGAATGCCCCGGGCAAACAAAGGCAAAATGCCAATGCCAAAGCAAAAGCAGACTCTGTCCACTCGGGAATTTGACTCTCGAGCAAAGCTTCTCCAAATCACTCCCATTTCAAATGCCATTATTTCACGTTCACTTTGTCTTACTGCATTTTCCTCGTCATACTGTATGCATATGGTTTTCCCTCTCCCCAATGGAAAGTGTCGAAATGATTCGGTTGGCCCACTCGAAATTCATTAACAACGACATCAAAATGTACGACGACAAAACGGACACTCCGGCACGGGCGAGGACGAGCACACTGAACGAAGAGTTGGGACAGGTGCAATACGTATTCAGTGACAAGACGGGGACACTGACGCAGAACATAATGGCAAGGAATGATAAAATATTCTAAAAAATATTTACATTTTTTTAATTTTAAAAAATAATTAAATTAACTTTTATTAAAATTAAAAATTGTAAATTTTAACAACAAACAAATTTAATTAATTTTAAATATTTCAAATAAATTTATTTATTTTGCTTTTGTCCATTTTCGGTGTTCAAAAAGTGTTCGATCAATGGACGAAGTTACGGCGATGTAATGACAGAACGTGGCGAAATTGTGCCGATTGACGAGGAGAAGGAAACGCCGCCGGCGTTGGACTTTTCGGACAATCATTGGCACGAGCCGCACTTCCGTTTCTACGACCGGACGTTGGTGGAGGACACGCGGAGGGGCGTCGAAGAAGTGCAAATTAACATATTAGTAATATTTATTACTAATTAATTTTAATCACCTTTTGGTCCACGAATTTTGGCGTTTGTTGGCCATTTGCCACACCGTAATGCCGGAGAGAAAGCCGGGCAAAGTGTTGGAATATCAGGCACGGCAATTCGACAGCAAAACACCCGCATATATTCACAAGTTTAGGCACAAAGTCCGGACGAAGCGGCGCTGACATCGGCGGCACGAAACTTCGGATTTGTGTTCAAATCGCGGACACCAAAATCGATTACCATCGAAGTGAACGGAGCGGAGGAGGTGAACAAAAGGGAAAAGCATAACTCAATTACAATGCCAAAGGTGTACGAAGTGCTGCACATCCTCGACTTTGACAATGTGCGCAAGAGAATGTCCGTTTTGGTACGCAATGCGACGAGAACGGTGCTGTACTGTAAGGGTGCCGACACAATGGTACGGTAGCGGCGGGGGAAAGGCACTGGAAAATGGAATGGCTTTCTGGTCATCGATTGATCGTAATTCCGACAGATTCTCGACCGGCTGAGTGCGCGAGGGACAAGCGAATTGCTGCGCAGTGCGACGCATCAACACCTCGACAAATTCGCGACGGACGGTCTGCGAACCATTGTGCACAGCGTACAAACCAGTGGACGCCGAGTACTGCTCCAAGTGGGTGGTCAGTCCCTTTTTGTTTTTGGCGGGGACTAACTGACCGTCCGATCATGGCCATGTAGTGATCAGTTGCTCATTTGCCTTTGGGCTGATCGGCGGGGGTGGCCTCATCTTCATTTGTTTTAACTGTCAAAGGATCGTCTTCGCAATGCCCAATTGGACTCCCAGCGGAAGGACGAACTTGTGGAGGCGCTGTACGAGGAGATGGAGCAGGACATGCTTCTGCTCGGTGCGACTGCCATCGAGGACAAATTGCAGGACGGCGTCCCGCAAACAATCGCAACTTTGGCAGCGGCGAACATCAAAATTTGGGTGCTCACCGGCGACAAAACGGTGAGCGAATTTTGAAGAATTAATTTTACTTTAATTTTTATAAATATTTTTTAAGGAAACAGCGATAAATATTGGATATTCGTGTCGCCTTTTGACGGAAGAAATGCGCGAAGTGTTCATCATCGACGGGAAGGAGGAGAAGGAAGTGGAAGTGCAGCTGAAGGACACGCGACGACGCATTTGTAGCGCCAAACAGACACAGCAGGCAAAAGAAATGAAAAGGGAAAATTAATTAGGGGTAATTAAGGGGATTAATGGGGGGTAATGGACGGTAGGGAGTCAATTAAGCGGGAGGGAGGGGTCGGAATGGAGCAGACTTTCCCCATTTTGACTCTTCAGGTCCATTTCAAATATTTAAAAAAACAACAAAATGCTTTTTAATCATTTGTTTTTTTAATGGGTAATTAATTATTATTTATTAAATGGATATTATTTTTTTTCACTTTTTCCCCTTTTCTTTTTTCTCACATTTTCCCAATTTTTGTCTTCTTCTAAGATCCACCGAATGTGCAATCAAAATGAGCGCAACAATTTTTATTATTCTCAAAATTTGGCACTTTGTCAAATTACCAAAAGCAAAATAAATGAAAAAAGAATTGACGGAGAAAAAACTGACGGAATTGGAGACGAAAATGCCGTAGAAAGATACATCGCCGGACAAATTGCGGCACTCGAAATGGCCGAACTTTTGGATGGGAAGGGCCGTGGCCAATGGCGCGGGGGCATTTGGCCAGCGGATGGACGGCAGAGAATGGCACAATATATGAAAAATAACAGTGAGGAAAAGCTCGAAAAAGGCCACAAGAGATGCCGATCAGCATTTGATGAACAAATGAGGAGAAACCGATGGAGCATAAACAGAAACATTCACCGGACGAAGATTGGACAAATTGCTGAGGGAAAAGCGGCAGTGAAAAGCCAAGTTGGGACAGTGCCAAGGGAAGAACGGCACAAAAGTGGAGCAGAAGCAACGAAAAGCCAAGTTGGAACAATGCCAAGGAAAGAACGGCACAAAAGCGGAGCAGAAGCAACGAAAAGCCAAGAACGGCACAAAAGCAGCGAAGACGGCGAAACGACAAAACAGCGGGTGCTGCACATTTACATAAAGCATTTCCTGGTTATGCTTTTGGTTCGGCAGCTTCGCACTTTCTCAGTTCAAATGAGTTGTTGCTTCGGGTTCAACCGCCGGCCGATCGTTCGATGGCACGGAAAGAAAAGGGGGGGGGGGAGAAAGGGGGAGGGACTGATCGATCAATGGGGGACATCGATCACAAAAAGGCAATTTCAAAGGGCGGAGAATGTCCATTCGTTCGTCCATCCGTCCGATCGCTCGCCGAATGAATGGCCAATTTTTGTTTCTTCTCCGAATGTCCGCGGTACTTTCATTCCGTTCTTTTGTTTTTTTGTTCATTTTTTTCTTTTTGTTTTTTGCTTTTTATTCGTTTTCGCTTTGTTTGTTTTTTGTTTGTTTTTTATTTGCAAATAATTAAATTATTTAATTTGATTCTATTTTAATTATTTCTTTTTATTTTAGCCCTCCGTTGGCGTCAGCAGTTTCTATCCGTCCCCTTCGACGCCCCTCGCTCCGTCCCCATCTCTTTTGGAGTCGCCGTACTCCGCCAATTCGCCGTCTCCGCCGCCCTCCAACGGAGTCGCGCCGTCCGTTTTGCCAATTGCGAATGGAGCAACAACGACAACTACGGCATTTGCAAATGGCACCACAGAGGGATCGACGAAGACAAAAAATGGTAAAGTAAGAGAGAGAGGGAGAGAGCGGGGGAGAAAAAGATAGGGAGATGGAATTCATTACACATTACTTAATTAGGGTAGATTGTTTGAATATGTCTAATTAGCAATAAATTCAGCTTCCGTTCACTCGCCACGTTTTGTTTCGGTTGAGTCTCCGAGAAGCACTGCGACGAACAGGAGGCCAAATGGACAGCGGCAGAAGTCATCAAGTGACAGCGAGCGAAGCGGAAAAGGGAACGGAAGAGAAGCGGAAAAGCGGGGGAAGTGAAGCGGCGGAAGACGAAGAGAACGGCGGAAGAGAAGGCGAATACGCACTGGTGATCAACGGAGAAGCATTGGCACACGCACTGAAGCGCAAGTACGAGAAGACACTGCTCGAGATCGGGGCCAACTGCTCGGTAAAGTGAACAAAATTCGACTTTTGGCATGGCATTAATTGCCTTTTCTAAATAATTTAAAATTGCCTTTTCATCCCTTTTTTTGCTAAACGCTTTCCCAAATTTCAGTCGGTGATTTGCTGCCGCGTCACTCCGCTTCAGAAAGCGCAAGTGGTGGATTTGGTGAAACGCAACGTAAAAGCCGTCACTTTGGCCATCGGAGACGGAGCGAACGACGTGAGCATGATTAGGACAGCACACATCGGAGTGGGCATATCAGGTGGGGAGAGAATAAAAGGACAAATGGGGGGGAGCCACTGAAGAAAGCGCAAAAGATAAAAACAAATGGCAAATGACCCTAATTAGTCTAATTAGGACCCTAATTAGTCTAATTAGTGGTTAAAGGGCGGGAAAAGTGAGTGAACGGAAAGTGGTCAATTAATGAAATGGAAATGGAAAAACTCCTCAGGCCAAGAAGGAATGCAAGCGGTCCTTTCTTCCGACTTTTCCATTGGCCAATTCCGTTTCTTGGAGAGACTTTTACTCGTCCACGGCCGTTGGTCGTATTTGCGAATGTGTAAAGTAAAAATAATAATAAATAAAAAATATTTTTAAATCATTTTTTATGCCCTAAGGCAAAAAAAAAATTAACAAAATTATTTATTATCAGCCAATAGCTTCATTTATGCTAATGATTTTCAGTTTCTTCGTTATTTCTTCTACAAAAACTTTGCCTACACTTTGCCCCATTTTTGGTACTCTTTCTTTTGCGGATTTTCTGCTCAGGTTTAAAAAATTAAATATATTTAAAAAAATAAAAAAAAGGCAAAAGAGTGTGGGTTAGTAAGAGAGCAGCAGAGAAAACAGCGAGCAGAGAGAAAGTGCATTAATTTGTTTGTCTTTCTCTGCTCTTTTTCTCCCCATCACACATTGCCCATTCTTTACTCTTCTCTCCCTCCAGTCTCCCACTTCTATACGACTTTGGACTATCAGTCCTGCCGATGATGAGAGAATGCGACTAGGGCGGTCTGATCAGTTTAATGCTGAATGAAGTCGCACTGATGGCGCACTGATAGTCCAATAAAAAATAACACAACAATTTTTTGATTGGGATTTTATTCCCATTTTAATTGGTTAATTAATTGAATTGCCGTCGCCACTGTTTGGCTATTGGACAGTCGATTTTGAATTGTTTGCTAATTTGTTGCAGACTGTGTACGACCCCGTGCTCATTTCCATGTACAATTTGTGTTTCACCGCTTTGCCCGTGCTGGCGATGGCAATTTTTGACCAGGACGTGGACGAGGAGTACAGCACGCGCTTCCCCCGTCTTTACATTCCGGGGCAGTTCAATCTGTTCTTTAACATGCGCATTTTCATCCACTCCATCATTCACGGGATGATCAGGTGAGGGAGGAAAAGCAGCGGAAGAACGAAGCCAATCGCAACGGATCAGTCGTACAAAACTACCGATTAGCAATGCCATAGAAATTTGAACGGGTTGGCCAATGGCAAAAATCAATAAGCAATTGGGTTGGCCAATGCCACAAATCCCTTGGCCATCCCATCGAATTCTGATCAGTTTCACCGATGGCAAAAATCAGTTGGCGATCGAATGAATGAAAAGCATTCTATTATAAGCAAAACAAAAAGCAGCAGTTGAAGCGAAGGTTGTGACCTTTTATCGCTTCAGTTCGCTTGTCCTTTTCTTCGTCCCTTTCGGCGCTTTGTTCCGCGCGGTCAGTGAAAACGGACGCGGCCTCTACGATTATTCGCTGTTCGCATTCACCGCTTACACGGCACTGGTGGGGCAGCGAAAGGAAAAGCGCACCAAAAATGAGACAAAAATTGGGTGGAAAATGGGAGAACAAACGAATGTTCAGTTCATTTAATTAGTTTATTCTTTTTCTTTCATTAATCAATATTAGTTAATTTTTAATTAGTCTTTCATTATTCGTTAATTATTTTCCCAATTTTAATTTTTCTCCCCAAATTCCATTTTCGGTGCTTGTGGTCACTGGTCAAATCGCGTTTGACACCGCTTATTGGACATGGATTAATTGGCTTGTTGTCGGCGGGTCTCTTGCCTTTTACGTGCTTACGGTTTTCGTCTGTTACCAGGGTAATTAGCAATCATTGATTGCTTTTTAATTAACCAACTCTTCACACGTTTACAGTACCCTTTTCCCAATTGGTCACCGGCACTTACAATTTTGGCGTCGCGGCTCGAGCAGTTCGCATTCCCGAGTTTTGGCTTTCACTCTGTGAGTTTGTCCCTGTCGGCAATATTAGATCAATTTGCCTTCATTTTGCCATTTTACCGTTCCAATTTCCCCTCTAAGTGTTAATCTGTGTCATTCTGCTGGTGCCGGTGATCGCCAATCGCTTCTTTTGGTTCGACACCCATCCTTCCTATTCTGATCGCCTTCGGGTCCGCCATCGCTTTTGCATGGAACCATCGGACAAAGCGCCGACGGCGGAAGCGATGAAACAAACGGCGCCGATCACAAAGACGAGCCTGGCAAAACGCAGTCTCCGCTCGGGCTACGCCTTCTCCCACTGCAGTGGCTTTGGAGAACTGATCGCAAAGGGCACGCTGTTCAAGAACATCGAACACTTGCGCATCCCATCATTGTCAGTCAGTTCAATGATCCATCGATTGGGTGGATTGATTGATTGATTAAATGATTGATTTGGTTGACCAATCATTGGCTGGTCAGACTGAATCCTTTGGTTAATGGTTTCTGCCCTTTAAGTCAGTTTGCCCTTCATCATGATTCACACTCCAACCATCGCTCTCGTCGCCACTCTCTTTCCCGGGTCCATCCCGCACTTTCCTCGGCAAATTCTCACGGGTCACAGTTCCGATCAGCAAATTCTTAACCCGATCGTCCTCAACTCTGATAACGACGATGGCGAAGGTGCCGCAGTTTCTTCAATGACTCATTTTTCGCCGACTTCGTCCAATATGACCACCACCACGACATTGGGAGGTGGCAACGCCAAAAGCCAACAAAAGGTCATCCAAACTCACACAAATGACGGGCGGAACTTCGGATTGGGATTTGTCAAAAATGAATTCCAATGCTTTACCACCGGATATAATTGAGAGCTTTGAATTTCAGATTCGGCCAATTTTGCCCCCTCCTTCGGCGGTGCCAAACTCTTCTCGACTCCATCAGTCCCAACACCATTCTCATCAGTCTCGGCACCATAAGCATCATCAACCGACTTCAACTCGGCGGAGTACCATTGAATCATTAGTCATTGAGCAACCGCCGTCGGCGGACGATGAGAAGGACGACGGAATGACACCAATGATCACACAAATCGCAGTCAAAGAAGAGGATGAGGAGGGAGACGAAGTGATCAGAGCAACAGAACTGCAGCAACGAGTTGGAAGAAGCAATTATCAGCAAGGGACAACACCAACGGAACTGATCAGAGGAAGCGACCAATATGGAACACCAACGGAACTGATCAGAGGAAGCGACCAATATGGAACACCAACGGAACTGATCAGGGGAAGCGACCAATATGGGAAGATGACGGAACTGGTCGATTCGACTGATCAGCATTGGTCGTCAGAACGGGTTGAGGCTTCTGATCACTATGGCAAATCAACAGCAGATGGTCGCCCATTGTCTGAACGTGACAACGAAAGTCCGCGGATGGTGACGGCTTATTCCGCTCGTCCTATTGACATGGCACGGCCGAGTTCTGAGCTGAAACACAATTTGGTAGTCAATGCCGAATTGGAGGATGAAGAAGACCAAAGGTCGGAAATGCCGACGCCGAATACCTCCCACAGTTTTGTGGTCAATGCCGAATTGGACGATGATGTGCCTTCTTTGCCCAGCCATTGGTACAATTTATTCGGCACTTTTTCTTTCAAAATTTGTGAATTTGCCAAGAAACGTTGTTTTTGCTCGAATGAATTTTAATTTTAAATGTTTTAAGGCTTCGAAAAGCCGACACAATGCTAAAATTATTCGATGCTAATGAATTAGCGATGGCCAGCGTAGAACAGACAGCAGCAGCTGAACATGGCAAAACATTCGTCAGCAAAACGAGACGAAAGAGTTCGAGCAGTTCGGCAACGAGTCGAAACTCGCGAGAGATGGGAACGGTGAAGATGGACAGCCAGAGAAACAGAAAGAGGGTTTTCACGGGTAAAAAACCGAGGCAAGGCGAGAGACAGCGAGAGAGCGAAGAGGAAACGACCAAAGTGTAGACGGAGAGAGAAAGAGAGTAATTATTGATTGATCGGAAAAGCCATCCCAAAAATATCAGATTATATGCGCAATATTTATTGTTTTATTTTTGATAATTTATAAATAATAAGAAAATATCTTAAAGCACAAATTGTGCCAAATTTTATAGGAAAATAAATAAAATTTCAGTTTAATGATTTTATAAAACAATAATTTAAAAAAGCGCATTTAAATATGGTTAAACGATTCATTCAAATGAAACTTATTGGGTGGGTGAGTTGTCTTTTGCTGAAAATAGGTCAACCCATCGGTGTGCTAAATGCAAATGCTTTATGTGCAGAAAGTGCCGAATTTGAATGTCGCTGCCAGCCGATGCCGAAGGGGCAAATGGCACGCAGGTGGACAGAAAATGGAGGAATGCGTAGGTACTGCTGATGCCATTTGAACTTAGTGAACTAGGGCGAAAAGGGAGGCGAGAGAGAGGGGGGGGAAGATAGAGAGGGAGCTGGAAGAGGGAGTGAGAGAAAGAAGCAAAAGGGAGAGAGAGGGGAAAAAGGAGGAGAGAGAGAAGGAGAGGAGAAACAGAGTGAGGGAGAGGGGAGGGGGGAAGGGAGAGAGAGAAAGAAGAGTAGAGACCGAGTGAGGGAGAGGGGGAGGGGGGGGGGGGGGGGAGAGAGAGAAAAAGAAGAGTAGAGACAGAGGGGGGGGGGGGGGGGGGGGGAAGGGAGAGAGAGAAAGAAGAGTAGAGACCGAGGGAGGGGGAGGGGAGGGGGGGAAGGGAGAGAGAGAAAGAAGAGTAGAGACCGAGGGAGGGAGAGGGGGAGGGGGGGGGGAGGGAGAGAGAGAGAAAGAAGAGTAGAGACAGAGTGAGGGAGAGGGGAGGGGGGAAGGGAGAGAGAGAGAGAAAGAAGAGTAGAGACCGAGTGAGGGAGAGGGGGAGGGGGGGGGGGGGAGGGAGAGAGAGAGAAAGAAGAGTAGAGACAGAGTGAGGGAGAGGGGAGGGGGAAGGGAGAGAGAGAGAAGGAGAGGAGAGACAGAGTGAGGGAGAGGGGAGGGGGGGGGAGGGAGAGGGGAGAGAGAAAGAAGAGTAGAGAACAGAGTGAGGGAGAGGGGGGGGGGGAAGGGAGAGAGAGAGAAAGAAGAGTAGAGACCGAGTGAGGGAGAGGGGGGGAAGGGAGAGAGAGAGAAGGAGAGGAGAGACAGAGTGAGGGAGAGGGGCAGGGGGGAAGGGAGAGAGAGAAAGAAGAGTAGAGACCGAGTGAGGAAGAGGGGGGGGGGGGGGGGGGAGGGGAGGGAGGTAAGGAAGGCACTAAAATAAAATATTGGATTAAAATCAAATTTTGTTCCAAGAGCTGTCATTGTTTGTTTAAAAATAATTTTGCGTTCTGTTGCTTTTTTCCCTTTTCCACCCTCTCCCATCGCTTTTCCTTTGCTCTGTCCGTTTCCCCTCCCCCCCCCCCCTTTCGCCCTCTTTCCCCCGGAGGCGTCGTTTCTCCCAAACCATTCAAATTCACCCAAAAAGGCACTCCAGGGGACATAATTTGCCCCTTTTCTTTTTCCAGCAGAAGCATCCCCCGCCCCTTCTCCACTCCTTCTGCGCACAAACCTCCCGCATACCATCCGCCGTTCATTCATTTTGCCATTTTTGCTTTCCTTTTTTCTCTGCCGTTTCTCTTCCCTCTCTCTCTCTCTCTCTCTCTTTTTCTCTCTCGTTCTCTTCTCTTTTAGTTATATTTTCCATCTTTTCATCTTTTCCTCCCACTCTTTCTCCTCCTCCTCCTAATAATAATTTACGTTTTTTGAATGTTCTTTTTTTCTTTTCTTTTTTACCTCAGGCAGATTCGGTCAGTCATTAAGTGTCTCTCTTTGCTCTGTGTGCACAGTTTTCGCGCCCTCTAAGCATCTCTCTGTTCCGTTGGCTCTTCTCAATCTTATCTCGCAGAGAAAGCATCCAAAATGTTGCCTCAGGGCGAATTTCCCCCCCCCGCCCTAAAGTCAAACAATCCCTTCCCTTCCCATCCCATCTCATCCGATCCCCTAGTGCTGCTGCTGTTCCCAATCCCTTCTCCCCCCAATCCCATGCCATCATTTCCCTTCCCCCTCTCCCCCTCCCCCCCCATTTCTCTTCGCCCTCACTCTTTTCTCTTTCTTTTTGCCTTACCTTTCGCCCACCGACTCACAAAAATTCAAATGTAAAAATTGAGTTACCTTTCCAGAGTTTAATAATGCGCTTTTTTCTTGCAAAAAGTGATTCTGTCCTCGCATTCACTTTCGCTTTTTTTCGCTGCTTCCCCGCTACCGTATGCCTTCCCTTTTCCCTTCGTCTCTTTTCACTGCTCACTCTCGAGAGTGACGAGAGGGCCGTCGAGAGTGGGGCGGAAGAGAAACCACAATTAACAGACAGACAGTGTGTTGTCTCTCTCTCATTTTGTTTCTCTATTAGCAAGTGGTGTGTTTGTTTGTCATAATACAGCATGCCTCCCTCTTCCCCTCTCTCTCTCACTCTCTCTCTTTCCCTTCACTTTGTTACTGTCCCTCGCTCTTTCCCCTCCTCTCCCTTTGCCTTTGCCTTCGCCTTTTCGTTTTTCCATTAAATTTTTTTCATTAAATATGTTTTGGGAATAAACTTCTCTTTTTGCTCGTCTGCTTCTCTCTGTGTTATTTTCTTATCCATCCATTATTATATAAATGATTAACCCTTTGACCTGTGTCAGCAAAGTTTATTTATTCATCGATATCGGCGAGTAACTGAACCGACAGCAACAGAAGGGAAAGGAGGAGAAGAAGAAGGAGGAGGAGGGCACCAAATGCCAATGGGTCACCGCCCTCTTCCCTCCCTCCCCCCTCCCCCCCCCCTTTTTTCCATTTCTCCAAATTTCCCCGATGGCACTCTTTTCTCTATTTTCATATCATTTGTACATATTCCTCTGTATGTTCTCTGTCCACCCCGCCATTTTTTCCCGCAAGAAACAACGATCGGCGGCGGTCGCGTGGGCCGACCCGGCCGAGTCGGTCACCGCCCCCCCCCCCCTAAGCCAACCCAACCCAAACAGACGCAAGTGATTACGCAAGGGGAGAAAGGGGGGGGGGGAGAGCAACAGCAGCAGAGAGCACAGTCAACGCCCTTTTTATCCTCCATTCGTTCGCAAATGTTTTTGTTACGTGTGTCGGACCTTTTGCAAGAGTTAATACATAATAGTGCGTTATTCGTGGAGCGATTCATTAGCGGATCATTCATTCATTCATTCATTCATGGATCCATTTATTTTGATTGACTAATTTAGGGTGCCATATTTTTTGGCGTATTAAATTTAGTTTTGCCGGTGATTGATCCACCAGCCACGCATTGTCCCCTCTCCCCCCCCCCCTCTCCCTCTCTCTCTCTCTCTCTCCCCCCTGCTCTCTCTCTATCTCTCTCCCTCTCCCTCTCTCTCTCCCTGCTCTCTCTCTCTCCTCTCCCTCCCCCCCCCCCCCCCTCTCTCTCCTCTCTCGCTCTCTCTCGCTGTCTCTTGACATTTCGCCATTTGTTGGCCATTTTTTGTGCCTTTTCCCCTTTTTTGGCCCCTTTCCTTTGCTATTTTTGACTTTTCTGTTTCTTTTTGCAAAGGAAACACATAAAAAACTTTAATTCATTCATACACAAAAGGTGTCTTTTTGGCTTTCTCTGCCCTTTCCGTCTGTCGATGAGTCATTCCCTCCAAATGCAATTTTTCATTTACATTCCCCCCAATTTGTCATTCGCCATTATCAAATGATAAATCGGATCCATCCCAATCAATCGATCGCTTTTTACTTTTTTTTGATCGATCTTTTGTTTGCCCTGGGCTAAAGTCCCATCGCCCAATTTGCCAATTTGAATTGCATCCTCTCATTGTCAATTGTCTCTCTCTCTCCCCTCTTTTTTCATTTCTTCGTTCATTCCCCTCCCCCTCCCTTTTTATTTCCTCTCCCTCCCTCACCCTTTCTGTGAAATTTCTAAAATTGAATCCCATCCCTTTGAAAAAGACCCCTTCCGGCGTTTTTCGTCACCGCCCCCTCCCCTTTCCCTGAGGGGGTAATGAATGAATGATCTTATCGACAAAAGCGCAAAAAGGCGCCAAAAGTGACGCGAGAGGGGGAGGGGGTGCAATCTCGGGACAGTTCAGTTTTTGCTGGCGCAATGTTTCATTGTGCGGAATTGGCGCGCAAAAAAAAAGTCAAAAATTAATCTGCGAGGAAAAAAGGGGAGAAGGAAAGGGAGGTAATGAAGAAGGGACAAATGGGGAAGTGAACAGTGAAAGACCATTCCCACCTCATTAATGGGGTTCAAAGCGCATTTTTCAAACTCACAATTATTTTTGGACATTAAAATTTCCTTTTGCCCAAGTTTACCCCCCCCCCTTTCCCTCCCCTCTCAATTTCCATCATTTCCATTGAGAAAAGCGTCCCTCGAGCTTTCAATTCTGTTTAACATTCAAACTCCATTTTTTGCAGGTGTTTCGGATCGATCTGTGCTTCATTGTTGGCCTGTGATCCCTCCCTCTCCCCCCGCCCCCCCCCCCCCCTCTCTCTCTCTCTCTCTCCGCTTTCCTCCCCCCTCTCTGTCCCATCTTTCGCATTACCCCAAAAGATACGACTTTCTTTGTCCCCTCCGGGGATGGGCTGTCCTTTCTCCTGCCCTTCTCTTCCTTCTTCTCTTCATCTTCCTTCTGCCCGTTCTTGCCTTCCTTTCTCTTCTCCTCTCATCACCCGTCGCGCTTTTTGCCCGTCGTTTTTCATCATCCCCTCGGGGTGCGCTGTGTATTGAATGGGCTATCCGATGCTCCCCCACCCCCCGGGGGCGGTGGGGGTTCGGCTGGCCCACCCCTCCCCCCCCTCCTCCCCACATTTTTTGCCTCTGCTCAAGGCCTCCCGGGCAAAAAGCCCTTCCCCTTCCTTCTCCGTCCGTCTTTCGTTTTCTCTCATCCGTTTCCCCCCCCCCCGCGCATCCATTCGAAAATCTCGCCAGCCGATGGAAGAAAGAAAACAGCGAACGGACGGGACAACAAACAACGGAAGGGAGGGGGGGGGGAAGGCAGCTGCCAACATTTGTAGCCCGGCCATTCTTTGTGAGGGGAGGGAGAGACTGTGGGGGTGGCGGCGGTGTCCTTGGGCCACCCCTCCCCCCCCCCCCCCCAATTCTCATCAATTCATCCCCCGACGAATGAATGAATGGAAGGGCAAGAATTCGGTGGTATCAGCGAAAGGGGCGGGTGACTTCGTTTTCCGTTTTCTTTTTTAACTATCCGTTAATTACCAAATGCAAATTTTGTCGCGCCATTAATCCTCCGCTTCTCTTTTTGTTTTGCATTTGCCTTTGCCCCTCCCCAAAAAGTGATCTGATCGCCCCGAGCCAATCCAATCACTGATCAAAATGCACTGCATTCATCCCCCCCCCCCTCGTACCATATGATTTGTACACTTAATATTTTACACTGCCCCCCCCCCTCCCCCATCATTCTTTGGTTCGATCATCGTCGGATCATCCCTCCCCTCCCCTCCCCCCTTTTTGATCAGTCATCGGCTGGGGGTGGGCTTCACATTTACAAAACACCCATCAGAAGAGAGAGTCAGTCGCATTTACATACAAAAAGTTTGCTGCTGTTTTTCTTCAGCACATTGAGCAGTCAGTCGCCTCTCGACCAATTTGTCCATCTGATTGATCCTATCTTTCGCTTTCGGTTTTTTTCTTAGGCTCCTCCGTCCAAACACCACAATTGTGGCGGACGCCAATCGCACCCACCGTTTTTTAAAATGAAAAACATTTTTTATATTTTTTTAAATTTTGCTCCGTCGTCGCTTCCCCCCCCCCCCAGAGCTTCTTAAACGGTTGCATTTTGACCATTCTTTGGATGGCTTTTCGAGAATCTCTCTCTCCCTTTCTCCGTCATTCCTCCGCTTCTTCCATTCATTCCTTTATTCATTCACTCACTCTTTCTTCATCCGTCCGTCCGTCCCTCTCCATCCCTTAACCATCGTTCAAATCCCTCCCGCCTTTCCCTCATCGAGATGGCGCGAGACGGCGACGACGACCTCAATCTGCGCCGCCCTCCGATGGTGCGTCGTATTCCCCCGCAGAGAAGCCGCCATCCGCCAGTCAACCAGCCGCCCGGGGGAGAGCAGTTCAGAGGGAAATGACCTCGAGACTCGCTCGACAGTGTCGTCGATAAGAGGAGGCGAAGATGGCGGCGGGCAACGGAGGGGGGGGGGGGGGGGGGGGAATTGGGTGGGATGGGTGAGGGATTGTTGTTGACCACCCCACAACCGCTCCCCCCCCCCCCCCCCCGATCCCAATCACCCTCATTTCCCCCCCCCCCATTCCCACCAAACTCCTCCACCTCATGCCCAAAGTGTCGCGCATCACCGCACTCTCGCATTGTGGTGGCGGTGCCCCCATTTCCTCAGTTTCTCCCTCATCTGCTGGATGACCCTTCCTCATCCCCCCCCCCATTTCTCGCATCGAATCGCTCGCTCATTCCACACTGTTCTCGCTCCAAATTCATCCCCGAGGGCAATTCTGACAAAATGTTTTTGTCCCTCAACACACCGCCATCGCTTGTCACTCATTAGCAGTGGCAAATGAAAAGTCAAATCACTCATTTGCTCAAAGGGAGGGCGAATGCCACACAGAAGAAGAAGAAGAATTTAAGTTCATTCATTCATTCTTTCCCAACTGACTCTGAGTTTTGCTTTCTTTTTTGAAAGTTTAAATTATCAAAGTTTAAACATTAACGGGACAATATTACACTAATCAATTAATAATGGACTAATTATACTACCGTAGTCTCCGTTGTTTCATGCTCTACCGTAACTCCTTCCCTCCCTTCTGTCACTTTCCCTTTCCACGCGGTGTGATCTCTTCGCTCTCTAATTGCTGCATTTTTTTCTTCATCTCCCTGCTTTAAGCCTCGTCGAGATCACCTCTGATCACCCCCTGGCATGACAATTCGCCAAAACATTGCACTCTCTCGCCTGATCACCCCTTCCCCTTCCCTTCCCCCCCCCCCCCCCTCCCTCCCATCATCGTCCATTCCCTCCAATTGCAATTTTGATGATCGGAGGAGAATGTGACGCGGGAGGGACTGCTGCTGCCCCTCCCCTCCACCACCTATTCTCTCGCCATTCATCCCGACGACCGGATCAGCAGCAGCGGGGGGGGGGGGGGGGGAATGGTCTCCGCCGATCAGTGGGAGTTGAGGGAATGGAGGCACCTTTCTGCTTCTTCCCTCAAATGCGCTTTTCCCCAACATCCCACCGAACACACAAACCAAACACCCGCCACAACACATTTGTTGGTTCCGGCTCCAACCGATCAACGCAAAGGGAGGAAATGCCAGTACAAAAGCCCCCCCCCCCCCCCCCGCCTTTCCCCCCCCGGGGGTCTCTCTCCCTCTACCGTCATCTCAGCAAAAGATATTCTGCTGATGGATGATGCTCATACTTGATTTCAAATTGGGATTCATCAAAAATGATCAGTATTAGAGGGAAGGGGGGGGGATGCTCAAATTTGTAAATTTGTAACCCCCCCCCCCCTCGATCACCCCCCCCCCCTTTTCCCCAATCCCTTCGCTGTCCGAATTTCTCGCCAACATATCCCTCCCCTCCCCCTCCCTCCTCTCCCTCTCCATCTTCACTTGCTGATTTATGGGTCCTTTGTTCCCCGTCTCCCCCACAAATTACCTCGTCCCTTCCCTTTCCTTTCTTCGACTACCAAATTTTGTCCCTTCCGCCTCTCTCTTCTTCGGCTGCCCGTCCATCGGCTGGTGCTGCGTGCCCTCCTCGTCCATTCATCAACTGCTGGCAACAAACATTTCTAGGGCATTCCCTCCCCCTGGGCGGGGGGGGGGTCACTTCGCCAATTCAATCGTTTTGTTCAAAATCGAAAAGCTTTCTCATTTCTTTCGTTCGTATGTCCTTTTTTTGCCCTTTTCTCGTGGCCATCCTTTGAAAGTCAACGAAAAAAAGACAACAAAAAGTCGTTCTAAAGGAATGCGAATGGGGCGAGGGGGGGGGGGGGGGGAAGGCGCCGGAAAACCCGTTCTTCTCATCCCATCCCAATTGCACCTCCTTGGGCCTTTTCTACCGATTCCATTCCATTCATCTTGGAAAAGCCCCGGGGGAGGGGGCGGGTGGATCTTGTCTTCTTCGTCTCTTCGCCTTCCCCCCCCCCCCCCCGGGGGTAGTCACAATTTGCTGCCGCTCGGGTGAAGCGAAGCGAACGAGCCCCCCCCCCCCCCGTCCGACCATCCCCCACCGAATATCCCATCTTTCTCACCCCCCCCCCCCACTAACTTCCCCGGAGGCGATCATCTTGGCAAGAGCTCCTCTCCCCGTCTATTTTTTGCGCGTTGGGACGCGCAAATTGCTCACTGAGGGAAATGGCGGGGGAGGGGAGGGGGACAAAGCATTGAAGCGCCCTTCAGGCGATGCAGCCAACAAAATCCAGTTGTTCGTCGTCACCCTCGAGTCACTTGCTTTGGTCCGACCAATACCTTGAAATGCCTGAAAAAGCGGATAAGAGACTGCCGTACCCTCTCGGGGACGGATCCGACTAATTACCCCCCCCCCCCCCGCCTTCGTAAAGTAACAACGCTCCAACCAATGCAAAATAGCCGTACCAAATTGTAAAGCTAATCCACGACGACAACAGTTCAGCAGAGGGGGGGGGGGTCATTTTGCACCGTCCGTCCGATGGAAAGAAAATTCTCTTTTTGAGAGCGAAAGTGCCGAAAAGCCCCAGCCGAACAGGTTCCCCACCTCTCATCCGAACTGACTGACTGCCAATCCCAATCCCAAGGTCGGTCAGCAAAAAGTCGGATCGGATGAGCTGCCCAAGCAAAGGCATTTAAACCGTCGGTCCCCTTCAATCTTTCCCATTTCGCTTATCCCATGGGTTCCTTTTTTTGCTTTTTTCTGACCCATTAGATGGAATCGCCGCCACACAATGCAACGGGTTGCGCCTCCCCCCCCCCCCCGTCCCTCTCGTCCCAAGTCCAAGTCCCCCCCCCCTTCCGTCCCATTCATCACGATCGCCCGAGGCAAGCAATCAGCTGTTGAATGGGCTGATGATGCCCAGAGGCCATTCATTATTCACCCCCGACCCATCCCAGCCCAATCCCATGTCCCATGTCCTCGCCACCCCCCCCCCCCCCCCTCAGTCAGTCATCGTCCCATTTGGGGGGTCTTTCGTGTCCAAACCTGATTCGGTCGGGCTTTGGTTCTTCGGGCTGCTGATCGGCTTCACGCTCTGAATGCGTGTGAGCTGCTTTGCCTGCGTTTTGGTCCATCCCCCTCCCCCCGATTCGCGTCCCGATTCCCCGCTTTGATTTCCCCCATTCCCCGGGGCTGGGGTCTTTTCTCTGCCCATTTCCTCAATAGGGGGCTTCGCAGAAGTGGGGAAGGGGCTTCTTGCGCAAAAAGCCCTCCTTCCCTTCTCCTCCAGCTAAATCTTGTTTCATGAGCTTCCTTCCCCGCGCGAAGCCCAAAGACTCCCCGGGCCATCATCCCTTCCCTCCCCTCCCCATCTTCCCATCTGATCACCCCCCCCCCCCCCCCCCCCCCCCCTCCCAATCCAATCCGACGTGATCACTCACTTCTCGTCCGTCCGTTCGTTGTCCGTCCGTCCCCCACCTTTTGCTGCTGTTGTTCGTTGTTCGGTTCACCCAGATATTGCATAATTCCTCTTCTTCCCCTCTTCTTGGAGCATCGTCCTGCGATGGATCTCTCCCCTCCCCCCTTTTTGGCTGATGATTAGCCGGGCTTCTCCCCCCCCCCCCCCTCCCCTCCCCCCCCGGGCTTCTTCTTGTTTGGTTTGTGTGTTGTGTCCGTCTGTCCCCGTCGTCGTCCGTCCCTCTCGCGTTCATTCCCTCTTCAGCCATCATTCTCCGTTCGCGCATCATTCTTCTTCCCCCAGACACACATTTTTGTCTTCCTCATCCCCCCCCCCCCTCCCTTTGTTGTGTTATATCTCTCCCACTGTTTTGTTGCACAAATTTGGCTTCATCAAATGATTAAATATAATCTTCTCCATCCGTTGCTCCAAATCACAATTCCCTTCTCCTTCGCCATCGCTTTCTTTTCTTTTCTTTGTCCCCTTTTAATTTTTATTCCTTTTGCCTATTTATTCGCTTCAGCTTTATCCTCCATCGGCTAATTCTCTCACTTCATTCATCACCAAATGACCAGTGCTTTGCCCACCGGCTGCTCCTCCTCCTCCGTCCCTTTGTTGGCCAATATTGGCCCCGCCATTGACGGGGGAGGCACGGCAAATTCTGCCGCCGGCGCACGGGGCACAAATGACTGTCACGCGCTACCCCCGACGACGACGGCGCCATTCTCCTCTTTAGAACTGTTGGCCACGCTTTTGTCCAGGACGGCCAACTCAGCGACATCCGCTGGAACTGTGCCGCCTCCGCCGATTCAGTCCAACCCGGGCACTTTCGCTCCATCGGCCAATCCATCGGTCATTTCCTTTGAATCCATCCCATTTTGATTGGCTAAGCTAATGCATTTGTCTCCCTTTTAGCCCTCTTTCGCCTCTTCTGAAGTCGCCGTCCTCCAACAGCTTCTCCGTGCCACCAATCCGTTGCTGAACAATGCCTTTTCGGGCGACTTAATGGCGCCTTCGGCACTCCAAGCATTGCTCGTGGCAGGGATGGCACAACAGCAGCAGCAACGGCGGATGGCGGCGATAAAGCGGGAGACGGAGGAGGACGAATTGGCACGAATGGAGGGAAAAGGCGGCGAGGGCTCTCCTCCGCCACCAGCGCAGACGGACAACAAAATGGAGACGGATGAGGACGAACTGAAGCAGCACCAGGTGGAAGCGAACGGAAGGGCCGACACAATGCCAAAATTAAAATGACATTTCACAATCCAAATTCTCTTAGAATTTGCAAAATCCCAAGTTTTCAGTTTTTCTAAGTTTCAAGGGTCAGCTAAGTTTCGAAAAAATACCAATAAATTTTAATGGAAGCGGCGGCGCCTTTTAGCAATTCTCAGCTTTATTTATTCTTTGCGCATATGCAAACATTCAAATTATATTGAATAAGTTTTTTCATCATTTTGTGGTTTTTTGAGGCGTCATTGAGGATTTTTCGAGTTTATTTAGAAAATCACTTTAAATCGCATAAATTCCAAAAATTTTCTCCGTCGGACATTTCCATGGCACCGTCGGAGTTGAAAAAATATTAATGATGCTTTTCGAGCGCAAATTAATTCCTCTAAATTTCTCCTCCCATTTTTCCGTTTTTAGCTTTTAAAATGAATGTTTTCTTTGTCCGTCAGAACGATGCCTTTTTTCTCAAAAATGAATTGGACGGATTTGAGCAGCTTCACCAATTGGCGAATACCGAAGAGGAGGAGGGCGAGACGAAGCCGAACACGCAGCAACACAACCAAACGCAGCAGCGACGCCAACGCGTCGGGGGAAGTTCCGTCAAAACTGCCGAAGTGTGGCGTTTCTTCACGCAACGGCCGCCGCCGGAACAAGCGGCCACCTGTCAAATTTGCCAAAAGACGATCAAAGCCACGAACAGCAGGTGGCACGACGAGGGGGAGGGGATAAATGGAAAAGAACACGGGGAGAGATGGGAGGGGAGGAGACAACAGGGGGAGAGAGAGAGAGACAATGAAAGGGAAGGAGAGAGAGAGAGAGAGAGACGGGCAAAGGGAGGATGAGATTCTATTGAGGGGGGGGGGGGGGTGATTAAAATGCTAAAAAAACAACGACAAATCCTAAATTAAGAAAATGCCTAATTAAGCACAACGGGAATGATTCGGCACCTGCGCAGCTGTCACCAAACCGAATTTCAACAGCTTCAACAGGCGCGCTATTTGAAAAATCTGAAAAATGGTTAGCATTCTTTTTGGCTTTACCTTTCACGCCGTTTCTTTCGCAGATGCCGTCGAACGTCAGAAAGTGCTTCTTCAACTTCAAATTGGCATTGACCCCCACTCGGAGGCGTCCATTGATGTGCGACGGACTTTCTGAAATTGTACAAAATTTAGCATTTTTCCCATTTTAGGCCATCCAAGCGGCTTTGGAGAGTTCGTTCACCGCACTTCAAAGTCCGCCGCCGGCGACGAACGGCGGCGCCGTTTCATCAAAACATTCCGTCGAGGCACTGATCAGCGGAGAGACGCGGTGAGAAGCGACCAATCAAATGCTTCTGCTAATCGTTCCCTTTCTTTGACAGTTCGACTTCGCCAAATTCGACGGCACAACAACGCCAACTTTTGGAGCAGGTCAAAAACATGGAAATGCCCTTTCCTTTTTAACTACCAAAATGCCATTGTCATTTTAAGATTTACATTTTGTTCAGATTGAGAATTTCAAAACGAGTCGGCCCACTTCAATGGAGCGGTCGAAAAAGGAGGGCGGAGTCACTGATCCGACGATGGTCGTGGTGGGCAAGCGGGGGGCAGACGATGTGCCAATGGCCGACAGTAGCGACGCAGCGGAAGTGCCAACGTCGCCGATGAGTGCACCGCTGCTTAGCATGGCGACCAAACGAAGGAAAGCGATGGTGGTGAGTTACAGAAGAACACTGAAGATAAATGGAACATGGGGAGATACGGTGGCAGAGGATACTGTAGGCAAATGCCAACGATACGATTGGATCTCGATTAAGGGTACAGTAAGCCAATGCCACCGACACAAACGAGTCCCGAATCATTTTGTATAAATAAAACGTATTATCATTCAAAGGGCGCAATTGGCGACGAGTTTTGCCCTCGTGGCGCGGCGGTGCCATCGCCGACAACGGTGGGCGGCGACTGTCAGCAGACGACGCCGAAGACGGGGGGCAAAAAGAGCGGTGTCAACGGGCGAAGAACGACGGCCTCCGCTGCTGCGCCCGCAATGCCTCCGCCGTCGTTCTCCGGCGCAGAAACATTGGCGGGGGGACGAGCAAAAGTGATGGAACAGCAGCAAAGCGAGCGGATCAGTGATCAAGTGGGAAAGCGAGGGGCGACTGATCGGCCAATGATTTTCCGGACAGATCGCCGCAATGATGTTGGTGGACCAGACTGAGTTTCTGCTGGACCGGGTCGGCTTCCGTCAGTTTGTCCAGTCGCTTGTGCCCGGCTATTTGATGCCATCGGGCGGCCAATTTCGTGCCGAAATCATTCCCCGAGTTGCGAAGCAGTTGCAGCAGTTGGCACTGTTCCGTGAGGAATTGCAGCGAAACAAGTAGCACTTTTCGGGGCGGGGATGGCCGTGGATTTGTCCAGTTTTACAGTGTTTTCCATTCAGTCCGTTCGGTCTTCCGCCCCTTGGAATGCTGTTGAACAACAACGCTAACTTCAAGCCGTCCCTGCATTTCCATCACCACCATTCCCAGCAGCATTTGTTCCCCGGGAGGTCGCCCACCGCGTTGTCCACCTCCTCGTCCTCCTCCGGCACTCCCTCTGGCCATGCCATGGCCACCAACCAAACCATGGCCAGTCTGATCTCGCCTTCGTCCAGCACCGAAGAGAGCGGTTTCCACGACGAGGAGCAGCAAAACATCAGCACATTTGGGAGCGGAAATATCAGCGGAAACAATGGAAACGGAGGGGGCGGCGGAATTGGACTGGACGAGTTGGTGCAGCAAGCGGCATTCCATTCGCAAAACATTTCTCGGGTAAGAGGGAGGAGGGCGTGGAGGGGACACGGCGAAAGGGTGGGGGTGGAAAAGGGGGACTTCGACATGGGGGATTGATCAGAGAAGGGAATGGCAAAAGAGAGGGACAAGGGACGAAAGATTCAAAGAAGTAGCAATGGTTCACTTTCTAATGGCACTATGTGTTTCAGAGCTTCACCTTTTCCATCGATTTGAACTGCGATGGAAGTGCCGAAAGTGTCGTCGGAATTGCGGCGGGAAAGGCGACGGGGAAGGAGGAGGACTCGGACACCACCTCGTCCATGTGATCGTCGTCTGATCGTTCTCTGATCGGCGTGTCTGTCGCCTTGTCCAACTCCTCTCCCTTTGGCCAATGCTTTACCTTCTCTTTCGTCTTGCCCAATGGCACCGTCGTCGATACTCATTGAATGCCGTTTTAATTGCCCTATTTTTCACTTTTATTATGTCTTTTAATGCATCACATCAACAATTGTATTAATTAATTAATGCCTTTGTGGATTCGGAATTCGTTATTCCGTTGCTTTTGTCCGCTTTAAAAGTAATCTCATTTTTTATTTGTGGTGACTTTGTACGTTTTCCATTAATGTCACCTCTTTTTTCTATCTTTTACCTTTTGTTTATTTTCTAAATGACATTCAAACTCATCAACAAAACTCATTAAAATGCTCGTCCAATTTCGGATCGGTGCTTTTGGGTGCAAGGCCCGTGATCAGAATCCCCCCCCCCTCCCAAAATTATATACAATCGCCGATTTTGCCACCTCTAAAATCAAATAAATGTTTTGGCATTTTTAGTCCAAAAGCATTCATTTCGTTTTTCAATTTCTCTTTGTCTTAAGGGTTTGACTGACATTTGACCATAATTTCGATTTTTGTTTCCATGTTCTTTCTCCAATTCGTTCAACACCTCAACAAATGTTTGGCTTTCTTTCGCCATTAGCCGATTTCCATTTAGACTTTTTGTTTGTTTTCGTTTAACTTTCGCTTTCGTTTTTTCAAATAAAATTGGTTTTTCGTTTAGTGTTTTGTGTAGTTTTCCTTCCCCCCCCCCATTTTTGATTCAAATTTCAATCACTTCAGTGTAATTATTATAAAAGCAAAGCAATTCTTACTGAAATCGCAATTGATCGAATTGAATGTCATATTTAGGGATGCAAAAAATATGGATATAAAATCTCGAAATATGGCCGTAAAATATGGACCAAAAACGCGAAATATGGACATAAAATGGCAAATAGGTAAATGGACATAAATATTCCGAATTGAGGGGTAAATTTTCAAAAATTTCTTCAAATGCATTAAATTCTAGTAAAATACATCTAAAATGACTAAATACGGTATAAGAACTCGTTTAGAAGAAAAAAAAGCAATTTCTAGAAGAAAACCGACCAAAAAACCGAAAGTTTCCATTTTTTGCTTATTTTTGAAATAAATTAACCAATTTTTAAGAAAATTTAAATTTAACCAATTTTTCGACTGTCTTTCAGAAAATTTTCCGGTAGTTGGGGCCAAAACGGCAAATTTAGCTGATGGGCGACGTTCTAATAAGGGTTTTTTGGAAAAATGCCAAAATATGGGCAAATATGGACATAAATGTCAAAATATGGATATAGAAATCCACCCTAGAAGCGTCAAACCAAGCTAAAAACATGTTTTTCGTGCATTTCATGCCTCACAGTCCAGGAAAAAATATGGATTTCCATATTTTTTGCATCCCTAAGCATTTCAACGAGATTTACTCCTCTTTTTACATATGGAAAGACAAACAAACAAATACATACAATATGTCCCCGTTATATGGACGAAAAGACACAAAGTGATCACATAATATTACAATATTTCTTATGACATTTGTATTCCATCCTATTTCTCTCATCCGCGCTTCTCAGTGCCCTCGCGATAATCCGGCAATCCAAATTGCTTCGGGCAAAAGTTGTCAAGCGAATCGAGCAAGGCGGCAAAATTGGGACGCGAACGGAGTTCTTTCTCGGGCCAATCATTCGGCAGAAACTGACGCTGAGGCACCATCACCACCTGAACCAAGGAAACAAATTTGATGATGTAACGTATTGTAACAGTTTTAAACACGAACCGTGCATCCCGCACCCAACGCGCTTTCCACTCCGTTAATTGAGTCCTCGAACACCAGCACATTCTTCGGCGAAGTCGGCTTGGCAGCAAAACGTCCAATGGTCACTTCGTATGCGTCCGGATTCGGTTTGCCAATGCGTACCTCTGAAGTGAAACAGTTACAATTAAACAAATTGGAATTTGAGCGTTCATTCGCCTGGGTCACTCCCGCACAGCACACGAAGCGGAATCTTCTTAAGCCATTCGTCAAACTTATCCATTTTTATATCAAATTCTTCCTTGTCCGAACTCGTACAGATGGCCATCGGAATGTTGTGGGCGTACAAATGGTCGATCAATTTGGTGGCACCAGGCAATTCCTACCAATTGCATTTAAGAAAAAGGAAGCAGTCTCACCTCCGTTTCTGTGCTCAGAATTTTTTTGGCGATTTTGTCGTACTCCGCGATGTATTGGTCCAACGTAACGCGATCCGAAATCAAACATTCAGCAATTAAAACCGTGGCTCCGTCCATTTTCTTGCGTCCCATTATTTTTTGGTTCCTGAAAGCGCAGATTGTCCTGTTTTCAAACATTTAAACGTGGACAAATAAACCCACATTTGCTTCGTGAATTTTGCTCCAAATTTCTCCAACGTCCGCTCGTTGGCCGTTGTATAAAGACGTTCAGTGTCGATCAGAACACCGTCAAGGTCGAAGATCACGTGCGTAATAGAATCCATTTATTTGGGGAAGAACTTAAGGAAAAACAATCAAAGAAAATGACCAAATAAGGGAAAGGGAAATGGCAAGTGAATGATGGGATAGTCAAATAACACGCATATTTATAGTTTATAACATGGAAATGGACACACACTTTGGTCAGTTGGCGCGCTGTCGAATTGTACCCAAGGCTGAAACAATCACAATGGGCGTTACTCGAAAAACCATAAAAAAAATTTTGGAAATTTTGAGTAGGCCCGTTGGAAAGAGCACAAAATTCTCTACCGTTTGCCTTTTAGATGGTAGCTCAATGACCTATACCCAGAGAGAAACAGTTGGTAAAAAATTCGACAATTCAAAAACTGATTAATTTCTACCGTATTCAATGGAAAATGATAGAAAAATGTAAAGTTTGGGAGGGGGTCACAAAAGATAAGTAGTCAGTCACTTTGTTTTTCAATTGAATGTATTGGCGTTTTGTTTATTACACCAAATTTTTTGCCATTTTTTTCATCGTCCATGAAGGGGGCGAAGTTTGGGCACCAAATTAAGGATTTAAAAAATAAAAATAGTTTTATTTCTCTATAAATTGCAACCATCAAATTTAAAAGCATAGTAAATTAGTAAATTTAATCAAGTTAGGAATAGAAAGTTTTTTAACGAATATTGAAAATTTTAGAATATGCAACAAAAGTGCACTTTTTCGTTGATTACTCAAGACAAAACGGAAGTTGTTGTCCCCCCTGACTTTGTGGATCAGTCCGATATGTTGTCGGATTACGCAAAAATGCAACGTCAGAACAACGGCGACGCGGAGGAATTGCAAGGTTTGCAGGCAATTAATAATAAGCATTGGATTTTTGAGAAAATTTGAAAGTTTTTCGGTCTGAAAGAGTTGCCGCGGATTTCGGGAAAGAAATGTTGGGATTCGAGTGGCAAAAATGGTTGAAAATGCTTTTTGATTTCAGCGAAATTTGAAATGACCAACGAAATGCCATTGATCAGCAAATTCCACTTGGAAATGATCTTCGAATTCCTCGGCACTTACCGAGAGGAGAAACAAAAGGAAAACGAAGGGGCGGCGGACGAAAAGCAAACGACGAAAAGCGGCGAAAGAACGGCCGAAGCGACGGCGGAAGAAAGTGCCGAGGTAAAAGCGAAGGAAAGCGCGGGAAACTCCCGGCAAATCGTTCAGTTGTCGACCATGCCGAAGTGGGCGTTCGATTTGTTCGACAAACTGCCGAAAAATGACCTTTTCCTGGCAATGAATGCCGCCAATTACTTCGGCATCGCCCCCTTCGTTTCGCTCAGTGCCGCGTTCGTTTGCTTCCAAATTTTGCAGAAAAAGGGGGCGAGGGAAGTCGCGGAATATTTGAACATGGACGAGAACGACAATAACAACAACGGCAAATGATTGAACATTAGCAATGTTTCAGTGCTCTCTCTCTATTCACGATTTCTTTTCAATAAAACAAAATAATTCACATTTTCTCATTGACAATTTCTTTGAAATTTTGCAGACTCATATGTAGACAAACACAAACCGTTTAAAAAAGACGAGAGATGATGGGCCAATAAAGAGTGACTATTTCTTTATTTTACGCTCCAATCTAAAGTTATTTTTTACTAGGTCGTAGAGACCGGAATTTTGAAATGGCCGGGACGGGATCCCGGTGGTTTGTCCAAAATAACCGGGAGTCCCGGCGGGATCCCGGTCGCGTCCGGCCTCTACTAGGTCGTAACATAAAAAATGACCCCCAGTTAATATGTTAAAATAAATTAGCGAAAATAAGTTTTTAAAGATATTTTTTATTGTTATTCTGTTCATCTGAATGTTTTCATAAGAATGAGCTCTTGAAATATTAACTATGTTATGTTTACAAAAAAAAAGGGTTTTCAAATTAGGCAAGGTCAACAAAATTTGTTCACCTTTTTACACCAAAGTCTATAACTTCGGTCATAATTGTCGTAACGACTTAAAATTTGGTCAGTTTATGAAATCAATGGGCACCACTTAAAAGCTGAAATTCCTTTTTTCACCTTTTTTTTTTGTAGGACCAGTAAAGCGTACGATTACCTCCAATCCTGCTAATTAACATTTTTTTACAAGCTTCTCAATGAATAAATGATTCGATTTCTTTAAGGGTATTAATTATTTAGAAATTATCAACGTTTGTTGATTTGTTTCCAATCAAGGAACATTTTCACATTTATTTTCTACCGGACATTTATAATAAAATGTACAAATGATACGTAATTTGTTTTATGAATATATAGTCCGTGAAAGATTCAACAAAAAGCGAGAAGAAGTAAAGCGAAAGGCACAAAACGAGATCAAAAAAGAGAACAAAGTTCAAAAGCATTGATTAGAATTGAAAAGCAAAAAAAGGCGAAAGAGGGGAGAGAAAGAGAGTGAGATTCATTCGTAAAAAATACGTTAATCCGCGACACCGTATTTCCAGGCGCGAAGAATGTGCTCAAACACTCGTTGTGCGACGCGTTCAGCACCGAATTGCACAATTTTGCCTTTGACATTGGCATCTTTGGAAGAGAAAAACGAAAATCCCTTTTTCTCCTTCTTCAGCCTGAGCTTAATGCCTAAAAATGGAATCATTTGGACATTCTTATGTTTAATTGCCAACCAAATTTCCCATTTGAGCCCACTCGAGTCGGCCTTTTGAGTTCGGCGTATTTCGGCTTCCAAGTTGCATTCCAATTACCCGTTAGTTTGTGGTGCCAAGCCTCAATGATGTGCCTAAGAATGAATGGGTTGTGGTACACTTTATAAGGATGGGTCGATCATTTGTCCATTCACTTGTCCGTCACAATGATGACCAAACGTTTTGTGATGCCTCCGTAAGTCAGGTAGTGATCAGTTTCCGCAAATTGACCACGGTCCGTCTCCTGAAAAATGTAATTAACCGTAGGAAATTAATAGATTAAATTTGAACCCGAAATATTTTGTATCCGACGGCCTCCTCAAAAACGTACGGACGGATGATTTTGTCGTGGGAAATGACACGTGGCGGGCGAATTGGCTTTACGTCCTCAACATTGATGATGGCACTTAAAACAATTTGTATGTTTTAGTATGTTGAATCAACAATGGTCCCCTCGCTCACTTTCTGACATTGTCCGCCGTCGTTGTGACCAAATCGACCACCCCCGACACGGGACGAGCAATTGCACCGACCATTCCCTTGCCTAAACATAAATTTGATCAGAACGCTTTATACAAAACATGTCCCTATGACTTTGAATGGGCTTTCTTACCGATGCCTTTGATCCCACCGAGCAGGCCGCCCTGCTTAACGCCCTCGACAGGTTTGGAGACGATACCTGAGAAACAACCAAATTAAATGGAAAGTTAGTGTGACATAAATTAGCAATTCATAGAATCCGACTGTGCTAATTAAGTGTCGGCTGACCGGTGACTCCTTCCACAACGCTTGTGCCCAAACCGCGCACCCCGCGGAACATTCCTACGCCGATGCTGGTCGGCTGGTGCCGGGCCTGCATTCGCCGTCGTTGGTAGTCCTCGTCCAAAGTCAGTGCCGCCACCCCTTTGCCCATTGTGCCGGTAATGCGAGAAGCCAAGCCGAGAACGCCGCCGACGGTGTGACTAAAAAGGGGGAGGGGGACAAGAATAAGAGCAATAAGCAATAGCCAAAAGAATGCCACCTGAACGCGCTAGTCAGTCCAATATAAACGCCCTCTCCAAATTCGGCCGCAGTGAAAATGCCGAGGACGGGTTGGTAGAACAAGTCTACAGCGCCGGTGCGCAAGTTGCGGAAAAGGCCAAACGGATTGCCGAGAATGTCAAGGCCTTAAAAAAGAAAGGGTTCCCAAGAGAAGCGAAAAACCACAATTGATTGATTACCCAACACGAGGACGTAAAGCTGCTTGATGAATTGGCGGGTGTAATGGGAAATAACTTCGGACTGCAATTGGGCACGACTGTAGAAGGTGGCCTCGCGTTGGAAGAAGGCAAGCCGAAAATTGCAAAGCAGTGAAAAGGACATCAAACAGTAAGTACTTGAAAATGACGTCCTGGATTTCGGTCAGTGTAACGCCAACACTCTTCAAAAGCAAATTCATAAATTGGATAGCAGCGCCCTCTTTGCCCTTCTCAACATGGCCCTGGGAAAAGCTCAAATGGATCTGAAAATGTGGAAAGGAACCTTCAGAACAATGTATAAAATGTGGCCGAAAATGACCGACCAACAACGGGGAAATGTGCATTCGTTGGTAATACGCCTTGGCCTGTGTCTCCAGCGTTTGAATCGCCCTTTTATTCAGCGCTTTCTCGGTTAATTCCATGTCCATTTTGAAGGATTCGCGCTAAACAACGGCAAATGATAATATTAATTCAGTCATCTTTGTTCACAGTGTATCCCGTCTGAATGATCCCTTTCGGTATTATGTCCAACAGTTCGTTGAGCAATGTTCGGTCAATGCGAATCGCAAATTCCTGCACCAACGCCTCAAGCAATTTAATTTGGACAATGTTCGAATGCTCCGATTGACTCATCACAAATGAACACTCCAGGAATGGCTTTGGATCTGAAATAAAAAACTTGTAACATTTAGGCCAAAAACTTTTAAATAAACAACCATTTTTAACCATATATTTCGGTTGTGGTACCATGGCGAGCAATGAGGGGAAGGTGGAGGCGGGCAATTGGTTGTCCATTTGGAAATTGTGCAATTTCACGTGGATCGTTTGCTGATGAGCGTTCTGACGATATTGACACCATAAGCCGGTGGCCATTTTAAGCGACTTTTTGTCACTTTTCTTCTGTTTTCCTGGAGAAATGGCCTAAATAGTGGTATCATATTTAAAAACAGGCAAATTGAATCTCAATGACCATGTAAAGGACTTCAACGCTTTTCACGTTGTTGACCAGGGAGATGCCCAGCCCGTGCAAGTGCAGCTCCAATTCCATGTCCGGCTGTTCCATCTGTGAAATTTCAATGATTGAAAAGATCGATGGAATGTAAAAACGGAGTTAGTTAGTTACGCCCATCCGTCCACTCACTTCGTACGCTTGTTGAGCAATGAAAGAAACTTTTTTGTCAGCAGTGAACTAAAAAAAATAATTAAAAAAAGATTTCCACATAGGCATTAAATTAAAATGATTACGAGCAAAACGCGCTGTCGTCCGTCCAAAAAGGATACACAATAATGGTAACCATCACTTTTGGCTGGCAGATAAGAAATGTCGCGGTTGCGCAACAATTCATCCGAATTATCAGCATCGCCCGACTCCCATTCCAATTTACAATCTGAAAAAGGGCTAAAGGATTATTTGAAAAATAAAAAGCCATTTAAAGGACAGAAAACAGCACCATTCAGCGAGTCGGTCCACGCAAATGGTGCCATTTGGTTGGGCTTTACGATTTGCCACTGTCCGTGGCCCGTCTGTCGGTAGCGAATTGGGTATTTGGTGTCATTCATCAGAATTGCCGGCACCATTCCGGGCAGAAAATTCTCCATGTGAATGACGGACGATTCGTCGGATAGAGAAACGATGACGTAAAGTCCGATCAGCTAAAAGTAGGGACGAAATTACAATTTGGGAATGATGAAAGCATTACATTATTCCGGATTTGACAAAAGCCTTCGTATGCCTCTGTGAATGGGAATTGCACCGATTCCTCCTCCGTGTTGGCATAACGTGCCACTAACGTTTTCCTTTTCTCTTTTTGTACTGGCCAAAATCCAATGACCTGCAAATGGTCAAAGTTGGTATTCATTTATTTGTTGTTTTCGAAAAGGGCACTGACTGATTCCGCCGGCACAACAATCCAATCCGTCGTGTGCGGCTCGCGCACTTCGATGTCAACTTTGCTGTCATTTTGGAGCAAAAAGAAGGGCGAAATGGTCACCACTTTAGTGAGGCCAGACTGACCAAGTTGGACATCGACAGTCATCTGAACGAAGAAGGGTATTTATAAAAACAAACAAATGTTTTCAGATTGTGCCTCAAATTCAAATTCGCGCTGTCCTTCGGCGATGCCTTTGCAAATGACTCGCCCACTGCTGCCGGCCATGTCCAAAGGGAATTCGGCAGACCAATTGGACTCGCCCAAGATTTTCACCTTTGCCTTTTTCTCCGACATAAATTCACTTTCGTTCAACCGCAGAATCATCGGATTGGTGCCGGGAGGGTGTGGAATTTGGACGGATCTCTGAAAATGGTAAAAAGTTGAGGGTAATTGTCGGTATTTAAATATAATTAAGTACACGCAAACACATACAAAGACAAAGACCAACCAACACAAGCCCAAGCATAAGAAATTAGGCAAAAACTCAATCATCAGGCACGTATTTAGGAGGAGGTGAAATGAGAAGAAAAAAAAAGCAACGGAAAACAAAGCGAAAAAGACACGAAAAAACATTGCGTCCGTTCGTATCATTCATTCCCCGCCAATCCCTGACCTGAGCTTTACGAGTACGCAAGCAATCAGGACAACAACAACATTTCACTTTGAGACGCTTTGGTTTTGGAACTACCGACGGAAGACCCTGAGAAGGGGGAACAAATGAATGACGGAGAAAAAAGACCGAACCATTAGAAATGCTTACCGAAATTTATAATTTAGAGGAATTTTAAAGCTAAATGAATTGCAATTTTTGTTTGCCATGTCTCACATAATAGGCGAGTTGTTTGCCCGTCTCGTTGACCATCCAATACGGCGCGTAAAGCATCAAATTCGTGCGTAAGAATTCGGTGCTCCAATTCAAACCAAGGCACTTAAAATATTCATTTTAATTTAATACATAACTTTAGAAGTGCATGTCCAACCAATTTCAAATTGGTATTCGTTTTGCCCTCCATTCGAACGGTTTCCAGTGGGTTTTTAACGCTTGGCACTATGTAATTCAACTCGTACAGTTCAGTACCGACATTAATCTGCAAGGGAAGCAAAAGGGTTAAAATTAGCACATTCCGTAATTAAAATTAAATTTCATTTACCGTGAAAATGAGTGGGAATCCAGCGACCAAATTCACAATGTCCAGCCCGTCACCGCCTGCCAATTCGCAATGGACGGGCACCGAAATTTGGACTGGCATTGGCAATGTGTTGATGAAGTGAATGGGCGGGAACAGATGGACAGTGTACGCGGCACAGTCAGTGTCCACAAATCGGCGATTGCCACGACGGATTGGCTCATCGACAACAACTAACCAAAAAAGATACAATGCAATTATACTGAAAAAGAAAGGGGGTAAAGCTGACCGATCTCTATGTAAATCCCTTTTCCCGTCTCCACGGAATTGTCACATCGAACTGCTTGCCGTTTTATGGTGCCAAAATCATGCCACGAAATGCTGATGTGGAGATTTTTTTTGTAAAAGTAATAGAATATTTGATAAAATACTTCATCTTAATATCATACCTTTCATTGTTCCAATCATAACGCCCATAAGTGGGTCGAATTTTCAGTTGACCGTTCGGTGTGTAAAGGCACGGGACGGGGATGTTCAACGGTTCAGCAGCCTTTGGTAGTGCGGTGCCGCAGGGCAAACTGTTCGAGTCGTGCAGTGCTTGGACTTCGATTGGCATTTCCAAATGGTTAAGCACCTTTAGAGAATTAAAAACATTTGACAGATTTTACAATGGTTCACAAATGAATATGTTTTATATTTTAATGGTTTACCAACCGTAACCAATGACTTCAGCGTAATGACATGACGAGCATCTTCCTTCACGGTTTCCACGACAAATGTCCATTTTTTACCTGTAATAAAATAAAAATTAATATTCCGATTTCATACAAATTCGTACCCGAATCCGTCCTTCGTGGCAAATGGACGCATTGTTTCTCCGTCCGTGCGATGTTCACTGTTCGTTCCGTGTCCGGGTCGGAAAATGCCAACTGAAGCTGAATTTTGCGTTGGTCCTCCTTCATTTGCCATTTAATCTCGCGACTCGATTCCGCCGACGAAGCGACGCAATCCATCGGTACGTATTGGCCGGCGCAACACTCAAATGGGCAACCATCGAAGGGGGAGGAGGCAATGACAAAATCGCTACTTTAGGCAGGCCATCACTTACCTTCACCGATTTGGTGCTGTTGCTCACATTGACGCAAAGCCCAGTGTCATTGCGCAATAAATGGGAGGAAGTGCCGGGCAATTCACGCCGAGGGGTACTGATATGTTTGGAAGCGTTTTCGAAGGCCTAAAACAAAAAAGGAATAGAAAGTACAAATAACATACTTCAGAGAGTTGGATAAGCTGTTGGAGGAAAGATTTGGTGATGGTAATGTCCAATGTTTCGGTGGCCTCAACGATTATGGCCAATTTTGGTGGTGGCAATGCGATTTTGGGATTTCCGCTCGTCTCTTTGTTCTTTTTGGAGGCCGATGGACAGCTGCTTGATGGTTGGACTGCTCCAACTTCCTCCTCTTGCGGACCGATCTGAAGCAAAAACATTTGAAAATGGCACACTGACAAGCTAATGGAAGAAAGAAAGCACTTTCAATGCCAATTTCCAGTTTTGCCAGCCTTTGTCCTTGTGCAAAACGGGCTCAATGACCGGCTCCCAAACGTTGAATAATTCATTGAAATAGGAGACAATCAGATGAGTCTCACATTTCTGAAAATTCATTGCGATTTATCAGAAATAATTTTGCGTGGGTGCGTACCGCAGTCAATGTGCTGGACCAATTCCGAGCAGTACCGGTGACAGAACTTTCAATCAAAATCATCGGCCGTGTAACATCACGAACCCCGGCCTCCACAGTGATAAGACAGTGACGAATTGAAAATTCGGCCTAAAAAGTGGCAAAAAACCGAAAGCTTTCCTCAATGGGCGACCAAATGGACAGACAAACCATTTCCGAAAATTTCCTCTTCAATTCCGCCGCTTCGCGCAAATTGTCTGACAATTTCGTCGTGTTTACCGCGTTCGTTCCACTGGCGCTCTTCATCGGCCTGAACCACCAATAGACGGACCGGTCAATCCGTTTCTGATCCCAATAGTTAGGGTATTCGCGCAATGCCGGACGGTCGTTTTCCTCGTTTGGTTGGTTCTGCTTGATTTATGCAAAATTGAATATGTATGAATTGTACGGACCGACCTTTCCCTGCTGTTGTTCCGCGAGTTTGGCGTTGACTTCGGTCAGAAAACTGACAGCCGCGGGGGAGGCACGGACCGCCACCGAATCCATGTGGGCACGGACTTCCATTTCGAACATCCGTTTGCACATACGGAAACCCAACTTTTGAATTCGGGCACTGAAAAAGGAAATCATGAGACATGAGACAAAGGCATTGGCACCTCAAAAAAGGATTATGGCGATGTTTGACGACAATGCCAACCTGAAAAATGCCATAAAATTGCAATAAGCATAAGTAATGAATGGACTTCGTTCAGTTTCAGGCTGAGGTCGAGCTGAACTTGCTGCTCACGAAAAAAGATTTCCTTCTTATCGGCCTTTTTCTTTTCAGTTGCATTTTTCGCTGCTTCGTCAGCAAGAACATTTTGCAACATTTCCTCGGAAAGTTCTTCCGTCTAAAAATTCCAAATTTTATTTTGTTCATTAAATGACGGAAAAAAAGAAGCAAAAACAAACCGATAAAATCATTTTCATTTTTGCCCTGTCGCGTACGGGTGCAGTCAAATCCACTTGCTCCTCCTCAAATTTGGGTTTTGGAATGGTGTTGAAGAATTCGAGCAGTTCAACGAGGCGATCATCAGAAATAGTCAGCACAAGGTCAGGCAGTTCACCAATGAGACGGAACCTGATTATGAGAAAATTAATTATAACGCAGAACAAATAAATTAAAACTCAAAACAAACATATATGGAATGTATTTTGAAAGGGTACCCCCAAAACGTCGCCGCCGTAACGCACCGGCCGAAACGTCGCCGGGACATAACGTCAGAAAATTTTAAAAATTTCAAGAAAATTTAAAAGTGATTTTAGCTTTTTGAAAACCTAAGTGTTTATAAAAACTAAATTTTGCTGAATTTCCGGAAAAAAACAAAAAACTTGAATAATTTTTTTTCTTGAATTTTCTTAATGAAATTTTTTTTTTTTTGAATTTTTCTAGAATCTTTTTCGCATTAAGCTATTTTGGGTACTTTTTTGATTTTTTTAAATTTATACTCTACATGCAAAAGTTCACCAACTCCCCCCCCCCCCCCCTCTTAACAAAACTGCGTCAAAAAATAAGTTTAAAATAATCACATCGGAATTTGGACGTCGTCAATAATGGCACTGAGCATGTCGATGCACATCCCCGTGGGTTTCAGCAAATGGTCATCCGACGATTTGTCCCCCCGGGCCTTCATGCAATTGGCAAAAGAGTCGGAAAAGATCAGTCGGAGATTGGAGAGGCGCAGTTGGAAATTGTCGTACGCATTGACCGCTAGAGAGAGCAATTCTTGTTCTTTTATCTGTAATCATCAATTATTTTTAATATATTGATGCACATTTAATTTGCTCACGTGTTGACATGCTTTTCTGGACGGCACGAGTAATTTCTTCAGCCTCAGTCGCCCAAGTTCGGCAATAAGTGTCGTTTTTGCTGGGTCAAATGCACCGCCGGAGCAAACGACAAAAATGGCAGGGTCAATTTTGATCTTCAGTTTCAGTTTCTTGCGCTCGCCCACCATGTACTGAAGGGCTGCAGCGGAACGAGCCTAAAAATGAAAAAATAGAACTTTTTTGTTGATAAATTTGTTAATTGTAAGCCAATTGCCTTGACGTCCTCGTAACTCGCAATGGCCTGCGTCGTCAGTTGGGTAAGACGGACTGATTTTGGCGGTTTAAACACGTCGAGTGCTTTGTTCACCGCCGGGGCGTGGTATTTGAACATCACCTAAAATTAGTTAGATAATATTATTTGAATTTTTAATGTTTAACCGGAGCAATATTTAGAGAAAGTTGTTGATCAAAGTCTGCCTTCAGCGGATTTGTTTCAAATTTCAAGATCAGCCACGCCCGGTCAGTCCTCGTCATGTGCAGCATGGACACGGTGCCGGCGTGCATTCCAAGTGACTTGACGACGGAAGTGAAGCTAAATAGGCGACATAATGAAAAATTAGCGGACTATAATGTTTAAATTTAGCGGATAAAAATTATTTGAAAGATAATTAGACGGCAAATATCAAATGCCTTAAAAGATTCATAAAAAATGGCAAAATTTGTTTTACCGCATTGCACTCGCAGCCGATCTCTGCTCCAATTTAGCGGAAAGCCGAGAAAAACGCAGCTCCATCACATTGTCCAACTTCAGCTTGAGCGTTTTCAGGTGCACTTTGAAGACGTTGTCCACAAAATGTTTTGGGTAGTCCATCGGTGGCACATTTTCCTGCCCAATTTTGTTATTGTAAACATTTGAATTTCCATTTTCATTCTCACTTGGTAGTCAATGGATTTATAGAGGCGACTTTTTTCCATTGGGGTCGATTCCTTCTCCAATTTTTCGAGAATTTGTGCGTCTTCCGCCGCTTCTTTGCCCTTAGGCGTACCGACGAACCACCAATCTTTGGCCCACCCAACCCATCCCTCCTGTGGTTGGTCCTCGACACGGACAAGGTCGGACTGTTTGGCGATTTCTAACTCGGCTTGTTGTCGCGCGATGTTCAAGTTGAACACGTCCAGCGCATCCTCAGCCCTCTACCAACAGAATAAATGAATTTCAGAGTAACAAAAGCCAATAATAAGCAATTAAATTTAAAATTTTAATTGAACGATTTGAAGAGAAATCAGCTGCACTCTCTCTACCTCAATTGTGTCCATCATCGCTTTTCTGGGCGTTTTGTGAGTTCTGTAGTGAATCCACGCCTCTCGGTAGTCCCTCACCATTTGCCGATGCTTTTTCATTCTGTCCCATGACCAATTGTTTCGGCGCCGCAAGACTTGCTCATTGAGAATACAAGTGTATGCAAAATGCCACCGGAAAATGGCAAAAAATAAAATTATTCGTTTAAAAATTGTAAATACACATGACGGAAATGCTCACCATTCTTTGTAGTGCTGGCGATAGTGTGTCAGATTGGGGCGATATTTTAGGAATTTTTCGGCCACTGTGAAACGTTCTTGGGCCTCCAAAAACAGCAGCATGTCTTGGTACTGGTACTTGCCGATGGACAGCCCCAATTTGTCCAATTGCATTGACAAAGCAATTTTTGGAATGGTCCAATTTGAGCCGTCACTCTCCGGCTTCTGATTCAGCTTGAGTTGTGCACCAATGGTCATTGGTTCCAACACTGTGGAAGGAAGGGTAACAATTTCTTGTTTTTGGAATTGCCAATTCAGTACCCACCGTATTTGTACCCGGAGGGCTTCCTCCCGTGGACTGCGATTGTCCGTTGCAAAGCGCTGATTATCTTCTCTTTGCTTTTGAGGTCGGAGATGAATTTGGAGTTCGCGTTTGAATAAACGCTCAAACTGCTCATGGACACCAATCTAAAACAAAACTGATGATGCAAATGAACACATCATGATGATAGTAAAACGATGTACTCACTTGTAAAAGATTTTGACAGTTTCTTTTTGCACTGTCAGTTTGAAATTCTCATCCGTTGTCTAAAAAGCGATGTAATAAATTAGATAACTTTTTTTTCATTGTTTCCCCCACCTGAAAATTCAACGAGTCCAAAGTAATTCCTGTGGCAAATGGGCGTTCGCGGTTCGAGAATTTGTCCTCATAACGAATATGGACCCGTTTAATATGCACTTGGAGATTTTTGATAATTTGTGCTATTAATTTCTCGGTAAAAGTGTCATCCGATGGCATATTTGGCTCTGAAGTTTTAAAATGGTTAACAATTGACACATTTTGTCCGACTTTGGCGGCTTCGTCTGTTCTGTTCCAATTGTAACAACTGTTTCTGCTTGGCTTCCCGCTCAGTTTTACGCGTTTTTTCTGCGTTGTAAACAATGCCTTGATTCGGCATAATGATCACATGAATTCCACTTAAATTTTAAAAAACTTATTAGTTCATCGGTTTATTTACGTATTCAGCTCACCTAATCTCCACAATTGTCGGCTCGACGTACAGATTTTTCCATGGAATTTTCAGCACCAAACTTTGAACATAACCAAAACTCAGCTTGACCGGCAAGTCCAAGCCATCAAGCGCTGTGTCCTTGATCTTCAAGTGATTAAGCTTTACATCGCCACCCCAAATGCCAATGTTCAGCTGGGAAGCATTTAAATTGTCCACATAAGCGCCCAAAAATCGATTAAGAAGATCCGTGACAACTGATTCAAATACCATTTCAAATTTGTTTCTAAAAAGTTTTCATCATAAAAAGGTATCTGTGTGAAAGAAACAAAATGAATTTTCACATCAAAAGTTTTATATGTATTCATTTTCGTTGTCATTAAATGATAGAAATGTTTTTTTTTATTAACAATTGGTCAAAATTGATGTCAGATTCGTGTGATCAGTTAAACAGAAAACCTCCATTGGATTTCCAAAAATCTGTTGTTTGAAAAATAATTTTCGGGGTTATTGATCAGGAGTCTAACATGACATTTTATCAATCCCGAACCTGAACTCGAACAAAAAGTGAAAAAAGGTGAGGGAAACCGGAAAAAGTGAAGAATACTGACAACTCCGATTTTCTTGTTGAATGATATATCATTCGATTCCTCTTGGTCTCTAACTAACGAATCCGAAAGAATTTTTTGGCGGCAACCAATCCCTGAAGAGTTATAGACCCGGGACTGAAGTGGCCAAATGCCTTCGGGACTGAACCGTCCAAAGCCTTAAAACGCGTAAAATGCAATAAAATATATATCTATCGCTTCCTCTCGGCATGTAAAGGATGAATCCGAAAGAATTTTTAATCCAAAATGAAATTGACAAAAGTTATGGGTCCTCAAAACCTCAAAAAATGACCCTGATAAAAAAGATTAAGGGACTAAATGTACAAACTAAAAGTGAATTGGTGAGTGTATTTTGGCCATAACACCGCACACTCGACTACGGCGGCCAGTAGGTGGGGCGAGACTACGGGCTACGGAAGAAGTCCGCGCGTGATCCGCAGGCGGTTGACTGATTGGCGGGGGCCCTTCGGGCCCCCGCAGTCAACCGCCTGTGGCGCTCGTCAGACTTTTTCCTACGCCCTCCGTCTCGCCCCACTACTTGCTCCGTCTTCGCATGCTCGCTAAGGCGGGCGCTGCGCGCCCTCAGAAATGGATTCCTGCATATTATAAACAAAGAGGAATCGACTGATCTATTTTTATTGCATTTTTATGCGTTTTTAGACGTTGGACGGTTCAGTCCCTAAGGCATTTCGCCACTTCAGTCCCGGGTCTGTAACTCTTCAGGGATTGGTTGCCGCCAAAAAATTCTTTCGGATTCGTTAGTTAGAGACCAAGAGGAATCGAATGATATATCATTCAACAAGAAAATCGGAGTTGTCAGTATTCTTCACTTTTACCGGGAAACCAAAGTGAGAGGCAGTGCCTTAGAGTCTTGGAAACGGGAAAGTTCAGATTACTGACAATTTTGATATTGCACATGGATTTTATATCATTCGACTCCTCTTGTAGCGAGAAGCACAATAGTGAAATTTTAGGGAGTGGTGACGCTTTTAACAAGACCCGGAGCGACCGATCGGCAAAAAAGTTATGGCTTAAGAAACGGGATGTTCATTGATTCCAACATAGTCCAAATGTTTAAGCAACGGGGTGAGGAATTATGGGAACGGGGAATAAGGAAATTTGCAAAATAAATTTTTGTCATAGTAAAACACAATGTAAAAAGATTACGGAAATTCTGCAGAGTCAACATGGATGAAATGGATGTCAGAATCGGATTCTCCGACCCTGGAAACCCCAAAAACAAATTTATCTCTAAATTTTATTTTATTTTTATAAAAAGAGGTCCTACCATCGACAGTATTACTTTGAAAGATCTGACATACGTGGGGGATTTATGCCGTTGATCACGAATATTCAACCAGATTTTCCTTTGGACATCGTTATGGCTTGAGGAGCGGGGGGAGGGGAGGGGTCAGGTCCGGTTCGGACCCATTTTTCCGGAATAGAAGACCCGGGTCTAATAATCGAAAAATACGGTATGTTTCTGATTACCACTATTTTTCGAAATCCTTCCTCTGATCTCCCTTTTATTTAGGATTTACGATTTCCTTTTGGGGGGTTGGCTTCTTGAATCCCGCTGCTGCTGCTGCTGTTTCTGCTTCTGATTGTGAGTGTCCATGTGCTATGTAATTTTGGCAAACCAATTTATTTTCAGCCTTTTCTTTGGCCACCAATAAATAATATTTATTTACACGCATTTATCATTTTGTGTTTGTGCAAACAAACGTTTGGGCGTGTTCCCCGTTGGCTTTGGCCCACCCAAATCCATCCGACGTATTTTTCCATTCATTTTTATATTTAAATCGCATCGTTTTGCGACGGCCTTTCCTTCCATTACGTTTTAACGACAGCCCTTCTTCCATTCTCATAAGCATTGAAATGCTTTCTTTCGTCTGTCTCACTTTTCTTTTGGCGAGTATTCAAACATTTTTCGCTCCTCTGAATGCCAACAAAGGTATTTTAAAATCTTTTTTTGCGATGGTCCGTTGGCATTCCGTCTTTTCCTGGAAGGGCTCACTTGCTGGCGAGGAGTGACGGCGCAGCGGGGACGCGAAATTGAGGAGGAAAGAGAGACGGTCGAATGTCAGGCGGAGCAAAGGCACTGCGGACGGAGCAAATGCATTTTTGGCGGACTTCGACCCACCGAACAGCGAACGTACAAAGGCTGCGTGAATTCGTGCGACGAATTGCGCGCCAATTGCGAGCAGAGCAACGGCACGTATTTGGAGTGCAACCTCTGCTCATTGGACAAATGCAATTTTGAAGTGAATTAATTGGAAAGTGCAGGAAACGAACGGCACGAACAAATTCAGGACTACCCAGCTGCACTTGAAGGTGTCGCGAAAAGTGAGCCGACTGCGCATGTGGCCAATGCGGAAAAGGCAGGCGAAGTTGGAACGGCGCAGGGGGACGGAAGCGGCGGAAGTGCCGTTGTTGGGCCAAGTGGCAATGCCGCAGTTTCTGCAGGGATTGTGACCATGTTGGCCCTTTTGATCACTTTTGTCAGCCTTTGAACATGATCTAATGGCACTGAATTTGAGTGGACAAAAAAGAGCAGAAGAATATTTTGCTGAATATTTTCCTATTCCGTAAAATTTTTTGATGGGAATTTAAATGTGCTAATAAACGGCGATAATTCACAAAACAGCTTCTTCTTCTCCTGCTGATGAATGCAGGACCTCTTTGGAGTTTGCCTTCTCGTATTTATATTTTCTGATGTTTTCAATTTGTTAATTCGCCTTCACTCAAAAGTTTGACCCCGAAATGTCAAATCCCCAAAATGTGGCGAAGCATAATAAACGCAATCTATTAATGTTTTTGATAATTTTATTTTCATCATTAATTTGATTAAATTTATTTGTTTATAATGCGTTCAAATTGATGGCCAATAAAAAGGATGCAATTGAATTGGAATTGGATGGGTGGCGGGGAGGGGAAGGGGGGGGGGGGTGTCGTAAAATGTCACGTTGCCCTCCTCCCCTAACTCCCCTCCCCATTTGCCTCATTAGTGAGGCGAGTGGAAACTCCCACCCAATTACCGTAACCGTTCAGCATTTGTGGTACATACAGTACATATATCAATATGAAAAGGAATGAATGGGCGGAAGACAATGACACAAAATGAGTGATGGATGAACATAATTAATGAAATTCATCAGCGGAAAAAACATTTAGACATTTATTTAAACACTAATTGGGGGGGGGGGAGAAATTGCGAGCGACAAATTGCTTTATGATTATAAAGAAGAAATTGTGTGGTGAAAATGTGAAAGGTGAGTGGGCAATTAGAGTAGGATGGCATAGGGAGGGAATGATTGGACAATAAATGATCAAAGGGGAGGGGGGGGGGGAGGGATCGTCGGACCAAAGGGGGGACAAATCGCTAATGGAATGAACACCAGAAAAACCGACGAATTGTACAAAAACCCGAAATGATTAACAAATGACCAAATGTTCGCTATTGGCCCATCAGCTCAGCTTAACAACAACAACAAATAAGCATAAATGTTGGTAGACCATTCAGTTGTCCTCTGTCTGCTCAATTTCTTCTCATTTCTTCCATTTTCCATCATTTTTTGACTCTTCTCTTTCCTTTTTCACTTCTCTTCCATTTGTGTCTCTAATTCCATTTCCTTTTGGGCTCTTCCTCCTCCTTTTTTCCCTTCCTCTTCCACTTTAGCTCCCTTTCCTTTCTCTCTTCCTCTCCCTCTTCCTTTCTCTCTTCTTCTCCCTCTTCCTTTCTCTTCATCTCCATTCTTCCTTGTCTCTCTCCGTCGCCCTTTTTCTCTCATCTGCTCGTTCCTCCTCCTGCTCCGTCTCCCTCTCTTCCTCCGCTCATTTTCAAGTCGCTAAACGTGCTGCTCACTTCGTCCAGCTCAATGTCCTCCAGCATTCCAGCAGACAAATGTCCCCCGGAGGGCGGCCCCACTCTTTGCGCTTCATTTTCATTAGGATGGCCATGATGAAGAATCTTAAAAGGATTATACAAGTAAAAAAGGCCATGGTGGTGCCGTTTCTGTTCACCTGATGCATGGCACCGCCATTCACATGCCCAATTTCCATTTCCCCGTGGTGTACTGCTTGCATTTGTTGGTGCAGCTGAGGGTGATAGTGCGGAGGTTGCTGATGCTGCTGTGGGTGATGCTGGACAAGCACGTGCTGGTGTTGTCCGTGCTGCTCCTCCCTAAAGTGTTGCTGCTGCGTTTGTTGCACTGCCATTGGCGCCTCATACAAATGCTGCTGCTGTCTTTGTTGTTGCTGCTGTTGTTGCTGGTTTTGTTGTACTGCTTCGGCTCGCTGACAGCAGCCACTGGCCATTCCTTTTCTGCTGTTGTCATAAGTGCACATTGCGTAGTGTTGCGCATTTGCCTGGTCAACCGCAGTAGCGGAGGACGGCAGCGGCGGCGGAGGGTACGGCGGATGAGTCACCGGTGGAGGCGGAGGTCGGCACGCGGCAAAACACTCTTTGCAAGGGCACTGCTGCTGATAGGCTTAATGAAACGAAAGTTAAGCAGCAGCACTTCGCCCTCCCCTCACCATAATGCCGTTGGTGGTGCTGCACTGCCGTCACTTCGTTCACTGCGCATCCGTCCCCTTCCGCGTACGCTATGTGCCCATCTCCGTGCAAATGCGCGTGCAACTGGTGGTGGTGATGATAGCCACCCATTGGCACGCGACCATATGCTGTGCCATCGCCGCCATATCCGCCCGATTCGCTGGACGGCATCGGGTCTTCCGGACTGTTCATGAAATCGAATTCCCGAAACTGTTGCGTTTGGAAGTCGAAAATGGCTGGCGGAGTCGTCCCGTTGTTCATCGGATTGGCGTTCGGACTGTTATTGTGCGATGGACCGAAGAATTGGGGCTGATGGTGTGAAACGACGTGCACAACGGACGCAGGCGACGCGTGGGTTGGCGAGGGAAATTCGAGTTTATGCGAAAGCATCGGATGGGAAGCGGGGGGACGGTGCTGCGGTGGTTGGACCATCGGCGGATGTTGGGGGACATTGGCCTGCAAAATGAAATGCTGCATTCAAATGAGGGGGTGGAGAGGGTTGAGCCCCAAATCTTGAGAATTGTCCCGGAAGGGGTCGGGGAAAAGGTGCGGGGAAAGTGCCGGTAAAATGCGGGGAAAGTGCCGGCAAAAGGATGCGGGGAAAGGAGCACGGGGAAAGGCGGCGGACGATGAATGACATCCCATCGAATTAATTCACAGTAATAAATTAATCATTTCATGCTAACAAATAAACACCTGCTGCTGTTGCTGCTGGTGGTGTTGCGTAAACCCAAGCATTTGCTGCTGCTGTCGGCTGTGACTTTGGTATTCCGCCGTCCCCCGGTCCATTTTCAGCTGCTGAAGTCGCGTCGTCGAGTTGGACAGTGACGTGTGTTGTTCAGCAACCGCACCGTTTGAAATGTCTTAAATCCCTTAATTACCCTAATTTGGCCCATTTCGCTCACTTTGCCCAGCGGGTGACGTCACACTCTCCTGCTTCGGCTGTCTTCCGTGTTGCTGTTGTGGCTGCTCTGTGGGTCCTGTGCCCGTCTGTTGTCCGCCGGTGTCCATCTCAGGCCATTGTGCCGTCGTCCGCTGCTGTTGCTGGTGTCTGTCTTCGCCGTGACTTCCCGCGCGGAATGTCCGCGGCATTTGTCCCCCGGGGGGCGGAGTGGTGCTCATCACGTCCACCTCGTGGTCCTCGTCGCTGCTGCTCGCCGATACTTGCGCTTGTGGAATACTGAAGGGGGGTGGGGAGGGAAAGTGAACATTTTGATGTTTCATCCTCTGCTGCTCACAAATAGGGCGTGCCGTTCTCGCGAATGCCAATCAGATTGATGCCGTACGTCTTGGAGCCCTTCTCCTCCTTGCTCTGCTTGGCAAAGTGCCACACTTCCTCCCCGTGCTCGTTGAACACGTGCTTCCGCAGCGACGACGGGTCCGTGTACTGTTTGGTGCAGCCCATCACCGGACAATGGTAATCCTTCGTCTTTTTGTGCGTTCTGTTCTGATGCTTGGCTTTGTCCGATGCATTTGTGAATGACTGTACAATTTTAATTGCATTAATTGGCCTTTTTTCCTCCGATTAAATTCAAATTTTACTTTTTTACAAACTGCGCATTGATACGGCCTTTCCCCGTTGTGCGTCCGCTCGTGCGTTTTTTTGTTCTCCAGCCGACTGTAACTCTTCTTACAGCGAGTGCCATCCGGAAAAACGTACTGTAAGTGAAAAGTCGTTAATTACCTTTAGTTAATTAATTAATTAATGCTTTTGCCAATTAATCCCCCCCCCTTTCGTCCTTCGCTTCCAATTGACTCGCCTCGCATTGATACGGCTTTTCCCCGCTGTGTTTTCTCACGTGTTGTGCCAACATATATTGCGCATTGAACGGTTCACGCCGTTTGCAAGTGCTCCACCGGCAAAAAAAGCTTGGCGACTGTAAAGGAAAAACAAATTTAAAAATGAAATTAATTATTATTATTATTAATTATGTTTTTTAATGCGTTTTCTTTTTGTTCACCTGTTCGGCTCGGACATGCTCATTCACATGGTCCACAAAAGGCTTTTCTTTGGTGAACATTTCGCCACATTTTTGCCACAGGCATTGAAAAGAGTCAGCGATTGGCACTTCGCCATCCTAAGAAGAAAAGGGGCACTGTTTTAAAAATAATTGGTTCAATTCCCTTCGGTGTACTGTAATTAGTACAGTTTTCTTTTGCTCTCCCTTTCACTCTCTCTCTCTCTCTCTCTCTCTTCCCCATTGACTCCTTCCCCTACAATATTTAATTCCCCTTTTTCCATTCCCTTTCCCATTGTCCATAAAATACAGTACCTGATGCCCCGTTCTTTGATCTATTGACCTCTTTCCTACTGTACCTACAATATTTAACTCCCCCCCCCCCCCCGTTTTCCCTTACATTCCCTTCCCCATTGACCTGTTCCATCGGCGATGCGTTTGTTTCCGCCGGCGATTCGCTCGACTGCGAGGAGGACGGGGACATATTTTGGGCTGAACAGCTGTCGTAAGTTGCAGGCATAAGGTCGTTAACAGATCCGAATGATTGTTGCGAAGCTGTGTTGGAGCGTGCCGATGCCACGGCCATCTCCGGCGATTCGTTATTGGGCGACGTCGAATTGGCATCGGTCCTTCCGACGGAGGATTCCACGCTAATTGGGGGGGGGGGGGACTTGGTAATTGTCCTTTCCGTGGCCCCTCTCGCGGGTGACTCACCTCAGTCGGCGCGTCTTTCGCGGCACGGCCCTTCTCGCGCCGCTTGTCACCTCGCGCATTTGCTTCGCTTCCGCCGCCCCTTCCCCGCCCCGTTTCTTTCCGTCCTCTCTTTCGCCCGTATTTTGCTGCATTTTTGGCACATTTCCCCGAAGTGAAATTCCATTCATTGCCGTTTTTTCCGTTGGGGCTAATTTATGGGGAAGCGATATTCTGATGAGAAGCAGCGGAAGTACACTTACAATTGGCCAAAGGTGTGAAGGCACTGCACTGACTCGGACAGGTCGAACGCCGTTTCGACGAATTTGGCACTTTTTCTGAACAAAAAAACATTTGGCGACTCGTCCCTTTGCCAATGTCCGACAAACCGAACGCCGACGACTCATTATTTGCGCTGCCAATGCCATTGCTGCTGACTTTGCTTTCCGTTTGTCGGCTGATGGCAGCCGATGGTGGCGAGGCATGGCACAATTGCTGGTTTGACTGCGGCGGCGACTGTTTGATGCCATTGGCACTGTTCGGCTGCAGTTGAGGGGCGAGCTGAGAAGCGGCGAGCCAACTGAAAAGGCAAATTCCGGCAAGGCTTCGGACTTTCTTTTCTTCCCTCGTCCCTTCCCTTTTCTTCCTTTCTCTTCTTTCTCTATTCCTTCTCATCTCTCTGTTTCTGTTCTCACTTTTCATCGTTATTTCTCCGTTCTTCTCGCTCTTTTCCTAATTCTTTCCTTTTCTCTTCTTCCCTCTTTTTCACCTTCCCTTTCCCACTCTCTCTCTTTTCTTTCCCACTCTCTTTCTTTTCCTCTCTTTCTCTGCGCATCATATTTTATTCCATTGTTTTGTTTTGTTCCCTTTTTGAATTATTCTCCCCCCCCCCCCACAATTTTTCTTGGCTTTTCCTTTCCCTTTTTAAGATGCTTTGGTTTGTTTGGTCCTTCGTCTCTTTCGACCAAAAGTCTCGACTCTCGACATTCATTTCCCTCTCCTTCGCTTTATGTCCCATTAGTTTTTTTGAATGGTGCCCCACTAAAACGGCGAAGCCATCCGAAAATTTGTGTGGGGGATTGGCAATAAAACAGCGACTGAATGTTTTGGGCTGTTCGGCTGTCAGTTGGTCAACAAAAAAAAAAGGCAAATTCCTCCCCAAATACAAATTAGTCACTCCCCCCAAAGGACCATCGAAACAAATCTCAGGAGACATCTTATCCATCATCATCATCAGCAGCAGCAGCGTAATCATCTCATCATTAATGGGGGAAGGGATTTGTGACCAAAGGGTCCGTTTGTCTGCAGACGGACACATCGGCTGCCAGAGAAAAAACCCCCGGGGCATGAAATGGGGAGGGGGGGGGGGGTGAATTGAGGAAGAATGGGGGAAGAGGGGGAGGAAGAGGAATGTCTGTCTCTGACTATGGCCATAATTTAATGCCACGGATAATTGATGATTTGACAAATAAATAATTAAATTGACATACCTTTGGGGCATTGCTGCGGGCGAAGAGTGCTGCTGAAGTGCGCTTTGAAGACGCTGGTACAGCTCATACGGCTCGTACAACGGAATGCCAAACGAGGCCAGAAGTTGACCGGTCTGCTAAGTTTGGATGAGAATGTAGACTGACTATTATCATTCCAATTTCAGTCGCCACCTTCCCAAAATGCCCTTTTTTGCCTGGGTGTCCAATCCGTGGCATATTCCCTCCAAAATGCCCTTTTTTGCCTGGGTGTCCAAACCGTGGCATATTCCCTCCAAAATGCTCTTTTTTGCCTGGGTGTCCAAACCGTGGCATATTCCCTCCAAAATGCCACTTTTGCCTTGGGTGTCCAATCCGTGGCATATTCCCTCCAAAATGCTACTTTTGCCTTGGGTGTCCAATCCGTGCCCCCCCCCCCACTAACAGTGTTCTGTCCTGTGATATTGTTGCCGAGTGGTGTTGTCGTCATTGCCGGTAGTGCACAACTACGCAAGATGTTCTGTTGATTGGCATTGGCTACGTTTGGGCTGTTATTTGCGTTGTTTGCCATTGGCACTGTCACTCCGCCACCACCGATGGCACCGCTGCATTTGTCAGTCGACGACTTTTGCAGCATCGGCGGCGTGACCGACTGATTGTATGGGGGCGGGTGGGGCGGCGGAACGCCGGGCGAAGTGCCAACGAAAGGAGAAGCAACTGAAGTGATCGGAGATGAAAACTAGGGCCCTGATGGGATCGGGATCCCGCCGGGATTTTCCGAGATCCCGGTCCCGGTTTTTTTAAATAGGAGCGGGATCGGGATCCCAACAAAATTGGGATTTCAATCCCGGGGTCGGGATTTATTCCCGGCACAACTGGGATGTAAATCCCGGTAAACTTATCACGGCCTAATGCCAATCCGAATCCCAACCCTGACTTTTCGAAAATCCCGGCCCTAACAAATGTATTTTATGCATACAAAGCTGCAAATGGCTCATTTATCTTGTATTTAATAAATTGAAACTTTCTCTCTCTCTCTCTTCTCTTTCTCTCTCTCTCTCTATCCCTCTCCTCCCCCCCCCCCCCCCCCTCTCCTCCCTCTCTCTCTTTCTCTCTCTTTTCTCTCCTCCATCTCTCTCTCCCGCCCTTCTCCTCCCTCTTTCTCTCTTTTCATCTCTTGTCATTTTTTTCACCATTTGCCCAAATGTTCAGCTGAAAATCCGGAACCCAAAGACCACCCATTGCAATTGCAATTAGCAAATCCGCCGGCAGACATCAGAAAAAAGCGCCAGACAGAGCGTAAACGCAACAAAAACGGGGCAAAGCGACCGGGGGGGGGGGGGGGGGAAGTGACAGCCGAAATCGCTCGAACGATGCCCCTTAATCTGACCCAATCCGTGCGCCAATCTCCGACGCTTTGTCCGTCCGTCCTCCGACCGACGGATTGGAATTTAGCAAATCCGAAGGGGAGGGGAGAAGCAACGGGCGACGAACAGCACAAAAAGGTACACAGACGGAGGAGGAACGAAGGGATAATCAGCAGCGAATCGGCAGCACCGGCGCGGCGACGGAGGGAACGGCGGGCGACGCGACACCCGTCGCCCCCCCCCCCAATTGCCAGCAGACAAATCACAAATCCGCCACCCCAATTTTTTCGTCCTGAGATCATTAATCTGCGCAATGGATCCGTTCGTCCTTCAAGGAGAGAGTGTCCGATGGAAAGACAATAAAAGTGTGCAAATGGGGGCGGGGGGGGGGAGAGGTTGCGGGAACGATCGGAAGGATTTTTTTGGGTGGCCTTGACGAAACGACGGCGATGGTCCGTCCATTGCCCGGGGGGTCGGTCGCCGGCCGCAGAGTGTTGCCACCCGCCCAAACCCCGTGCATTTCTGGCGCTGGTGTTCTTCAAAATATATCGCCAGCCCCATTTGTTGCGAGTGAACGATGTGGCGATCTGTCACTCATTCGCACAACGCAACAATCAAATGGGCAGGAGAGAGAGAGAAAGAGAAAGAAAGAGAGCGGCATGAGAAATAAAGAGGGGAAAAGAGAGAGGGGTAGAGAGAAAAGCGAGAGAAAAGGAGAAAGCTAGGGAAGGGAGGGGAAATGCAGAAGTGGAGCGCCAAATCTCCCCTCCATTCTCGACTATGTTACGGTAATCCCCTGATAATCAGCTGATAAGAATGGGATGGTTGTGTCGATGCTATCCCAATTTGCCCACCTCCGTTTAGTCCGTTTCCCGCCGCGAAGGAATTTAGCAGGGCGAAAATGTACTGTTGGGGATGCTGCTGCGGCTGCTGTTGCTGCTGCTGGTGCTGCTGCACTATTGCGGAAAGCATCAGCAGTTGCTGCGCTTGCAGCGCGGCCGCGTGCTGTTGTGAACCGTCCAAAGTGCCGGTGATGTCCACCATTTGGGCACCTCCCTGGAGGGGTCGAACATTCAGAAATTCAAATGGCAAAGCGAATGACCCAATTAGCGGGCAATTATCACCGCTTTACCCCCCCTCCCCGCCACCAACCTGCTGCGAGATGAAGCTGTTGTCATGCAGAATGATGGTCGACTTCTTGCCCGGGTCCACACTGCCGGAGGAGGACGAGGAGGAGGACGAGTACGAATAGTCGGAGGGAGCGGCGGTCAGCGCGGACTGTGCCGATTGGGTGGACACAATCGAAGGCGCGGTGGGCCGTTTCCGGCTGGACACGGCGGCGGACGACGGATTGGACGCCATGGGGAAGGGAGGCAAAGTGCCAAAATTGGAGAGAAATGAGGGGGAAAAGCGAAAAACGGACGGTGGCAACAGACAGAAATGACGACAGATTGAAAGGGCAAAAAGCTGAAAACATAGAAAAACAAACAACAAATGTGTGGGTGGGCCAATAGAGATGGGCGAAGATGAAAATAATGCGCCAAAAGAGGCAACGGCAAATGGCATGGAATAGCGTGGCAATGCCAATGGGTCCCATGCCCTCCCCCCCCCCCCCCCCCGGTGCCGATGGGTATCCATTTCCGCGCCTCCCTGCCCATTTCCACGTGTTTTCTCTGTTTGGGCGGCACAATGTGTGGGAATGAATGCTTTGGTGGCAAATTATTGGTGACAACAAACGGACGGACACGCACAGAGACAACAAACGAACGGACGGACGGACAAACGGACGAATTGACACAATGACAAAGCGACGCTTTTGGGTGATACCTTTAATAGCGGAGAGAGAGGAGGTGATAATTCTGTTCACCACCACAACACACACCCAAAAAAAGAAAAGGGAAATGATTTGACGTCCCAATTCAGCGCCAATTTTTATGGTTGAGACCATTCGTTTTGTGTGAACGGCGGCGGCGGTGGCGGCGGAGAGTATGGCGACATTTTGTGGCAGCATTTGATGGATGAGTTCGACGACGCCCAGGGGGAGGAACCACCGCCGAGTTGGGTGGGGGAAATGGTCAATGAATTGGCCGGAAAGCGAGAGAAGGAGAGGGGGGGGGGGACAGTGCACATATTGTAGTGCGGGAGGGGACTCGAAAGCTAAAAAATGAAAAGTGAGCACAGAGACACACAAAGTGCCAAGGCAAACCCTTCGGCTTTTGCGTGCCTTCCGCCCCCCCCCCCCGCCGCCGCCCCTTTGGCGTCTCTTTTTAATTGCGCTTATTCCACGCAATTCCCCAGGGAATGATGGCACTGCTGAAGCGAAATTGGCAAATGTGAAGGGAATGATCAAAAGTATTCATTCGCTGTATGTACAATGAAGGAATGAGCAGCAGCTTAACGGGCAATGAAAATGAAACACCGACGGACGACGACGACGACGAGTCGTGTGGGGGGGGGGGGAGAGGGGGGGGGGGGGGGGAATGACTCCGCCACCCCTCCGATTGCCCCCCCCCCTTTTCCCCCTACCCCCCCCCCCCCCCCCGCCTCCGCCCCCCCCGTTCTCTCAACTAACCCACCCAAATAAATATATTAGCTTTGTGATAGGATTGACAACGATGGATGGGGAAGGATGGACGACTGACTTCCCCCTGGGGAGGACTTTTTGCAAAAAGTGTTCTCTCTCTCTCCCCAATTAACCCCCCCCCCACACCAAATGATCGGAGTCGCTGGGCGAGGGTGGGGGTGGGCGGTAATAATGTCTGGGATTTGGTGATACGGTAAAGCGATCGGTGCGGCTGTTGCTGCTGATGAGCCTAATTGGAAGTGACTTCGCCGAAGGGCAAAAGCCAAGGCATTGAGCAACAATTAGTGGCGATAATTAGTGGAGTTAATTAACGGGGGCAATTAGTGGCGATGCTTCGCACAATCAAAAACAAACGCACAATCAAATCGTTCACAGTTCACAGCAATTTGATGAAAAACCAAAAATTATCTTTACATTGGAAAGAAAAAATCGCAACATTTTTTATGGGGAGAGATGAAAAAAAGCGAAGAAATAAATGAACGAATTAATAAACCAACGAATAAATAAATGTGAAAGATAAGGTCAAAAGGAGGAGGACCAAATTGGAAGCGAAAAATTGCAAAATGCGAACAAAAAGATAAAAACAAAGAAAAAGTGGCACTTTTTTGTTTCACGAAAAAAGTAATTAAAACATTAAACAGAGGGAAAGGGGAGGGGAGAGATAGAGAGGGGAAAGAGAGGGGAAAGGGAGAGGGGGAAAACGAGAGGGGAGAGAGGGGGAGAGAGATAGTGAAGGGAAAAGAGAGAGAGAGAGAAAGAGAGATAGATAGTGAAGGCAAGAGAGAGAGAGAGACAGGGGAGGAGAGAGATGAGAAAGAAAAGCGGGAAATAAGAAAGAGAGAGGAAGAGGAATAGGCAACCAAAAATTGGATGTAATGAGTCGGAAAAATGAAAAAAAAAGAAAAAAAAACAATATTTCGTGATTCTTTTTTTGTAATTTGGTAAATTGTACAAAAATTTGTGTGGCGATGGACGATAAACACTGCCGCCACCGCGGCGGCCGATCGGTCGTTCTGTCCGCGGTGTTCTCCCCCCCCCCCCCCCGCCGGGGGCGGCGAATGTCGCCTTTTAAATTTTATTTTATTGGTTTAGCCTTCACCCGTCCCCGGGGGTTGCGCATTTGCCAGCCGATTGAGCAAAAAAGAAGGGAGGAAAGGGAAGGAATCGGCGTCCATCCGCCGATTTATTTGATGGGTTTCATTCGGTGAATGGTCTGAGAGAATGGAAGTTGCAAAAAAAGCGGACAAAAAGTGACGGAAGGTGCGAAGGATTGGGGGATAAACAAAGAAAGAAAAGGGAACGAACGGAGAAAAAGGAAAAGCAAAGCGAAATGAACGAAACGATTCGGAGAAGAAAAAGAGACACCCGGGGGAAAGGGGAGAAAGGAGGGGGGGGAGGGGCATTAGGGGGAAGGGAAGGGCATTGTTGCAATTGGACGCAAAGGTCGGACAGACAGCGCAGGCCGAAAATGCAAATGAGCAGAGGCGGAGGACGGCGGGTGGCGTGGACATTGGGCAATTGAACTTTGGAAGAATTGGAGCAGCAGCAGGAGCGAAATTTTGGTGGTATGATCAAAGAGAGGACGGCGGAAGGGAATGAATGAATCCCTTCTTCCGCTTCCTTTTTGAAGGTGAGGCAGCAACTCACTCTCTCTTGGCCCTTCCCTCTCTTCTTTTCCTTCTTCCCTCTCTTCCTTTCCTTTCCTTCTCTTCTTCTTCATCCCTTCCGATTCGTTTTTCTGTAGGAACTCAATGGCTGTAAGACCATTGGGATGGGACAGAATGAACACATCACAATCCCATCACTATTACAGAGAAGAGTGGGCAATGGGAGAGGAAGAGGGAGAGGGGGGGGGGGGGGAAGAGGGGACGGAGAGAAAGGGGGGTTGGCTGTTGTTTCGGTTGACAGCAGCAGCAACAGAGCCCCCATAGGGGGGGGGGGGGGGGAGTAAGGAATGGCTGACATTGGGTCGACGGGTTGGGTAAAGGGTGGGGGGGGTGGTGGTGGCCACGTTGGGGTGTGAATTGTCGCTGAGCTGGAGAAGCCCCCCCCCCCCCGCGTCTCTTCGTCCTAATTGCCCCAGTAGCAGCAGAAATAAATCGTCTTTTTGATAGGATTTGGTAGGTCGAAAGCCGTCGGGGAAAGGCTTCATGGCTCCATGGACAAATAAATGAATGGCCAAGGATTGGCCAATGGCAACAATTTGGGCGGGGAGGGGGGGGGGGGGGAATCGCATGCCAATGAAGAAAAAACACCCGATCATCTGTTTACCCTTAGTGTAGCGGGTAAATAAGCCATTCTTTCCCTTCCCTCCTCTTCCTTAAGAATAAATCAGTGTGATCAATTGAATGTGGCAATGCCATCATTAGCCGTTTAATGGGTTCGGCAAAGAGTTAGTTAAACGGTGCCTTTTGCTAATGCCAATTTGCACTTGCCGCGTGTTGCCCCCCCCCCCCGCCGCCGCTTTGTTAGTTAATAGGCAAAAAAAATGCCTGCTGAATTTCACTACCCTTTTCCTTTCCATTTTCGGCTTTTATGTGACATTCGCCGCTTTATTTTCTCAATTTCACTTTAATTTCTGCTTACGCCTGTTTAAACGAAACGCCAAATGGTGGGCTTTTGAATTTTTGTCCGCTGCTCATTTGTCCGCCTAATCTCTGCTCTATCTGCCATTGTTTTTGACTTGGGTAAATAAAGTTGAGGCTGAGGCCGCTTAAAAATTTGTCTGGCTTAATTTGTAGCTTTTCTTCGCGTTGGCCGGGTAAGAAGAATACATAAGCATCGCATTGCCACCCAAAGGCGAGGCAAACATTACTTGGCACATTAATTAATGCCAAATACTCGCGCCCAAATTATCCAGTCCAATTCCGCCAGCATTTTTTGCTTCGTTCTTCGTTTCTCCTTGGCAACTACAAAATGTGCCATTGTGCGCCGACATTCGGTGCCAAAAGTGCCATTTGCCTGTGGGCAGCTGTGGTGGGATAATAAGGCAAAAGGGAAAAACAGAAATAAACGAAGCCAAAACAGAAATTAAAAAAACAATTGCCAATGAAAGGCGGAGGAGTGAAAAAGGTCAAAAAGCCAACAAAAAAAAAAACGATGAATTAATTACAGTGGGAGGAGCTTTTTTGAATTAAGTGAAAAGTAATGCCATCGCCGTGTGCCGTGGCATTTCGCCAATTTCGGAGAAAGCAAAACACCCGCGGCAACCACCGACCATTTCCGCAAAGGCAAAACCCCCGGGGCCAAATAAGCGGGCGGATGGACAAAGTGGCAAATTGGCACCAAGCGCCACAACGGCATCACCTCAATTCACTCGACGGGGGTGTGACGGTTGGGTTGGGCAGCGATTGGTATGTCCGTCCGTACAAAGTTAAGTGGCCAATTCCGGGGGGGATTACCCTGGCTGATAGCAATTTACAAAATGGAATGAAACGGCACGGGCAACGGAGGAAAATGGGAGAGGGGGGGGGGGAGACTTATTGCCGGCAAAAGCCCCCGGGAAAAGGCAAATTGGGGGGGGGGGGGGGGGGGAGAGACGGACTCACGGCGAAGGATACGGTGAAGGTGAACAGTCAACGGATGCATGAGGAGACCGTTTCAGCAGAAAGCAAGTGTATGGTTGACTTTGACATCTATAAATTTGGCACTTCCAATTTTGGCATTGCTTTACGGCTTTTGTTTTCGAATGGCTTATGAGCGGCCGGATTGAAAGGACTTTTGGATTAAAATAATTGCTGGTGCCGTTTTGAATGTTTCACTGATCCGCTAATGCCAATGGCTATTTGTTTCTTTTGCCAAATCCGACTGACAATTAGTCATTTGCATGGGCTCCATTTATTTGTTAGCAGAAACAAAGTTGGTCTAGTTTAATTAGCTTTTTTATGGTTTATTTGCCGATTTTCACATTTAATTTGCCTACTTGAATGGGTTAAAAAATGGAAGATGACAGAGAAGCAGACGAAAACAGAAATAGCGAAGGAAGCAAAAGAGGAAAAGTTCGTCCCCTCACTCCCTTAGGAGGGGGGGGGGGGGGGGGGGGGGGGAGGAATTGCGAACAAAAAACAAACAAAACAAAAAAACAGAAACTAACTGGACGGAGAGGGCAAACGTGGAAAGGGCGGAGTGAGCAACAACAGAAACAAAACTGAGGAGATTATTAGGTAATTGAGAGACCAATTGGAGGAGGGGGAGGAGACGGACGAGGAATGGGGGAGGAAAAGTGGGGGAGATGGAAGGGGAGAAGGGAGGGGGAGAATAGCGAAAGATAGGGGAGGGGGGTGAAGAAGGGAAGGGAGAGGGAAGAGAGAGAGTAAAGAGGTGAGAGAAAGATAGACGGGGAAGATGGATGCGAGAGAAAAGGGTTAATGGAGAGGGCGGGGGAGAACAAAGGAAGAAAACAATAAATTGCGTATTTGGATCAGCAAAGGGATGCGGAAAAGGACAAATACAAAAAATGCATTATGTATGAGATACTACTGTTATCAATTATCATTAGTCAAATTGAATTTGGGCCGTAAATTATAAAATAATAAATTAGTCGCTATTGCCATTTAATAATGACAACGAACGACTTGTGGGGTAAAATTTGAGCGAATTAATTAATTTGTTGGCAAAAACAGAATTGGGGGGGGGGGGGGGGGGAGGGGGCGCGATGGAGGCCGACGGATGGGAAGAGACAGACGAACGAAGAGGAAAGAGGGGGAGAAAAGGGGGAGGGGGAGAAGGAGGGGGGGGGGGGGGGTGGTACCACGCGACGATGGGAGGACGGACGGACGGACGGAGGGGGGGGGGGGGGGGGGCAATCGTTCATTTGGCACGCAAAACCAACACTTGGCCATCGGTGGAAGGTGACAAATGAAATTCGACAAATGTCAGTGCATTCATTGGTCATCTCATCTCAGGTTTACGGTTTTGTGCCGACATCGGCAACATTAAGGCGAAATGCAAAACCCGGAAAAGCCTTAAGGACACATTGGCCAATACTCGGCACAGAAAATAGGTCATAATTGAAGATGGCAATTTGTCTCAACTTTGTTTGTCGTTTGGCACTTTTGTGCAATTGGCCCACCGACTTTTTGGTCACGCCCCGAGGCTAAATGAGTTGGCGGTGGAGGTGATGGCGGAAAATTCTGTGGACGGTGAGCAAAAATCTCTGGAGCGGAGAAATTCGTCCGCAGCCGGCGGAGGGTGGACACAACGCCAAAGGGAAATAAAAATTGGGCGAAGGAATAAATCGCATTTCGCGGCCGCTATTCCTCCCACATTCTGTTCATTCGCTGCTGCCCTACATTATCCATCTCTCCGCTTGTCAACGCGACCAAAGCCCGGGGGGGGGGGGGGGGGAGAAAGGGAGAGGGGAGGGGAAAGGGTGGCAACAAAAGCAAAGGCAAAGGGGCAAAAAATAGTCACAAATTGCCCCGGGGAAGGAATTTGTGCTCGCATTGGTCCGTTGGGACTTCATTGAGCAGCAGAAGCAGCTCCAAAGAAAAGGCCAAAAACCAAAATGTTGCCGAAGGGCGAAAGACCAAATTTTAGGGGGGGGGGGCAAAAGTGATTAAATTGGGTAATGCAATGAATGAATTGAAAATGAAAGGCAAATTTCATTCAAATTTAGTTTATATTTTAAAATTGTTTTTTGTGTAAAGGAAAACGCGACTTTTGGATTGGATGGGACAGAAAAGAGAAGGGAGGGAGGGATATGTGAAGGGGAGGGGAATCTTTTCTCGTGGAGGAAGAAGAAAAGGGTCGAAGTGGCAGAAAGGGAGGGGAGGGGAGGGGAGGGAGAAGGGAGGGACCACCCCCGGGAGAATGAATGAAACGAGCGGCGGTCGACCGACGGGCCGGGTGGCAGCAACGAGACTGGTGAGGGGAAGATTATTTTGTGGCGAAAGAGTAGTGAATGGGTGGGGGGAGGGGGTGGGAGAATGTTGCGTCCGGAGGGGAAAGAGACAAACGAGAGAGAGGAGAGGACGAGGAACGTGAAGAGATAAGGGGAAAGAGAGGCGAGAGAGAATGGGTAAAGGAGAGAAGAAGAAAGCAGAGTGGCGAGGGAATGTGCGTCTGGCAGAGGGATCAGACAGCGAAGAGACGAAAGAGCAAATGCGCAGGTCAACCGACCAATCATCGGTCGGCTGGCACAACCGACTCGTGCACTATTTCCCTTTCTTTGCAACACTGCGCCAGACACAGTACACTCTTTTCACTCACTCTGCTTCTCTGGCTCTCATATTCTCTTGTCCCACAGCCGACACATTCCCCCGAGGGAGAAGAGACGGGCGTACGCCGAGTAATTTTTTATCAGAAATGACGCGAAGGGGTGGAGACAACGGCGCGAGGGAGTGGGTGAGGCAAACCCACCCTGGGGGGAGACGGGGGGGGGGGGGGGCAAAAAACAGCGAAAGCACAGACGGACGGACGGGGGGGGGATGCGTACGCAGCTGTCACAATAGCGAGATGAAAATGATGAGATAAGGGACTAAAGTGGTGTGAGAAGAGAGTGTGAGGAAGACAGGGAGAGAAAGTGAAGAGAGAGAGGGAAAGAGTTAGCGAGAGAGGGGGGAGGTAAGAGATAAAGAGAGAGAGACAGAGGAGATAGAGAGAGCATGAAGAGAGAAGGTGGAAGGGCGAAGTGGACAGAGAATAGCAGGGAAAAGGGGGAGAGTGAGCGGGTGAGATAGAAGAAGACAAAGCAAAGAGAGGAGGGAGAAGATGAGCGGTGATGCGATGAGTTAGTTAGTTGGATTGGAGTTCGGAAATGTCTCGCTTTTCCCTCCGTTTTTTCCTCCGTCCGTTCAGTCTCTCTCCCCCCCCCCCCCCCGGTGGTCCCATCCAACGATAATAATTCATTTGCTCAGTGGCCAAGCACGAGTTGCAGTGCTGTAAATGAGGAAATGGAATTTCAGCAGTTTTCGTTTGATCCGTCGCGGCGATTGATTCGGCGGGCGGCGGAGCAAAGCGATGAAAAAAGGGGGGGAGGGGGGGGGGGGGGGTGTTCGAATGGAAAAACGAAACATCGATGCCCCGAGGAATGAATGGATGAGTTCAACAAATGATTCCCCCGGCGGGGACGAACAAATCGGATGAGAGAATGATCGATGGGTAAACAAAAGACAAAGCATCACCTCTCCAGTCAAAGAAGCACTTAGCATCATCAGCAGATGGGCTGATCAGATGACGAGGAGAGAGAGCATGGGGGGAGAGAGACAGACAGAGAAGAAGGGGAACTGATCTATGAGAGGGAGGGGGAAGGAAGGAAGGATCTACTGGGTTTAGGGCAAGGATGAATGATAATGATCAGGGCAAATAAGACGGAGCAGTTAAAAAAAAATTAAATTTGTATATTGAGGGATAGAGAGAGAGAGAGATAGATAGAGAGAGAGGAGAGAGAGAGAAAGAGAGAGAGAGGAGAGAGACAGAGAGGAGAAAGCGAGAGGGAGGGAGGGAAGAGGGAGAGAAAGAGAAAGAGAGGAGAGAGACAGAGAGAAGAGAGCGAGAGGGAGGGAGGGAAGAGGGAGAGATAGTGACAGAAAGAGGAAGAGGAAGAGAGTGATATGGAGAGAAAGAAAGAAGGGAGAGTGTCTGTTAAAGGAAAATAAAAACATTCATGGGTCTCAAAAATGTGTCGGCGGCTGCTTTGATCTTCCTAGCCTAGCTAAATTGTCAATAATTTGGCGATTTGTTAAAACTTTTCGCTTCGCCAATCCGTTGAAGCGACCCGACTGACACAACAGCACATGTGCAGCCCCATTTTGATGGTATTTCAATTTTGTGGCCAATTGCCCTTAGCAACAAAAGTCAATTTCGTCCCCTCAAAATGAAGTTGGACCAAAAACCGAAATTGAGCCGCTTTTGGGTCTCATCCAAAAGAGAGGACCTAATTATGCCTAATTGATTAGTTTCACCACTGCTAATGATGCCTTTCCCTCCCCCCATTTGGCCATTTATGCCAATGGGTCGGTCCCTTTATTGTATCACTTTGAGTATGACTTTTCTACGTATGTATTGCCTATCGATGTTTGATCATGCGCTTTTTCAAATTCGTTGTTACGCCATTTTGGCGTTGTGACGCGAAGCGAAAAGCGTCCTATCGATCGACCAATTAATTGCCTTTGCCAATCCATCGCTTTTTATTTGGGTCAATTCATGGCCAATTTATGACGTCATTACTGACCAAAAAAAATTATTTCAATTCGCGTGTGAATTTTGTCTCCGTTTTCGTCACTTCCTCAAATCTCTAATCACTGCAAATGAGAAGAAAGAGAAGAAAGGAAGAGAAGAGGGAAGAGAAGAGGAAGAGGAGAGAGAAAAGAAAGGAAGAAGAGAAGAGGGAGGGAAAGGGAAGAGAAAATGTTGCTGAAAATGGAAGAGAAAGCCCTGCAAAAAGGGGGGGGGCGACGAGCCGAACGTCCCCCCCCCCAACCCATCCAATTCATTCATTCATTCATCCTTCCCCATTCACATTCTTCGTTCGTTCGTTTGTTCGTCAGTCCATCGACTGCCCAAACACAACAAAACTCCCCCCCCCCCCCCCCGGCGTCCGACTCCGTCCGTCGTCGTTGTGAGAAGACTCCCCGCATCCCCACAGCCTTCCCCGGCCCCCGCCCCGTCCCCGCCACCCTTCAACAGCCGAGCCATCCGTCCGTCCGTACGTCGTCTCTATCGGCGGACGGGAAAAATTGCTATTTGGGGGAACGGCGGGCGAATTTTTGGGGTTGGGCCCTCGGCGGGGGTGAAAGATTAGTGAAAGAGTAAAAAAGTGAATGAAAATGGGGTTGGCAGAAGAAGAAGAGACGGATGGGTGGCGAAGAAGGAAAGGAGAGGGAAAACGCCAAAAGGGGGAAACGAAAGGCCAAATTTAGCACCAAACAATTGCATTTGGCCAAAAACAAAAAAAAGTCAATGGGTGGCGGACCAATTTTACAACGAACGGCAGAAATCGTCGGGGACAATTGTTGGCACAATTGGCAAATCGTTTTGAGTTTTAAAATTTGGATGGCATCGCTTCCCCCCAATTCACTGTCATTTTTCGTTTTGTTGAAATTTCTCAAATGTGTAAAAAAAATCATTTAAGATACTCTCTTCTTTCTCTTAATGACAAATGAGCATAAAGAGAAATGGTGAATGAGCGAACCAAAAAAATTGAATTTTAATGATGGGAAAGGGACGGAATTGGGGACAAAACGACCGAAAGACGCATATTGATTGATCGGGTGGACAAGTAAATTTCGATTGGGAGGCTATTGATTGATCGGATAGAAAAGTAATTATTGATTGGTTGAGTGATAAGTCAGCGCAATTCGCTGTCGCTTATTATGAGCCAAATACTTTATTGTTTCTTTTACTGAAAAGGCAATAATTTGTTATAATTTGCTGTAAAATTTCAAGAGTCGGCGAAAGTGTCTGCGACCAATGGCCGTCGACTATGGAATTTTGGTCGGCTGTAAATTTACAGCTGCTAGTCAGTTACTCGCTCATTCAAAATTCAATCACAGCGAATGTCTCAAAATCCATCCAAAAATGAAAACCATCCCCCGGGGGGGAGGCACGGCACAACGAAGCCAAAGGCACTTTAATAAATACGACGGCCCATGGCAATGCAAATGGAAACAGTGAACCATGGCAAAATATGCAAATTACCCTTGGCAATCTGTTGATTAACTCAAAACGAAGGTACTGTCGTGGAGAGTCATTCATAAAATAATCCGAAGAGAATACGGTGAATTCTTTGCCAAAATAACCGATGGATTTCAAAAGAAAATTTTATTTAAAAAGGAAACCATTTAAAATTTTAATAAATAATAATACTTATTTGACTACAACAGTCTTTTTATACAGAAATATCAAAAAATACAAAGAAAAGACATTTGAGGGGATGGCAAAAAAGGAAAATAATTTGCGATTGAATTTTCCTATCGATCGGTCCGTCCGATCGCCATTCGATCAGTTAAGAAAACCCATCCGTGAGACGGCGTCCGGGGCTTCAAATGCCTTTTTCGGGTCCGTCCTCCGTTGGCAATTTTCCTCCTCCCCATCGTTTCCCTTGGCATTGTTTTTGCTCATTCTTCGCTTTATCATCGGATTTTTCTTCCACATATTCTCCATCCCCTGTTGTTGAACTTCGTCCTCATCTTCCGCCACAATTGTCTTTGCCATTTTGTGAAAGAAAAAGGGACGACGAGGGGTGACGGAAGACAAAGCAAAGGAAGAGGAGGAGGAGGAGGAAGCGGAAGATGAAGCGGATGATGAGGAGGAAGATGAACAGTCGCCGGAGGGGCGAATTGGGGGCGGAAAAGTCAGTCCCCGCTGCTGCGGTGAGCACAGAAACAGACGATTCTCCGCACAGCAACAGGCGGAAGAGGAGGAGGAAGCGGACGAAGAGGAGGAGGCGGAAAGTGCCTCGACGAGTCCATTAGACGACGGCAATTGGCGAAAAGCATCGCGCATCAATGGGTTTTTGCTGGTGCAGCAATTTGTCCCCTCGGGCGACGCAAATGCGCCGATGGCCCCCTTTTGTTGTTGCTTCTGCTCTTCTTCAGCAGCTTGCCAACCTTCTTCCACCGCTGTTTCTTCTTCTCCACCCTCTGATATTTTACAATTTTCATTTTTTTTTAATTTTTTCAAATTCCCCCAAATTTCCCACCATTTTCCCCGCTCTCTCCAATGGTCGTCGATTGCCTTCTGCTGCTGCTTCCTCCCCATCCAATCGCTGTTTCCTCCTCGTCAATTCCGGCCAAACGATTTGCGCATGGATTGACAATGCTATTAACTAAATTAAAAACATAAAAAAAAATATATATTTTAGAAAATATTTAAATAAAACATCAAAAGGGGAAATAAAAATCAGAAAAACAAACAGACAAACAAAAATCACAGGACAAAAAACCGAGGAGGAAGAAGAAAAAGGGAAAATGTGCAAACAGAAAAGGAATTCTATGGGAGGGAAAAGAGAAATTTTGAAAAGAAAAAATGGAAAAATAAAAAAATGAACAAAAAAAGGGGGGGGGGGGGAACATTTATTTGAATGGCACGCAATAAAAAAAAGACCGAAATGGCAATTGAAATCAATGAAAATAAATGACACCAAAAATAGAAAAAACACAAAACAAAACAAAAAATATAAGGGGGTGAGCAATTGACAATATTAAAGTAAAATAAAAGAACTGATCAAATGGAGGACCGACAAATAACGGACTCGAAAAAAGGGATCAATTGGACCGACAAATGACCGAAAGTGATCAATTGGACCGACAAATGACCGAAAGTGATCAATTGGACCGACTCGAATTGTGCGGCGCCGTCGCCGCCGGGAGAGAATTGGCGGCGGTGGTGGCAATTTCGCTCTGCGCATATTCAATTTGTTCAGCGAAAGTATCCGTTGGAGAAACAAATGACATCGAAATGGTCTTTCGTATCATTTTTTGTGGTGTTGTCAAATTCAGTGAATTCGGACGAATTTGGCGAAAGTCGGAAAAGGAGCGATTGGCAGAAGAAGAAGAAACGGCGGTGGGAGGAGAGACTGTAAGAGGGAGAGAAAGAAATGGGGAGAAAGAGCGAATGATGGCATGGCATGGACAGAGAGGAGGAGAGAGTTAATGGGAATTGGGGACAATTAGAGTAATTAGAGTGGTTAAAGAGAAAAGGGGGACAAATAGCGGAGTGGGGGGGGGGTGAAAAAAAGGAAATATTGGGGCCAAATCGAGCGGAGGAAGTGAGTGAAATTTCAAAATCCGAATGTTTTCGAATTGGCATTCTGTCTCACAAACCCATCGACGCATATCCCGAAGACGAAGCCGAACTGCTGGACGAAGCGAACGGGGGACGTGACTGATGGTGGAGCAGCTGACAGAACCCATCCGTGTGACTTTGGCTGCTTTTGACCATTTGTGAGGGGGCCATCGCCAGGGGTGGCGATTGGTTTTGCTGTTGTCGAAATGCCGTAAGCCAAGGGGCGAATGGCACCGATTGATTTTGGCCATCGCCTTGCTGAACATCGTCAGGCGAAATTTGCTTAGAAGAGATCAGATTGAAGTTGGACAAATGGAGGGGTGGCAGAAACTGAATGTTGGCGAGGGTCAAAGAGCCAATGCCTTTGGCATGGCCAACAATGGCACAACCAACGACATTTCCCACCCACCGATGTCGGCAGCGAAATCGTTCGTGTCATTCGCCCGTCCGATGCCCGACATCCTTCCCTTTCCGCCTTTGGTGCCCTTTCCGCGCTTAGTTTGGCCATCGCCCTTCTGATCGCCTCCTCCTGCCTAAACAAAATCGCAAATCCGACCAATTTTGGCACTTTATTCAGCTTTTCCCACCTGAGTCGGTCGAGCTGAAAAATGGAAAATTGAGAATAAAAATGGGCAAAGAATTGGCATTAATTGGGCGACTCACTTTGATCAGCCATTCCACCGCACTGATCGTTTTGGAGACGTATTCGCTTAGGTAATTGCTTTTGGCTCCGTCCCGTGGAGAATAATCGGCCAACGCCCCGGGCAAAGCCGACGAACCGAACGAAACCAAAGACAAATCGCCATCCTCCGTCTGATCACTGCTGTTGGTGGCATGCTAAGAATGCGAATATTTGATCAATTCGTATAACATCAATGGCATTAACCTGAACAGCCAATTTGGCCAACTCTTCGCGACGCTCAAAGCCAACGGAACACTGAAAATTGGGAGAAATTTGATAGTTTTAAATTTGTTTTTGTACTTTGGGAATGCATGCGACGATATCCACAAAAAGGCCAGTGCCTGTTCCTGTTAATATTTCCTAAATTCATAATTTTCCATTAAAATCAACCGAAAATATATGTTTTTACGGTTTTTTTAGCCCATGGCCAAATTGAGGAGCCAACGGCAAAATTTGAGTTTGTTTCGCCAATGCACAAGCAAATGCGTTTGCGAAGGACAATTTCAGCGGGGAAAGGGTGAGAAATGGAAAATAAAAACTAAAAAATATAATAAAAAAAACATTTTCAGAAAAAACACCTTTAAAATCAGAAAAACACATTCAGTGGGCCGTGAGTTTCTGTTCAGTGCCGGACAATCGAGCAAAGAACTGAAAGGGAGTGTGAGAGAGGGAGAGGAAAAGAGAGAGTGAGGAGAAAGAGGAAAAGACGAGAGAAAGAGAGAGAGGAAGAGAGAGAGAGAGAGGAGAGAGAGGAGAGAGAGAGAGAGAGGAGAAAGAGAGAGGAGAGAGAGAGAGGGAGAGAGAGAAAGAGGAGAGAGAGAAAGAGGATAGAAAAGAGAGAGAGAAAAGAGAGAGTGAGGAAAAAGAGGAAATGACGAGAGAAAAGAGAGGAAGAGAGAGAGAGAGGAGAGAGAGAGGAGAGAGAGAGAGAGAAAAGGAGAGAGAGAAAGAGGAGAGAAAAGAGAGAGAGAGAGAGAGAGAAAGAGGAGAGAGAGAGAGAGGAGAGAGCGAGGAGAGAAAAGAGAGAGTGAGCCCTTACTCGGTCAAATGGGTTTTTCTTACCTGTCCCATGGGCAGCTGCACTCCAAGAAACTCTGAAGAAACTCAATAATTTTAATGAGGATACGGTAATATTGATCGAGTTTTCAATCAATAATTGATCAATCGATCCATTTGATCAGTGCCCGTCCCTCCCCCTTCATCGCCACCTCTTCGATTTGCTTCTCCAACAAAGGCATTTCCAATTGGCATTCATCGACCCGTTCCATTGGCAGAACATTTGCCAGTCCTGCGATCACATTTTGGTTGCAATTTTCGTCCGATTCTTCACCTAATTACTCATTATTCAATAGTAATTATTTCCTTTTAATTACCCTGCAGAAAAATGAGCGGACAATGCCTTTCGAAGCCAACAGCAGATGAAGCGTTTTCTTCGCTTGTCGACCTATGTTTTGCCCCCCATTTAGTAAAAATTTTCGGACGTTCGAATTACGCGTGCCATTCGATGGGTGCGCCGGGAATGCCGGGCGACGGGAGGAAAATGGCATTTCTTTCCTCCACCTGAAAAGTAATTAAAATAGGGGCTCTTTAATTGACTTTTGTTTTCGGTTTTTCTCACCAATTCCAACCAATTTTGGAGCAGAGAATGTTCTTCACATTCGCCTTCGAATTCACTTTTTGTTTTGGAAGACAACTCAAAAAAGGGGCAATTAATTAATGACCAATTAAAATTGTTTTGTTTCGTTTCTCTCCACCGATTGGATTTGCCCCTGCAGGTAATTGGCCCTTCGCTGCAGCAATTCGTTCCATTGGCCCCGAATTCGTGCCAAGTCCGTCTCTTGGTAACTGTCCAAAGTGAGTGCTTCGCGTTCGTCCACAACAATTGGTGAACCAATTGAAACCTGTAAAAATAGCAATTAAAAAGTCAAAATGCTAATTGGGCAACCGACCGAATGAATTTCTGAAAAGCGAATGGGCAAAGTGCCCTGGGCGAAGTCGGCCGATTGTCCCGTGCTTTTCAAGTGCAGGCGAATTCGGCGTTGTTGACCGTGCCGAAGTCTGCAAATTCAAATGGAAATAAGCCTCAAAATGTTGCACCTGTATACTCCGCCGGTGCCGCAACTCGCCAAAGTGCCGTCGTTCGTCCCTTTGACTGCCACCGGCACATAAACGCCGGCAGAGTTCAGCTCCAATAATTCCACCCAAAGTTCTTAACGCGTATTTCACTTGTCTTTCCGCAATTGTTTTGTTCACCAATTCGCCTTGTCACTTCGTTCCATCTCTCCCGCAAACTTTTCTTCTTTTCGTCCGCCAAATCGCACAAATTTCGGTGAATGACGTCACAGTGCCGACGATACGCTAATTAAATTAAGCATTTGCAAAAGCAATTAAGTACAAGCATGCTCCATCTTCCTTCTGTTCACCTTCGTCGTCCTCCGCTCGCCCTTTCTGTGCCGTTGGCTTTGCTTCGTCTTTGTGCCCGTTTCGTCCGTTTTCGTTTTGCCCCCTCTCCCCTTCCTCTTTCTCTTCCCCCTCCTCCTCTTCGTCTTCGTCCGGCACTGTCCGATGGCCCCACACTTCGACGGACAGTGCGTCCTCCTCCAAATAGTCCAGGAAAGGGCGCGTGCAGCACACCTCGAACTCCTCAAAAAACAAAGTAAGGAATTGTGCCCATTATTGGTCACTTTAGCCATTACATTTGCCGAATTAAATTCGACGGCGGTGCTTTGCGTCCCGGGCGTTCCCTGCGCACTCGGCACGACCACCTGAGGGCACTCGTGGAAGGAATATTGGCAAAACACGAGGCGACAGTGATCAGAAGGCAAACTGATCAGACGGTGGATGTGCACCTGAATCAACAGCAGGGATAGGGAATATGGAGGGGGGAAGGAGTGCCGTCCAATGAGACCGACCCGACAACGCATTGTGCCGCCCAAATATTTCCCGGGCCTTTCGTTGTGCCGGTGCCGTCCTTCCTCCTCATCCTCATCCTCTTCTTCGTCCTCCTCCTCCTCCTCTTCGTCGTAATGTTCGCTTCGCACTTCCGTCCGATCCACGCGCACAATCATTTTGCCTGATCAGTGTGGCAATCGGAATTGGCAAAATTTAACCCCAATTGAAAAACCACTAATTTCGCCCTGTTGGTTGATCACCAGCACTTGTGAGTCAACCGATGGCACTTCGTTCAGCAGCAAATGGCCCAAGTAAACATTGGCCACTCCGATCAGAGTGTGCTTCTCCTGAAGCGAAAGGGTTTTCGCTATGATTTGTGCCAATTTCGTAACCCTTCGTGCCAATAAATTGCCAAACAGAGGCAAGTTGAAACTGTTCTCGACAGAAAAGTATTGGCGAACGTTGTTATTATTGCGTGCACGGAGATCAGCCAATTTGCACTATAAAATGTTAAGAAATTATATTAAAATTAACAATTTAAATTACTTTAGAAAAATTTAAGATGATCAATATTATTTTAATTAACATTTTGAGAAGAAATACCTCTCGCTCACTCCCTCTTTCTCTCATTTCCCCTCTCTCTTTCTCTCACTCCCTCTTTCTCTCACTTCCCCTCTCTCTTTCTCTCACTCCCTCTTTCTCTCACTTCCCCTCTCTCTTTCTCTCACTCCCTCTTTCTCTCACTTCCCCTCTCTCTTTCTCTCACTCCTCTTTCTTCTCTCACTTCCCCTCTCTCTTTCTCTCACTCCCTCTTTCTCTCACTTCCCTCTCTCTTCTCTCACTTCCCCTCTCTCTTTCTCTCACTCGCTCTTTCTCTCATTCCCCTCTCTCTTTCTCTCACTCCCTCTTTCTCTCATTTCCCCTCTCTCTTTTCTCTCCTCCCTCTTTCTCTCACTTCCCCTCTCTCTTTCTCTCACTCCCTCTTTCTCTCACTTTCCCCTCTCTCTTTCTCTCACTCGCTCTTCTCTCTCACTCCCTCTTTCTCTCACTTCCCCTCTCTCTTTCTCTCACTTCACCTCTCTCTCTCTCTCTCACACAATCACTGTGTCTGTCTCCTTCTTTCTCTCTCTCTCTCAATTCCCCTTTCTCTCACTCCCTCTTTCTCTCACTTCCCCTCTCTCTTTCTCTCACTTCCCCTCTCTCTTTCTCTCTCAACTCGCTCTTCTCTCACTCGCTCTTTCTCTCACTTCCCCTCTCTCTTTCTCTCACTCCCTCTTTCTCTCACTTCCCCTCTCTCTTTCTCTCACTCGCTCTTTCTCTCACTCCCTCTTTCTCTCACTTCCCCTCTCTCTTTCTCTCACTTCACCTCTCTCTCTCTCTCTCACACAATCACTGTGTCTGTCTCCTTCTTTCTCTCTCTCTCTCAATTCCCCTTTCTCTCATTCCCTCTCAATCTCTCTCTTTGTCTTTTGTGTGACTGTCGTCTGTGTACGTTCTGCTCACTCACCTCCATCTGTTCCACCGTCCACTGCTGTTGGGCCCACCGTTTGCCCCTCCATTTGGCCACAATTATCGGCTCGCACATGCACCCGCTCTCCTCCCCCTCTCCCTCTCCGTCCGTTGTCTCTTCGCCCTCCGTCGCGTCGTCCCCTCCGGCAATAATCAGTTTCGATGGTCGCAAATTGCCGGCGGGGATGTGCAGACTGACCGCGAAATGCACCCGCGGCGTCCCTTTGGCGGTCGTCGCGGCCACCGCCGCGTTCGCTTCGTCCGCCAGCGCCGCCGCGTGTTGAATGGACTTTCGCAGAAAGGCCAAATGGACGGCGAACAGTTCTTGCCTGGAAAAAATGACATTGGTGCCAATAGTCCTAAAATCTTTTCCAACTCAAAAATTACCTTCGCTGTGCCCATTCAAGAAATTTTCCTTTGTCGCGTTGGCCCAGACAGAAAATACCGTTGGCCATGGAAATGCTTGGCACAATCCCTGCCCCAAAAGGCGTCATTGGCGTTGAGGGGCTCTTTGAAAATTTTTGATTTTAGGTTTTTGGCACCCTTTCCCTTCCCTTTGGCACTTTCCCTGCCGATTTTCTCACTTCCCCACCTGTACGCTCTGCTGTTGTTGGTTGTTGCTGCTGCTGCTCAGCTGGGCAATGTACTGCGTGAACTGTTCGTACTGTGCCTCCAATGCCCTGCTCTTTTCCTCGTTGTGCCGTTGCGTTATTTGTTCCATCGCCTGTTGGTACTGTTCGTTCTGCTCGGCGTGCGATTGGTTCAGTTGCCGTAGTCGTTCCACCTCTTCGCGCAGTTCGCGAATGACTTTGGCATTTGGATCCTCAAATGTATTAACTCCAATTTGCCATTGTTTACTTTCTTTTTCTGATCATTACATCTCTTTCCACACCAATTTCCCTTTGTTCCCCCACCCTTTCTGATCATTTCCTCCCGATCACCTCATTGATCACTGCGTGTGTCCGAATGCGTTTGGCACGGTCTGCGAATCGCAGCGTGGACAGAGTTTCTTCATAATTGTCGGCCGCTGGTGAAACAGTGGCGATCATTGTGGTCCGACTGTTCCCTCCCTTAATTCAATGCCCTTAATTGTACCTTCTTTCTCTCTCTCTCTCTCTCTCTTTTCTCTCCTCTTTCTCTCTCTCCTCTCTCTCTCTCCCTTACCTCTTTCTCTCTCTCACTCTCTTCCCCTTATTTCAATCGCCTCCCCCCCGCCCCAATGCTCACCAAATTTTCCTTCAATAGCCATGTCAAAACACTGTCTCGGTATGGCACAAATTGACTGCCCCGCTTTTCCGACAGTGCCGCGATCACTTTGCCAAGTGCGCTCAGTGATCGGTTAATGTTCCCTCCCTCCTCCAATCGCTTCCCAACGGCCCCTACAAATTAATTATTTAACAACATTTTTATTTATTTGATTCTTTGTTAATTGCCAAATTCACCCGTTTTTTGTGCTCTTTCACTGCCCGCCAAATCGACCAATGAAATTTTGCTCACTTTTTCTCCAGTAAACTGAAAAATTAGACCAAGAAAACACACTGATTAATGAATGAATATTAAACATTAAAATCAAAACCGTTCTGTCGTCCGCGTCAGCGATCGTTTGGGTCAATTTGAGGGAGAAAACGCTAAATTAAAAGTACAAAATATTACAAAAATAACAGTACGTATGCTAATGGTAAGTTAATTAAATCAAATTCCCTGCTGTTTGCCGCACCTGTGACTTCGGCTGCTCGTCTCGTTCATTAGTGTCTCGGCGGTCGTTCTCGCCCCATTGCCCGCGTTAATTAACCTAAAAAACAATTTAAATATTTATAAATAATCCTTTTTGGTCCTATTTTGGAATGCTCCTTTCATTCGATGTTTGTTCACCTCTCAATTTGGTCGTAATTGGTCACTTTGTACACCGACAATCCCTCCACCATCGGACCCAACAGCGAATGTTCGCGCACTTTCAGCGACGGAATACGTTTCGGTGTCGAAACGCAACTCTTAGCGGAGGACGGCCTAATTTCGGGGAGAGAATTCGAATTATAAAAAAGGGAAACCGACCCAAGCAAATCCCTAATACGTTCGTTGTACACCTCGAAAAAGGACACTTCCAACTTGAACTTCTTTATCCCATCTTCACTCGTTTCGCGGGCCAACCGTTCGAACAATTCGGTGCATAAACGGGGGACAATCCCTTGGGGAGGGGGGTGGTAATTAGTCCAATTACGATTGATGTGCTACCATAGATTATCCCAATTAATCCCACATAATTATCCAATTAATCCCTCATTATTATCCGGTTTAGCCTAATTAATCTTTCATTATTGCCCGATTTATCCCAATTATCCCTCATTATTATCCGCTTATCCTAATTAATCCCTCATTATTATCCGCTTTATCCTAATTAATCCCTCATTATTATCCGCTTTATCCTAATTAATCCCTCATTATTACCCGGTTCCTCCGAAGTGCCCATCATTGTGTACGACTTGCCAGAACCTATTCGCAAATTCAATATAGCATATGCGATTAGCCAATCTCAACATGACTGACCCGTCTGTCCATAAGCAAAAACGCAAGAGTTTAGGCCGAGAAAGGCATTGTCCACCACTTCGGCACCGACGGAGTCGAAAATGCATTGCTGTTGGTCCGGCAGTTGGGCCAAAACTTGATTAATTGGAAATGGGAAGGCATTGGTAATTGAGGTAATTTGGGATAATTAATTAATAATTGGGGCAATTAATCAATTAATTGGTCACCGGACTGGTCAATTTCAGTTTCAACAGCAGAAAAACAAAAATCAAAGGCGAACAATTTTGGACCTTTTCTGTTAAAAATTTAATTTTTAAATATTATAAAATAAAAAGTTTCATTTATTTTTGAGCGAATAATAAAAATATTTTTACGGACTCTCTTTGGTGACTCAAACGAATTGTGCAATGGTCGACCAATTCAACCACAGAATTTGTGCCATTTTCTAAAAGCAAGTAAAAATATTTAACAAAAAATAATTTAATTTAATTATTTTTATTATTCAATTATCCCTAATTAATGTTCGTCTTTGCTCACCTCGACGATTAAATGGCCGAATTCGGACAATGACTTTCACTTTGTCGCCGCCTTTCGATGTGCCGGGAGAAATGTGCACAGTCATCGCCAAAAATGCACAGAAAGTGTCAAAATCGAGAAATGGCGGACAGAATATTAAGGAATTTGTTAAATTGAACTTTTTGCCATTGGAATTATTTAAAATGGCACGCCTTTCGATGTCAAAACCCTGGGGCAAAGGTCAAAGAATAAATTTGATTGTTTAGAAATGAAAGTACAATAAATTAATGATTAAATAAATATTTTTCGAACTAATTAGTTAATTATCATTCACCCACAATTACCAATTCAAAACTCAAGGAACACATAATAATATATTTATGGGTTTGTAAAATGTAAGTACAAAAAATGAATATGATTGATTGTAATTGAATTATGTAATTTAAAAAATGAATTTGAGGGGGTAAAGGAAAAGGGGGAAAAGGGGGGGGGGAGGGGACACCCATCGGCGAAGGGCCGAGTCAAAGAACGGACAGACACCGATCAGCAGCAGCAGAAGACATTGGGCAGAAGCAAAATTCCATTTTTATTTATTTTTGACATGGATAAAAGCGAATTTCCTTTTTCATTTTTAACTTTGAGGTGATGAAAAGGGGAGGGGGAAAGTGTACGGACGCAATTTTGTAAAACATAAATAACGGATTTACAAAAATATTATTAGTAAAATAAACAAATTCAGAAATATCCGGAATTTTTTTTTTTGCGAATTGCCCAAATGAAATTCAATTGCTTTTTTGCTAATGGAGAAAAGAAAAGATTAAAAACGGATTGGAAATGAAGATGAGAAACGTGGGACTTCGTACATCAGACATTGGGGGATGAATTGCTGCGGATGGGCAATTCGCAGCTGAAAATGAGCAAAAAATAAATTAAAAATAAAAGGGAAAAATTTAATTAATTGAAAATAATTACTAAAGCAATTGTAATAATTAATCGGTGAATTAAAATATTATCATAAATTTGTTTCTTAAAATGAATGAGTAACAAAGAACAACAGCAAAGTGTGCTATTATTATGCCATCATTCGCACGGGGGGGGCATTGGCATTGGCATGGGTCGTACATTCCCTCCCCCCCCCCCCCCGCAAATACAGCAGAGAATGTGCGGTGAAAAACGACACCACCGCCAAAGGCATTGCCAAAGTGAAAATAGCAATCATTTGTATATAATTGACAAAAAAGCATTGGCATTGTTTTTGAGGGTGTCTTAATTAAACAGTCATTAATTTTACTTTACCCACACGCCCAAATAGCTGCCAAATCACATTCATCTCATCTAAAAAATTCAAATAAATGCTTAAAACATTCGGTGGCCAAACATCTGTCATTTGGGGAGAAAGGAATTCGGATCAAAACAGACATCTGAGGGAAGGGGGAGGCGAGAGGAGGGGGAGAGAAGGGAGGGGAGTGAGAGAGGGAGGGGGGGGGGGGGGGAGATGCGGAGAGGAGAGGAGGGAGGTGGGGAGAGAGAGAGAGAGAGGGGAGGGTGGAGGAAGGGAGAGGGAGAGAGGTGGAGGGCGGGGGAGGGGAAACAGCACGGGGAAATTCCCGCCGAAGGGAATTCGATGGCAAAATGAAGTGATAATGTGCTGCTGATGGAATGGATGAATTCAAACAGGCCATTCAGCATTGCACTCCATTTAAACCATTAATTATTAGTCCCTTTGATCAATTAATTTAAAAAGGCCCCATTTGGCCAAAAAACGGACTGCTAAATTGGGGGGGGGGGAGGGGGAGGGGGAGGTGCGATTGGATGCGTTGGGTGGGCATTTGTTCTTTTTCCCCTCGGGAAAAATGCTTCGGGCAAAACAAATGGGTAAAGGCCAACAAAAAACAAACGCACACGAACTTCCTGGGGCATGGAAAAGCAATGGCCAAGTTCATTTTTCAAAATGGCCAATTCGCCTGAGGGAATAAAAGCGAAGAAAAAACACTTTTTGAGTTGGAATAAATAAATGTGAACGAAGCAATTTTTTGAAGCCAAAATCAGCTAAATAAATTTAAAAACACCTAAAAAGTGATTCTAAAAATAATATTTTTGAGTGGAGCATTTTTTGAACGATGGGTCAAATGGCATTTGAATGGAATGGAATATTTGTGCCACTTTATGAGCCTTTCAATCAGATTGTGTCCTCGGGAGAAGAAACACGCCTTTGCCCCGCTGTCTTCCCTTGACAAAAAAGCCATCCAATTCGCCCCGAGGGATGAAAATGGGCACGGCAGACGAAGGGGGGGGGACCCCTGGGGGAATTGTTTTTTGAGTGTTTTGTGTCACCCGCCAAAAAGTGAATGACCGGGACAAAATTTGTAGGAGAGGGGGGTGGGAAGAAGAAAGGGAGACAGGGATGCTGCGTCTTGACTAATTTTGCAGCTCATCGTCGTTTTGTTAGCGGTAGGAAAGGGATAAAACACCGATTCATTTCCCTTTCCATTCACTTGGCTTAAAACCAAAGGAAGAAGCGATGGGCGGCGGCAGAAAAAGCAAAGGAATGGCACATCGCCCGAAGGAATGGCACGTCTCCCATTTTTCGTGACGACTCATTTAACTCGTCGTCGGTGAGTGAGTGAGGGAGGGGAGCGTAAATGCACCGCTGCCGCTGCTCCCCCAACTCTTCCCCCCCCCCCCCCCCCATTTTCCCTTCCGTCCCCTCCCCTCCCCCGGCCCAACCCTCACACTTTCCCCTCCTCTATCAATCTTCTTCCCCACCAAAATTGAATTATCGCCGTCCCGGCCCTTTCTTTCGCTTCTCTCCGGCGGGGGAGGGGTCGGTCTGTCCTCCGTAAGAAATAAAATGGACAAACAGCAGAAAAAGGAAGGTCGAAGCAAAAACAGCGACATATAATCATAATTTGTTGCTTGAGCCACGAGAACATTTTGGAAAATCATTGCAATTACTGTACTTTGTCACTTAATGCCACTAGCAGATGGGACGGGACTGTCCAAGTTTTAACCGAAGTTCGTTCCACCAATCCTGATAGATTACAAAAAAGCAATCGGGATATGAAGAATCCAAAAACAGTAGTTATCATAGTTCCCTAATCCAAAATTTAAAATGGCAAAAATTTTGGCATAATGTTACTTAATTAACTTTTACTTCGGCTCCAAATTTCGGTCAGGGTCGTACGAAAGCGGCCGTACGAAATGGATGGCCTTAGAAAATGGCCATACGGAAACGGCCTGCTGGCCCGTCCCAAATTTTTGTTAAAATCTGAAAACAATAATGCGTTCCATGTCCTTTATTCTCATTTAGGTCCATTTCAATGCGTTTTTATCGCAACAATCAATTGCCATTCCGCCATCAACCGGACAATTCCGACAGCGCAAATCGAAAGGATTACGAAAACAATTCGAACACAGCGAGAAATGACAACGGAAACAAAAACAGTTACAAGGGAAAAGAGCGAAAGAATGAAAGTGACGGAGAGGAAGACGAAGAAGAACGGACAAGACGACGAATTGAACAGAGACATTTGGGAAAAGGGAAGGAAAAGGGAGAAAAGAGTTGGACAAGGGAAGACGAAAAGGGCACGGAAAGGCGGGAGGAAATGGCCAAAAGTGAAAGCATTTTGAACGCATTGATCGAACAAGTGCGGCACAGAAGCGAAGTTTGTCACGGATTCTGAGAAAAAAAAACCATTGAAACTCGAAAAGGCGTTCAAAGCGATGACAGCACTAATTTGATTTGGGTCCGCTTTTGTCCTAGCGATTCTGACAATATTTTTAAAAATGAAAAAATTTGACAAACAAGCGGACCCAAACCAAATTACTACTGGATGTCGCTACATTTTTGAAAAAAATTATTCATTTGAAATCTTAGTCAAAGCTTAAAAGTAAAAGTTTTTCGACGCTGTTTATTAGCATCACCCGGCATAAATTTCTCTGAGTTTCATTTATTGTCCAAAATCGACTTTTTCGGCAAAATTGGAGTAGATGCAGCAGAGGATGATAATTGAAAATGTTTTATACTATATCACAAATCTTTTAGTCTTCGATGCATTCGAATGTACAAAAAAAGTGGCGATCTGAGGAGAGCGATGGCGAAGAAAATGAGAAAAAGCGCAAAAAACACAAAAAGAAAAAGCGGCAAAAAGAAAAGGAGCACAACAGCAAAAAAAGGCACCGAAATTCCAAAAGTCGGGACGAAAACAAAGAGGAAAAGCAGACAAAGAGGTGGCATTTGCATTTCTGTTTGTATTAGTTAGTTTTTGAAGCGGTTTTTTTTTTGTATCCCCGGTGATATCAAAAGTAAAAATTTTATTTTACATTTCTTTTTCGGGGGGGGGGGGGGGTGGACGAAATGCACTTTTTAATTGTACAGAAGGAAAAAAAGGCATCGCCAATCGGACGAAGAGGAAGAGGATGAACAGGCAAAAGCCATTCAGCAACTGAGGGTGGAAATTGATGAGACGAAAGGAAGTCGAATTGTGACTGCTGCCAAAGTTGGGGACGAAGAGCCAATTGGGGCCGACTTCCGGTTTTTTGGATTTGACAAAGAAAAGGCCGATGGACGGACTACGGACAGAAAAAGTTGGAGTGGGGAAAGTACATTCAGTTACGACTCACAAAATATTCCCATTTTAGACGTGGGAAGGTTCAAATTTAATTCAAATAATACGGAAAGTGATCCGGACGAGCAAAGCGACGGCGCACTCCCGAAGAAGAAGCAGCCGAGTTTGGCCAACATTCTCGCCTCTGCACCCGTCTCCTTCCCATGGCTTATGGCACTTGGAAAAGCGAAACAATCGCAAGAAGAGGAAAATGGAGGAGAAATGCCGAGACAATTTGAGGAAAAAGCGGAGAAATCGGAGGAAAAAGCCGAACAGAAAGCGGAGAAATCAGAGGAAAAGACGGGACCAATGTTGGACCAAACGGAGAATGAGAATACGACAGAAGAAACAGCCAAATCGACTAAAAAGTTGTTTTTTTAGTTTTACCATTGTTAAAAATTGTATTGAATTCTTTCAGAAAATCCAACCGTCGCAAGCGATCGTCGTCAAAACAATCAAAAAACTCGAGGAAAAAGGCAAGTCGATCTCGCTCGAGGACATACAGCACAAGCCCAGAAAGAGACCATCGGCACGAAAAAGGACGGCACTTCCGCCACCGGTAAATTTTAACGGATTTCTCCCACTCCCCACCAGACCAAGACGTATTCGGGTTTCCGTTTGGGGTTGGGTATGTGCACGTGTCATTTCCCATTTTTTCCCTATGTATTCCGCCGCCATGCCCTGGAAATGCCATTGCGACAGGAATATGTATCTTTTCTTTAGCATTGACATACCCTCGACGTCAAAATCGCCAAGTCCACTGCCCTCCTTCTCCAAACAAAGGGCGTTCGAAACGAGGCGAAAATTGATTGAAGAGTCGTGGCACCGGCGCATCGAACACTCCGTACGGCCATTCGAAGTGAAGCAAAAGAAAAGGTGGAAAATTTCAATTTTATAGAGCAATTTTGATGTAAATTCCCCCCATTTTCAGTGATATTGCCGATGCTAATAGAAACGGTGAAAATGAATACACCGACGAAAACGGACGAATCGATAAGCAAAAACTGTTGGAAATTGCGACACGCAATGCCACTCGCCTGGCGATGGTTTTTCCGTTTTGAACTTTTGGTGGTAATGGACATTTCTTAAGGAAGGAAAATTGCCCAAAGGCGCCGAATTGGTCGAAACAATTAAAAACAAATCGGTGGCACAATTAGTCGGTAAATTATTTGCTAAATTTAACTAATTAGGAAGCCACCACCTTCTTCAGATCTTTGCAAGAAAGTCCAATCCGACCGTTCGTTGGCACTCAAAAGGCACGGCGACGCGTCGTCCAACAGCGAATCAGACGAAGAGAAGCGATATTCGAACAAATACGAAAAGTGGCGGCAAAGGGAGCACCGGCGGGAGGACAGAGAGTTTCGGAATCGAGCAGTTCGTCCGGCGGGGGAACCCGCGCGACTTTCGGTGGGTGGACGAAGCCGTCCGTCCCACTTTCTCTCAAATTGTTTGGGTTTACCGGGTCCAACTTTAAACCATCCCTCCCCAATTGAACTCCGTTTCGGACATTGTAAATGCAATTCCATTTCATTTCTTTTGTTTTAGCGTCGCGAGCAAAGGGAAATTGTGCAGCGTGAGGAGAACACTCTCCGCCTGACTTTCCCCGTGTCCAGCGGTGTTAAGCACCGAATCAAAGCCAATGTATGCACTGTTTCCCGATGATTTTTCATTGCTTTTCTCCAATTTTAATTCAAATCCCTCAGGCGCCTTCCCCCGCGGAAATTCCCGCCGGTCCGCTCGTCCGCTTCGGTGACATTGGTCCTTTGACCACCGCGTTGGCCAAAGTGCGGACGAACATTCCGTCCGCCTACAAAGTCCGTCCCTTTTTGCTGTCCATTTGCTTTACTTTTCCCAATGTTCAGCCCCTTGCGATGCCTTTGCCCCTTTCTCAGCCTTCGTCCACTTTGAGTAGCAATTTCCAAGACACTTCTCAGGTCCAAATTGGTCCCCAATTGCCCTCCGCCGACTGTCAGCCGAACAAGTCAGTCTTTTTTTTTCTCTCTCCACAAATTTTTTCCCCTCCGTTCTTTTTCAGCCTTTGTATTCGGACTTTGTCCCTGCCAAAACTTTGGATTGTGTCAATCAAAATGTTTACGAAATTGCACTTGCAGCTTCGGCACGCAAAGATGAAGCAGACACTCGCGACAAGACGGGACAAACAGAGCCGGTGAGTGCAATATTTACAAGGAAAGGGTAAAAAAGTAAAATGTACGTTCTTGGAAAATTGCGGAGAAGATATTTTGAAACTATTTATTCAATTCATGCGCTATGAATATCCTAATGAGTGTTTCGGTTTCAGTTGGCTGCAACTTCCTCCCAACTCATTGGCCCTGTGTTGCCCAACCCCGCGGTTGACTCCATTTTGACCGCTTCTCGTCTGCTCACTGCTCGCAGTGAAAATGCTGCCCCAATGCCTCCGACTACTTCGAAGTCCGTCTTCTCATCGTCGTGGGACCGTCCGGGACACATTGGTGGACAATGCCAAATTTAAATATTATGTCTATTTATTTTGTTCAGCTGCGCGTGAGGCGTTGCTCAAAAAAGTGGCGGAACAAAAACGGAGGGAGCAGCAAGAAAAGAATGGCATAGCCAAAGAGACTGTCGATGGGCCGGTGACTGAAAAGACGGAGAACCAAAGAACGGACAAAGAAATGCCAACGGAGCCAAACCCAACACAATGCCAAATGACAACGAATCCGACCTCTTCCGTCCCATTGGCTTCTCCGTTTTCAGATTTGGCCTCTGCTTCTTCGACTTCATCCCAATTTTCTACCATTTCCAATTCGTTGCCCTCATCAACACTTCCATCACAAGCCGATTCAGCCCCAATTCACCAAGAAAAACAACAAATGTCTACAAGGACATCACCAAATGAAAAGACAAATGCTGACGGACAATTTAAAAAGGTGGGCATATTTGGAGACTGCAAAAAAAAAAATGGAAATTCACCAATTTTTGGTTTAATTTAAATTAAAAATGTGATAATTGAATTGATTATGTCATTCGGAAATTGTCGCGTATCCATCGCATTCATTCGACGCGTTTTCTTTCATCCTCACTTCTCATGCGCTTTCTTTTCCGATTCCATTTATTATATCGTTTTGGAGGTAAGTACTGAATGTTGTGGATGTGCCAATTCGTTTTGCGTTTTCCTTACGTGCCATCGTCGCCACAATGCAAAGGGTCCATCCGAAATGCCATTTTCTGTACTTTGTGCCCGTCCCATTGCATAAGTCCCCGTCACACAAATCGCACTTTTCCATCCTCCCCTCCCCGTCAAATTCGCATGCTCTTTTCGTGGTTTCGCAATAGAATCGGTCGGCGCACGCTTTGCCCACCGTCGCGTAGCCATTCCCTTCATTTTCGGTTTGTCCTCCCGTAAATTTGTGCTTTATCCCATAACCCTTTGATCCATACTGATCATTTAAAACTGGGTGATCTATCTCTTCCAATTTTATATTTTGCCCCCTCCCCCCCCCCATTTTCTCCTTCCATTTCCCCACCACTCACTCATTACACATTTTGTCTCTGCGCATTGCATTCTCGCGCCTCCTCCTTCCGGGCACCGCATTTTCCTTAAACTGAGTCCAAACCCTTCCGGGTGCGTCGTTTTCACTTCTGTCCAACATTCCAGGCCTGCATTTATGTGAATCATTTAAAAGTGTTTTGTTTTTGGAACTTGCCCCAAATTGTGCCGATGATTGATGCGCAAAAAAGAACTAAGAGTTTTGGCATTTCCTTGATAAATGTTTCACTTGGTTTGGAAATGGTTTTTGCTGGAATTTGTCATTCAGTTAAATAGGGAAACTTTGAAGAGCATTTAATCAAAAGACTCGTCCAAACCTTTCTCTTTTTATGCCTTAATAATTTGGAGGGGTGAAACATTTTCAGTCCCTTTTTGATTGAGAGAAGAAATATTTTTGATACTGAACGATTTTTTGGACCCTTAACAATGAAAAGTTGACGGAAAAGATGGTCAGGAAAATTACATAAATAAGAAGGCACTTAATGGGCGGAGGGACAATTAAAAAAAAGGGAAACAATTCCGAAAAGAGAGACTGAATTGGGAGAAGTTAACGAGCGATTGTGACAATGATGGTGACATTGAATGAAAACAGTCAAAAACCAGAGAATGAGGGAAAGCAAAAATAAACAATTGCACAAAAAACAAAACACCCATTTGCTACAGTATCCGTTTTAAATTTTAATTTTATGCCTCACATTTAGCCCGCTTTGCCACCAGCCACCAAATTAGCGTTCGTCCCTTCCGACTCTGGCACACCGATGGTATTGCAAACGACCAAAAATCCGGCACAAACCGATCAGAGGACGAAAAATGGTCAAAAGAGCAGTGAAACGATGAAGGAAACGACGGGGGGCCATGGAAAGGACTTTTTGGACCGATTTAATACTTTTGTCGAGGCACAGGTCCTTTTGTTTTTTGGGGTGAAAATGCCTCAGGCGAATTGCTTCGTTAAGGTCGCCCGTCAGAAGGCCGAGTCGGCACTGCAGGCGACCATTCTGTCAACGGCTGTTCAGCAGCACGGCCCCTCCGGCGGGGAATTGGCCACCTTTTCGAGCAGTTCGGCCTTCTCCACCCGTCCTTCATCTGCCGTTTTCTCTTTGGCCTCCTCTCGGCCCGACCCCATTGGGCTGACAAAGGCACTCTTTTGGTGCCAAGATATAAATTAACTTACAATTAGTGTTTAAGCCTCAAAAGAGTGTTCAAGAATTGGTCGCGGAACGGTTGCGCTACAATCAGCGATTGCAACGTGACCCAAATGATTACGAGGCGAGAAAGGCGTTGGCACGGGTGGACAAGGAAGTGAGTGGCACTGCCGAGGAATGCCTTGGCAATGGCATTCATTCACTCCCATTTCAGATGAATTCGTGGGCCCAGGACAGCTCATTGCCCGGCGAATTTACTGGCCATACCGGTGCGCGTGTGCTCAGCGAGAAGGAATTGGAACCGTCGGACCCGCGTTTTCACGCCTGGGCCAAAAAGGTGGGCGGACAGTCGCTTTTGCTTTGGCCGTTTTAATCTTCAGTTTGAGATCATAATGGGCTTGGACCTGGGTTACTTGTTGATATGGTAGTGATGCTCGTGAATTTTGAGTCCGATTTTGAGGTTTTCAGTCTCGGGCATCGCAATCGGTTGAGAATTCGTATTTTCTGGCAAAACCCCAGAAGGTCCAATTCCGGTCCAGGTCTATGTCGAGCTCAATTCTCACAATAAGGTTACCTATATTCAGAATTTGAATTGGATGTCCTTGCGGAGATGAACATTCCTTCAATAAATATGATTGGTTTTTGTTGAAGGAATGTTCCGCTCCTTTTTTTATTCAGAATTTGTTTCCGACTCTTCACCAATGGGAAGAGCTGTCGCCATTTGCTTATATTTATGGGACAAAATGCTAAAAAATGACAAAATGTCGTCTTCTCATTCTTTTCCGAGTTTTTTCGTTTGGTTCAGCTACCAATTAGACAAACAGAGAATCGAATTTTGTTTCTTTTTAATACCTAATTATTTTTTTAATTCCATTTTGCCCATTTTTGTTAGCATTTTCTCCCATCCTTCGATGTCTCTCCCCCTTCTTTCCCTCCAATTATTTCGAATGTTGCGCGTTTCTTTATTTCTTTTTTAACGCGCAACATTTGAAAAACATTCGAATTTATAGGTGCCGACGAGGCATTTAATATTCCTTGCAATGTTTTAATGAATTCAATTTCCGTCTTCGAAATTGCGGCAGAATGCGTAAAAGATAACTGCCAACGGCGCCGGAAACAAAGGCAAAATTTGGCGATTTTATTTTAATAATCAATTTTTTTTCTCCTTCCCTTGGCAGTTATTTTTTGATATGCCAAATGTGTTTTACATTTGCAAATGTTTCGCTTTTTAGGACCAATTTCGAACAGCCCCGGAGATTAACAGCGGAATTGGGTTGAAATTGCTGCAGCGGATGGGCTGGCAGCCGGGCCAAGGCCTTGGCCGTGAGAGGGCCGGGCAATTGGAGCCGTTGGCATTGGATGTGAAGGCGGACAGAAAAGGTGCGCAAGCGTCACCTTTGTTAAATAATTCCTTTTTCCTCAATTTGGCAGGTCTTTTCTCGTGCCTTGAGCGGGCGCCGACTCGGGAAAGTGTTCTCGACTCTGCCGGTCGACAGCAAATTCCGCTGCTATTTAAACGAATTAAAACCCAAAATTCAGGCAAAAACCCGGTCTCCGTGCTGATGGAGCAGTGCGCCCGCCATCGCTGGAGGAATCCGGACTTCTCTTGTGCTGAGTCGGGTCCGCACAACAACCGGCGATACCTTTGGAAAGTGAGGGACGGACACAGAAAAGCAATGCCATTTAGCTTAAATGTTCCCTTACAAATTAGGCTGTGCTAAATGGCGTCGAATACGCACCTTCGCTTCCCTCCAGCAACAAAAAGGCGGGGAAGGCGCAAGTGTGCATGGTCATTTTGGAGGCGTTAGGGTAAAAAGGGGGGGGGGGAAGGGAAAGAGAATGAATGGAAAGAAAGGGATTTGACTTTTAGACTGACAACGAATTGACCGACGGTGATGTGCGAGACTTTTTAATGGCCAATTTGTTCAAAACGGGCTTTTTGTTTTTTTTTTGCATTCGAAAATTTTCAATTGTTTTCTCATTTTGTCAAAATAAAAATTATTTGCAATTTCATATTTTACCAATTCGATGTTAAACTTGACAATTACCAAAAAATCCAAAATTCCAAAAATGGCAAATCGATTTAAATGGGCTTTCGTTTTTTTTCTTTAGTAAATTTCCACTGAATACAAAAACGTTAAATTGGTTGTGAACAAATCTCACGCCTCCTTAAATAAATTTTTAAAAACTCAAAAATCATTTTTAGCCTTTTTGGACATTTTTATTTTCATGTAAATTTCCCATCAACTTTTCACCATTTCTATTTTAAATTTGTTCCCAAATATTCTGATTCCATTTAATTTAAATTTTTCCCCTAAAGCATTGTTTCTCCATCTAAAAACAGCTATTCCTCGGCATTGGCTTGGTTTCTTCCTCAATCAGCTGTTGGCCAATTTGCTCCTTAGGCGTCTGTGCGGGCGATGCCCCAGGGGACTCAATTGGGCGGGGGGGGGGGGGGGGGGGAATTGCGCAATTTGCGCATCCGTTGGTACGGCCATCGGAGGTTCCCTTGCCCGCTAATTGGTTGTGAATTACGCGGGGGGAAAAAGGGCGTGCATTGGAGGGAAAGGGCGAATTTTAGTAGTAAAGAGGGACATAAAGCAGTGCTAATGAGTGCGTAAGTGCCTTCGGTGGGTGAGCAGCCGATGATTGACCACCGACTGATTGTCCATTCTTTGCTTTTCCTATCCTTTCCTTTGATGTGAGGGAAATACCTAAGTGCGGAAAGAGCAGTCACTTTTATTTAGGAATTGGCACCGAATCGTACAAAGGCCGAGTCGCCTTTGGCATATTTCACTTCATTTTGCATTTTAATTGCTTTTTTTTGTCACTTTCCCTTTTCCTTTTGGCACAAATTTGGGTTTTGAGAATATGTATTTCATGTAATTATTACCGTATTTTCTCTAATTATCCCCCAATCTCCAATTATCCCCCCCCCCTCTTAAGAGGTTGAAAAATAATATCCCATGGGGGATAATTAGAGAGAAAATACGGTAGTTGTATTCTGTGCTCGTTTGTTTTCACTGTTTTTGTTATCCCTTCCAAATTCTGAAAATGAAAGAACAAAAAACAAATGGTGGGAAAATGTTGCCGATTTTGCAGCAAATGAATCATTCATTCCATTTTTGGAAAATTGGGAATTTTTGGATTTTCCAATTGAATGTTTTTGCGCCTTTTTACTCCCCTCACTTTCATTTGGCCATTCCCACAATATTATCATTAAAATGAAGGCAATTTTAGTAGTAGGCGTGGTCCTCAACATCATTCCATTGCTTCATTTACAAAAATAGTTTCCAATTGGATTTTGTGGGTTTTTGGGTCGTGCCAACGAAAAGTGCCGCCCTCGGTTCGAGAAGTGAAGACAGACGGACGATTGATGGGTCAAAATCACGCTAGGCCACGTCGCATAATAATTGCGCGAGTTAATTAATGACTGACTGGGCTTGACGCGTCCTCAGGCAAATGGCACTTTTTGGAAATTCGGCGCCAATTGTTTCTTTTTGGCGTCTACATATGACAAACTCACAAATCAGTACAGTCATTATCGAGAGTCTCATTTTTGGCCTTCAGTGCCAAATTTATACTCTCCTTCCCCGCAGTTTCTTTCTGTTTCCCTCATTTTCCCTCTTAATTTGTACAACAAATGAAATTCTTTTCTCTCCGTCAGCCCAAAAGTCCCCTCCATTTAAGCATCTTTCGTCCCTTCCGATGCTTTTTCTGCTCCTTGCGCTGCTCATGAAGACTTTGTTCAGCAACGGCTTTGTTGTCCAACAGCAGCAACAGAATTTAAAGGTATTTGTTTTATAAAGGGGGATTGCTTCTTTGTGTTTGCTTGGCTCAGTGGGTTGTCACTTTGGCTTTTCTCTTCTTCACTTTGGATCGGTTCGATTCCTTTGCTCTGTTGAATATTTTCGTTAATTTATTGTCGTGCGCTGTGATGAGATAAACGAGTGAACGTACGCAGTTTCCATTCGAACTTATCCATGTGGACCTTTGTCATTTCTGAGCGCACATTTTTACAAATTTAACTTTTTTTTAATTGCCCATTTAAACAATTAGGACCTTAATGGATTTGATGCCAATGACAAACAATCGCCGCCTCTGCCCGCTGTCCAATTGGTCCGTTCGCCTGCCAATTCACTCGTCGCCTCCCACCGATTGCTTTTTGAACGATTGTCGTCGGAGGCAAAGGATCAATTTGCGCACAAAAAAATGGCCATGAGAGAGGCGAAAGAATGGGACGAAGTGAGTGGTGGGACAAACGAAGAGGGCATTAATTAATTATTATTCCATTTTAATTGCCATTTCGAAGTTTAAGCGGCGAATTCCGCGCCCGCAGCGTCGTTGGTTAATGCGCACGACGGAACTTAAAGAGGGAAGCGGCGGCGACAAATACGTGAAAAGGGTGGTCAGCGAAAGTGAACTGAACGCACTGCTGAAGAACGCGTGGTTGGGCAAAAAGCGGCGATAAAAAAAAGGAAGAAATCAGACGGAGCCAAAGTGATCTGATCAGAGAGAGAGAGAGAGAGGAATACGCACAAAAGCGGACTAATTAAACAAACAAATTAATTAATTACGCAACAAATAAAAAAGAAACAGCAGAAAAGGAGGGGAAAGAGAGGGGAAGAGGGGGGGGGGGAGAGAAGGATTAGCGAGTGAAAGCAAAAAAAATAAAATAAACACATATTAGCATACATAAAATAAAATAATGAGGCGGAGGGACAAACATTCGGAGGTTTTCGTTTTCCTGTCAATTAATTGACCAATGTTGTCCCATTTGTCTGATTTCGATTCACTTTTCACCAGCGAAAAAAGAGAAAATTAAATGCCATAATCATGTGAAAATTGAGCTTTTATGGCTATGGGCGAGGTGAACTGAGCAGAAGAGCGGACTCGTAATTTGGGGGAGGGTCGACCGGCGGAACGGCGGCAGACACAGCGAACGGAGTCAACCGAAGGCCTTTTGGGGACAGCAGATAATTAGGCAAAGTGACAGGGACAATTAGTGTTTTGTTTGCTTTTTGATCACTTTGGTTTTCGCAATGTCTCCGCTGTTCCGTCAACATTTCCCTTTGCATTGCCAACAAAAGATTGTGGAATTCGTGGAGAGTCAGAGAAGTGGTCGGACGAATGTTGAGAGAGTGTGTGCCGTGGAGAGGGCGAAAAGGGAGGCAATCAATTGGAAAGCATTCATTTTTTGTAATTACCGACAAACGGAGGCGGGCAATTGGACGGTGACTTCGGTGAATCCCTAAACCAATGGGAGGCACTCATTTGTTTACACAAGCTCTGCAAATTAATTGTATTTCGTCCCTACCGGTGATTCCGATCGATGTCTAACACTCGGATTTGGTCGAAATTGAAAAATGTCGCCCATCGGCGGTGGGTAATATTGGGGCGGCGGAGTTGGCATAGCCACTGGCCGTGCCGTCGGCGGAGACATCGTCCGATTTCGGTGATGGCATCGTTTGAGGAAGAGGTAAAGGATACGGACGATGTAGACGACCAGGGAAGGTAAAATGAGCAGGAAGAACACACAGACCAGCAGGTTGACGATGGCATCTTGCCAGTGCCAATCGGTGGCGACGACGGAGCGACGGTCGGAGTCAGAGGCAACCGAGCCCGGGGGAAACAAAATTCCAAATTTATCCACCAATGACGAAAACTGTGGCGAGGAAAGACTTTGGCATTCAGAAAAGTGATGGACTCCGATCAGTCACTTGTTGCTGCTGATCGCTTTTTGTGCCTATGGCATCGGCGGAATTCATCCGAAATTCGCAAAATGTGCCGAAATATCCCTCGGGGCATTGGCAACTGAACACACTGTCCGTCGCCCCCATTTCGGCATCAGAAAAGGGCACACCGCCATTTACACACTGTAAATTTGTGGGATAAAACGAACAATGGCATTCATTTCGATTAAATTACCGAAAAATGTGCCAATGTCTGGGGAAAGAAAAGAAGGGCAAATAGAGAGACAAAAGCGATCATAAAACAATTGAAATCCAAAATTGCAATTTTAATTGTGACGGAAGTAATCGGAGGGGCGTTTTTTGCTGTTCGATACCATTGGCAGAAGAATAAAAGAAAAAACAATGAATTGGAAGTGGCGGAGGGAAAGGGGCACAAATGAACAGTTGTCACGACGAAGGAAAGGCGAAAAAGGGACGAAAGAGAGGAGACAAAGAGAAAAGGGATTCTCAACAATTCAAAATGAGGTGATTTACTCAGAAAAGTTAATCATTTTATGATTGCATATTTATAATTGATAATTTTATAAGCAATGGGAAATAAATTAGTGAGCGAATACTGAGAAAATTAGCGATCAATCTCTTCTAATATTTCATCTCTTCAAAGTCGATGTCTGTCGTTGTAAACGCGCACAATTCCGCCGTGGCCACAAACATTGAAAACCTAAGGGGAGGGGGAGGGGCATTGGCAAAGTGACTTATTTGGCAAAAACATCATTTACATTTTGTATTTTTGGCTGTGTTTGATTTATATTCCATAGGCGAGGGGACCAATAATTTTTAAATTTTTTCTGGGGGGTTGACTAAAGTACACCCTTGGTTTTGTCCCCATTTTCCCGCTTTCTGTCCGTCGCCCACTTGTGAGTGCCATGCGAGCAGTGAAGCGCAATTCTGTCCGTCCGGCAGCAGTTCCATGCCTTTGTAAATGTACTTCATCAGCAAATCCATTTCTTCGGCTGACAGCGATTTTAATGCCGCTTCAATTTCCGCACTTTTGAAGCTGGTCAACACACGGACAACAAGTGAAGTCGTTTTGTCTTTGAGCGCCTAAAATGTAAAAAGAATGACAGAAGTCTCAAAGAAAATCTAACGAATTGACAAATGAAAAGCCGTAAAGGCAAAGGCACAACCAATGGCCAACAAATTCGGCATTCCCTGCCATTTCTTGGGATTTCATTTGTCTCGTGATGCCCTTTTCGGACCTGATTCTTCGTTCTCAGTGGGGCATTGGAAAGAGCCGCCTTCAAAGCTTCGACGTTTTGGTTGGCTTGAAGAAATTGACGGACTTGTCCCTCGTCCGGCCCTTGCCCGACCGGCGTCTCAGCCTCGTCACCGTCAATAAATTTGTCGGGGTCAAAGGCGTCAACATCGAGTTTCCTGTAGGCAGTGTTTGAAAGAACATTTTTAGTCATTTTGAGAAGCAAAATCTAAAAATTAATTTGGTCAAATTAGTGCAATTAAACAATAAGAGGAAGCATTTGTGGCTCTATTGCAGTTCACACGACCATAAAAAAAAGACACGACCATAAAATTTTTTTGCAAGTTTAGTGCACCATAATCAAGAAGCATCCAAATTAAACATATTTAGTATCAGCTAATAAAGGATTCTTAGGGCTATCGAATGATACTAAATATGTTTAATTTGGATGCTTCTTGAAAAAGTCAGTGCACTAAACTTGCAAAAAAAATTTTATGGTCGTGTCTTTTTTATGGTCGTGTGAACTGCAATAGAGCCGCATTTGTTCCGTTTGTTTAGGAATCAAATGCATAGGAAAATACTTAAGCAAATTCAAATTCTAAAACACACATAATTTTTTGCTATGTATAAAAAACTAAAAAAATATTTCTATTGGTCATTTTTTGTGTATTCTCTTTCGTGTTTTCATTTTTTATTATATTTCTAAACTATGAAATTGATTTTTTTATAATTAACTTGTGGCTCTACTGCAATTTACGCGTCCGATCATAGCTTACGCGTAAAAGCATAAAGTTTCGGAAATTTATAAAAACAAGAAAAGTGAATAAAGACATTAAGAAAATTACAATGAGAATATCCGAAATTCAGTTTTTTTTTCAATTATACTTTGGAATAATTTTTTGTTTATGTCTCGAGCACAAAAATTAGTTATACAAACAATTTGCAGACAGCTTTTAATTGATACCACGAATTTGCTTGTATTGTTTTAGATTTGACAAATAAAATGTCCCCTTCTCTTTCCGTTGCCAACTCAAATGTCTCTCGACCGCTTGGCCAACCAAAAGTAGCGGGCTTCAAAGATAAGGATAAGCCGGAAAGTGTTCGTACCAGCAACATCGTGGCAGCAAAGGCTGTTGCGGATGCGGTGCGGACGAGTCTTGGGCCTCGGGGAATGGACAAAATGATCCAATCGGGCAACGGAGAAGTGACAATTACCAATGACGGGGCGACTATTCTCAACCAAATGTCGGTTGTGCATCCCACCGCAAAAATGGCGAGATTTGCTTGTTTTCTTTTATGAGTTGCACCGTTCAGTTGGTCGAGCTGTCCAAAGCGCAGGACATTGAGGCGGGCGATGGGACCACCACTGTTGTGGTGTTGGCCGGGTCCTTGTTGGACGCTGCAGAAAAACTTCTTGCCAAAGGTCAATTAAACCTGGTTATACGCCAAATTTTAGCACTTTTATTTTTTAGGAATTCATCCGACGACCATTTCCGACTCATTCCAACGGGCGGCCACATTTTCTGAAAAAGTTCTCGAGGAAATGGCCACACCCATTGACATTAACGACGACGACGAGTTGGTAAAGCTCGCCATGACGAGTTTGAACTCGAAGGTCCTCAATTCACTTTCCTTCGTTTGTCCATTGTTTCCTTCGATTTTCCTTTTTTCAGGTCGTTTCGCAACATTCCCATCTTTTGGCCCCAATGGCGGTGCAGGCAGTGAAGAAACTGATGAGTTCTCCGGAGGACGCAAGTGTCAATCTGAAGTTGATCAAAGTCGTGAAAAAGTTGGGCGAAACGGTGGAGGAATCGCAGCTCATTGAGGGGGCGCTGATCGATCAGAAATCGATGGGCCACGGTGGCCCGGCGCGGGTGGAGAAGGCGAAGATTGGCCTCATCCAATTCCAAATCTCACCACCAAAGCCTAACGTACGCCCATTTCATCATACATGGACAATGGGGCGGTGGGAGGGGGGTTCAGAGATTGGGCTTTGCGAAATACAAGAATTATTCATAAAAATTTTCGGTACTTTCCCATTATGAAACCACAAAACAAAATTTAAAAAAATCAACAAAGGTCGCGCAAATTTCAAAAGGCGGTCAGTTGCATTACTTTGGAGGCATAAACACAAATTGTTAATTTATGCAGTGGGGGGAATATGGAATTTGCGCACCCTTTTGTTCATTTTTTAAAGTTTGGCTTGTGGTCTCATAATGGGAAAGTACCAAATTTTCACCTGTTTTTCCCAACAATTGACATTTCAGATGGAAAACCAAGTGGTCATCTCTGACTATGCTCAAATGGACCGTGCGCTGAAGGAAGAACGAAATTACATTTTGGAGCTGTGCAAGCAAATCAAAAAGGCCGGGTGCAATGTGTTGCTCATCCAAAAGTCCATTTTACGGTAAGCGGTGACGAACTGTTTGACTCGTTTTCCGACATGTTTTCCTTTTTTAACATGATCCTCTTTAGCGATGCCATCAACGAAATGGCGCTGCACTTTTTCGCAAAAATGAAAATTATGGTGATTAAAGACATCGAGCGGGATGACATCGAATTCTATGCCAAAATCCTCGGGTGTCGCCCGGTGGCATCCGTTGACCATTTTGTGCCGGAATCGCTCGGAACGGCCGATTTGGTGGAGGAAATTGAGACGGCTGATGGGAAAGTCCTCAAAGTCAGTGGAGTTTTACTCTATTATCTTGGCTATTATCGTAACTATTTTCAGGTGACCGGCCTTAAACAGAGTGGGTGCGCTGTGTCCATTTTGGTTCGTGGCTCCAGCAAATTGGTGTTGGACGAGGCCGAGCGCTCTCTGCACGACGCATTGTGCGTCATTCGCTGTTTGGTGAAGAAACGCGCCCTTCTGCCCGGTAAAAACAATATATCGTTCCAATTTCGACCATCACTTCTGCTTCTCTCCCACAGGCGGCGGTGCCCCCGAAATGGAAGTGTCCGTACGCGTCCGCGCAGCCGCCCAGACAAAACACGGAGCCGAACAGTATTGCTGGAAGGCATTTGCGGACGCACTCGAAGTGGTGCCATACACTTTGGCAGAAAACGCGGGACTGTCGCCCATCGAAACAGTGACGGAGATGCGCAGTCAGCACGCAATGGGAAACAAAGAGCACGGAGTGAATGTGCGAATGGTGAGCGAGCGGAATGGGGGAAGGGGCGGACACCCCACACCTTGCCAGTTCATTTATGAACTATCTGTTGCCCAAATTACGGTTCTCTCATTATTATGGATATTTGAGTTTTTTCAGGGTGCAATTACGGACATTCGCGAGGAAAATGTGGTGCAGCCTTTGCTGGTCAGTTCGTTCGCCGTCAAACAGGCAGCCGAATGTGTGCGCAGCATTCTCAAAATCGACGACATTGTGAGTCTTGTGGCGTATACCAGGCTCACTGTATCCTATTCATTCTTTAGGTTCTGTCCGTGCGTTAAAGTGACGGAAATGCAATTAGAAATTGTTGTGGACAGCCATTTTTGAATGTTATGACGTTCTATCGCATAAATCGCTTTTTACTTTTCAGTATTTGACCAACAAAATGTTTTAACCAAAATTATTTGTTATTTTTGACTTTACTTGAATTATAACAAAAGTTCAGTTTAAACCATGACACAGCAGCAAGGCTCTACCGACACTGATCTTCGGACGGTTTGTTTTCATTTTTATCTCATTAGTGCTAAATTTGCCATTGTTTCGTTCAGTTTCGTGACTTTTTACTCCAATACAACGCAGTCACCGAGCAGTGTTTTGATGCGTGCATCCGCGATTTTACCAGCAGAGACATTAGCGAGAAGGAGGAACGATGCTCAAAAAATTGCATGGACAAATTTTTGAAGGTGAATTTGCCAAAGGGAAAGAGCGGATAAATTTGTCATTTAAGGCCGGCCAACGCTTGTCCATGCGTTTCCAAGAACATCAGGTTGTGTGAAGAGGGTGGGACTAATGTTAGGTCATTTAATACAAATTTTTAAGTTGCTAAATATGGAAGCACAAGGAGCGCCCGTCATGGCAACGAATCCAAAAGTGCAAATTGGAAAGTGATACCGCGAAAACACCCTTTTGTTGTATTGTTTGCATATTTTGAGTTTAATACATTTTGAAAGATATTTATTTGGTCAAATACATATAAAATGTTTATTTGCAAAAAAAAAAAAATCAAAATGAACAAATGATATCGAAAAGAACATCTAAATTTTCAATAATTGTGACGCCCTTTCATCCAATGCTGATATTTTCCGGGTTGTAGACGGTGTCCTCGTACACGTCCTGCTTGGTCACGTCCTTTGACATTAGTCGAGAAGCCAAATAACGCGGGCTAAATTTTTGGGTTGGTGTAAAAGCTGCATGAATTCAGTTGTCATAATTCAACCTGAACTGCTTGCTGTGGTCAATCAGTTGACACTCTTCGACATTAGGCAAACTTTGTCGGTCGATTACGCAGCGTCCATCCGCCATTATCTAAACTTAGTTCATTTACATTGTTAACAGTTGCGGTACTTATACAGTTTAGGCCACATGAATATATTTTTCTTTTTTTTTCAAAAGTCATTAAAATATGTTTCCAAGGTTTTCGGGGTCGCTGATCACGAATAAAGCATCCATTTCGATCAATTGCGAATTCCGGACCCGAATTCGAACAAAAAGCCGAAAGTCCAAAATTTTAAATTCACATTTTTGCTTCAAAATCGGTTTAAACACATGGAAATAAACTGAAAGCAATCACTCGGTAAGACTTGGACTCAGCCCACCCGAAAAAATGACATGAATTTGTTATAAAACTGCTTGATATTGAATATTGTTCACGAAAACTTATGAAAAAGTGACGACATATAGTGAAAATTTTTTTTTATCAACATTTGAAATTTTTCAAAAAAACGTCATTTTTGAGTGAATTTATCAAAAAATATATTGTTAGGTATCTATTTAAAACTGTATTTTTAGCAATAATGGGCGATAATATTCAAATAAATGCAATTTGGAATAGACGCAAGCTCTTACATTTTTTTTGGAGATGAGCAAAATCAAAAATTTTAAGGTCACTTTTTTGTTGTTTTTAATTATATTTTTTATATTTTAAGAATAATTATTATTTAGTATTATGTACTCATTTGCGCATCAAGAAAAATACAAAAAATGTATTATTGAAACAATGGAAAAATTAGATGAGAGCAAATTTGGAAAAGAAAATTCAACAGAGGGAGAAGAATTGAAGGCCATTGGGTCATAGGTATTTAAGTTTAATAATATTGCGCTAAAAAAGCGCCGCACACTCGACTACGGCGGCCAGTAGGTGGGGCGAGACTACGGGCTACGGAAGAAGTCCGCGCGTGACCCGCAGGCGGTTGACTGATTGGCGGGGGCCCTTCGGGCCCCCGCAGTCAACCGCCTGTGGCGCTCGTCAGACTGCTTCCTCCGCCCTCCGTCTCGCCCCACTACTTGCTCCGTCTTCGCATGCTCCCTTTTGCGAAGTTCAAATTTTTTTAAGGAATGATAAGAGATATTACACTCAAAAATGACGTTTTTTTGAAAATTTCAAATGTTGATAAAAAAAAATTTTCACTATATGTCGTCACTTTTTCATCCATTTTCGTGAATAATATTCAATATCAAGCAGTTTTATAACAAATTCATGTCATTTTTCCGGGTGGGCTGAGTCCAAGTCTAGCCCCTCACTCTTTCAATAAAAGATAGGTAATTTAATAAAAACCGTTTTTAGACAAAAAAAAATGCGAAATTCGAAAATTGGAACTTTCGATTTTTTGTTCGAATTCGGGTCAGGGGTTCGTAATGGTCGAAATGGATGTCATATTCGTGATCAGCGACCCCAAAAACCCCATGGTAACAGTTGCCATTATTTATTGCTAAAATTTATGAAACGACATTTGCCAATTTCCTTATGTCTTTCACCTCCAAATGTGTCGCATCTTCCGGCCCCGGTTCTCCGTTTGGAAATGTTACCGGCCGTATTTCGAGCAGATGCTTTATCTTCCACAACTGTTTGTTGGTCGACAGTGTGTTTTTGAACACTTGCATTTCGCCCGGTTTCGCGTCTTTGCCAAAGAGCTTTGTCACCTGGTCCCTAAAACAAAAAATTGTAACACTTTAGATGGTGGGCACCCTTTTTTGATTTTTAGTGATAAAAACATAATAAGGGTTTTCTGGGTCAGATAATCCGAACCCGGCATCTATTCTATTTTGGTCTATATCGAACACCGGACATGAAAATTCAACTATTTTGAAATTTTAACCCAAAAGTCATTAAATAATTAAATGAATTTTTCTTTGTCCGTTCACCTGATCTTTCGTCCCGACCCGTAAAAATCGGTGTAAAGCCACGCCACCCAAAGTTTGGGCGGATCGGCGGGCATTGGGTCGGAAAAGGTGGCGCATTGTTCGCCCAGCTCGTCCATGTCGATGATATTGTGGGAGTCGTTACGTCGCGGCAAATAACGCCACCAACGGTTGTTCTTACGCCACACCCAACAAGTTCGAATTTGTTTGGACATAGAAACTGAAGAACGAAACAAATCAAAGAATTATTAAATTTATAGGCGTCGCCTGGAATTTCAAATTCGAGCCACATTCGTTAACAGATTTTAAGGAAAATTGTTATTTTTAATAGGGCAGTCAAATTGTAACTCTCGCAATATGGAAAAATTGCAAAATGTAGGGCTTTCTCTATTGCACAAGGCAACTCAATTTGGGTCTGTTCGACAATTATTATTTTTTCAATAAAGAAAGAACGCCAAAATTTTAAACTTTAATTTGGATTTGAGCGAAAGAAAACAGTCAAAAACCAGAAGACGATCGTATTCATTTTGTCGACGAAAAGGAGAGTTGACTACTGTGGTGCTTGCTCTTCCCCCCCCCCCCAATCCTTGCCCTTTTTCATTTCCATTCATTCGCCACTCTGTTTTTAAACGATGGAAAGAAAGAGACGTTTGAATACGGTCGTCCGCCACAATTTACGATAATGTGAAGAGATATATGGTGGGGCAAAAAGAAACGACAAACATACAAAACGTAGGGGAAGGGATATAGGGAGAAAAAGAGAGAGGGTGAGAGAGAGAGAGGAGGGGAAAGATTTCTTGCGGCGTTCAGGTGCTGCTGCCTGGAAAATCGAAAATTTGATACAATTTGTTAACAGATTTTGTTCAAAAAATCAAAATGATCAAAGAAAAATAAATTTGAAAAAGAGAACAATACGTCAAGGGGAATCGAAACAATGCATTTAAAAAATGAATGAATAGTGAAAATTTAAAAATTTGCCATTCAAAGGGATGTAAAAAAAAACTTTGATCCTTATAATTTCAAATAGCTCACTTTTAACTAGCGCCTTTTTCCCCTTGAATATTAAGTTCTGCTCCAAATAAATGGCTTCTAATATTACGCACGTGGTCTTCGACCTTGATGGAGTTCTGATCGACACTGAACGTCATTATACAACGGCCAACGAGCGGACGTTGGAGAAATTTGGAGCAAAATTCACTCGGGAAATGTGGGAGTTTCTTTGTTTAATACATATAATAAAGCAAAAAAACGACAGGAAGCTCAAAATGATGGGACGCAAGAAGACGGAGGCGGTCACGGTTTTGCTGAAGGATGCGGGGATAGCTGATCGCGTTACGATGGACCAATACATTGCGGAGTACGACAAACACGTCCTTCAAATCATGCGCGCTCTTACGGAGGTGCAATTGGTGTGCCTTGCTTTCGCTTTTTGCTGCTTTTTTTTTGCTTTGCTACGCTTCGCTTCGTTTTTTTATTTCATTTAATGAATTATTAAATGCAATTGTTAGGAATTGCCTGGTGCCACTAAATTGATCGACCATTTGTACGCCCACAACATTCCGATGGCCATCTGTACGGGATCGGACAACGAGGAGTTTGCAAGCAAAATGCTTAAATTTGACGAATGGCTTAAGAAGATTCCGCTTCGTGTGCTGTGCGGGAGTGACCCAGGCGAATGAACGCTCAAATTCCAATTTGTTTTATTGTAATGCTTCAGAGGTACGCATTGGCAAACCGAATCCGGACGCATACGAAGTGACCATTGGACGTTTTGCTGCCAAGCCGACTTCGCCGAAGAATGTGCTGGTGTTCGAGGACTCAATTAACGGAGTGGAAAGCGCGTTGGGTGCGGGATGCACGGTTTGGGTTTAAAACTGTTACAATACGTTACATCATCAAATTTGTTTCCTTGGTTCAGGTGGTGATGGTGCCTCAGCGTGAGTTTCTGCCGAATGATTGGCCCGAGAAAGAACTCCGTTCGCGTCCCAATTTTGCCGCCTTGCTCGATTCGCTTGACAACTTTTGCCCGAAGCAATTTGGATTGCCGGATTATCGCGAGGGCACTGAGAAGCGCGGATGAGAGAAAATAAATGGGACGAGAAATTGTGACCAGAAATATTGTAATGTTATTTGACCATCTCTGTTGTGTCTATGTATGCTATTTCTTTGTGTCATTTCATAATATTTCTAAATAAATAATCATAATTAACACATACATCAAATTTCAGGCACTTTTCTCGTTTAGTGGATTCGATTAAAACCATAAGAGAACCTTCTGATTTGCAAAAGACTCGCTGGGCACAAACCAAAAAAACGCCGCCTTTGATTTTTCTTTCAAAAAAGCATTTGGTCAATTAAACGAGAAAAGTGCCAAATTTAAAATTATGTAATTGACTTATTGGCCAAAAACAATATTGAAAAATTGCTTTGATTATTTTATGTCATGTGAATTGAACTCAAATTACATTTCTACATTCAATGCACCCGAGTGAGCCCGGCCCTTCTTCGTCCAATTCCGAAATTCAGCCAACTTCCCTTCCCCCTCCCTCAACCACCGCCCTTAACTACCAATACAATTACAATAACATCGATGATGCTCAGCATCGTCAGTTGCACCGAATTTGGGAGACCTCACCGGAGGGCGAACTGCTGATTCTTCAGAACACCGCCGCAATCGGAAGCGGAGAAACAAAAAATGCCGCCACGTCCGACCACTCCACGGTCATTCGTCCCATGTTCCTCGACATTTACCTGCCCAACGGTGTGCTGTTGCCAATTCAATGCCCTGCACAGAGAACACTCGCACTGCTCAAGCAGGACGTGTTCATCCAGGCCAGGAAGTGAGTGGAGGCGGTGATTGTTGGCATTGTTTTAATGGGTTCCAAATTGGCCATCCCTTTAGGTACCCTCTCGCCTCTCAACTTAACGACCTTTCCAATTACATTTTTTCCACCATTGGACTTGACGGAACGCATGTCGAAGTTGGTTGAAAAGAGCGCTTCTCTCTGAGTGCTGCGTTTATTTTCATTTGCCATTCACTTTTTTAAGCTTTACTGACGAACGCAAACCCATCTCGAGTTTGCGATTTCTGTTCCTTCCTTTGCTTATTCTGATAGAGCCAAGCGGAAACAAAACGGAGAAGGAATTAAACCAAAGCATCGGACTGGTCATGGGCATTTCGCTGAACGAATTGGAACTGTCGATGAGCGAAGAGTTGCATCAGTACAGGCGAGAAAAAGACCCAATTTAGAAATTAAACACCGGTTTATCAACACTTATAAACCATTTTCAGACTTCAATTGTTTGAAACATGTCGTGAGGCCGAACGACAGCGGGGCACTTGTTCATTTGGCCATTATGCATTCCCAGAAGACCCACTTTTGATGGTTCACCCCGTCTCAATGAATGCCGCGACGGTCGTCAGCCACGGCCAATTCGGTGAGCGGTGACACAACATGACGAAACCGACATTTATGAGGTCAATTAAGTTTAGGACCTATAGAAATTAACGAGACGGATTTGGACTATGCCCAATTCCCGGAACAGCCCGGAGAGGTCGAGCAACGCGCGATGGAAAAACTTAGACGGAAAGTGCAATTCTCTGATGCATATTTGGAGGCATGGCACCATTAGAATAACAACCATAATACAAAATCCATAATTTTGCCAGGTTTGGTACGGAACACTTTTGGACAAAGCGCCCGAAAATGAGCCGACGAATGCGCCGCGGAGTTCGGCTGAACCGCCGGCCACCGTTGCGGAGCAGTTCAAACACTGTGTGCACATTCGGAATGCGTTGGAAATGACATCGGAGGATGTCGTACAAGTTGCGCTGCGCGAATTGCTTGTACAGCACGGAGTTTGCGTTGCGCACCAGTCGTCCGACTTTATCTTGCAAATTGCGGGTCGGCGCGTGTTTATCACTCGCCGCGACGTTTTCCTCACCCAATTTGAGGTATCGGTTGTTTTTTAATAGAAAATTGGTGTATTTTCAGTATATTCGCTCGTGTTTCGAGAATTACCGCATCCCCCGCCTCATTCTGCGCCTCAAAAAACATATTTTCAGCCTTTACCCGCCCCCTCCTGAAAGTTTTGAGGTTCTATTTTTGTCTTTTTGATAGTTTTGCTTTTTTTAATTTTTATTTTTAGCCGTCGTACGTGCGCAAAGAGAGGCACAGCAAATACATGCAAAGGGACACGTTGAAACCGGGCGACGGTCAGCCGAGTCAAGCACAACAGCAGCAGCAAAAGCGGCTTTTCTGGGACTTGGACGACAATTTGCGGTGTGTTTTTTTAATTTAATTAATTACTTACCCCCCCCCCCCCCCCCCTCCGTAAGGTTGCGCATTCTTTCCGCCTCCCATATCACCGTCCTCGACAGTGCCGACCGACTGTTCATTCGCGTTGCGGTCGCCGTGGGTCGTCACATTTTGGATGTGCGCGACTCGACCATAGTGTCCCCGTCGAATCCGCGATGGCACGAAGTGTGTGCCAAATTTGCCGGCTTATTAAAAAAGCCAACCTTAAGAGCGCCATCGAATTCGACGTGTACCTGAAGGATCTGCCCGAGTCGGCTCAGCTTTGCTTCTCGCTGATCTCTGTCCATTGTTCCGCTTCTCCGTCGAATGCCAACGCATCGCAAAACAATTCAAAGGGAAAAGGCGGCAAAAATTCTGTTAGTTCATCCAAAGCGAACGTGGAAAAACATGTGATTTGCAGAAAGGGAGCGGCGCTTCAACTGCACCTTCGTCGACGGACCATTTGCACCCAATCGGATGGACCAATTTGCGACTGTTCGACTGGCGCAAACATTTTGTACAGTCCAAACGCACTTTGTACCTGCGACCATTTGGCAAGTTAAGCAACAGAATAACACAGGGTCGCCCCAGGGACGGTCCCAGGGGGGGGGTACGCGGGGTACGTACCCCCCCCAAGGCCCCTCCGCACCCGAAATTTTTAAGGAAAAAATAGTACTTTTGCTGAAAATTTAAGATTTTCCTTGGTGGTACCCCCCCCCCAGACCTAGCCTCTCACCCAAATTTTCCAAAAAATTTCACTAAATTTTCAAAAAATGGACATTTTTTGACGAAAATCTCCTAAAAATGGCTCAAAAGCGCAAAATTCAGCACTTTTTTGGACAAAATTCGTTAACAAATTGCATAAAAAATGCAAAAATTTTCCCGGCGGCGCCTATCGGCACCGCCGGACCCCCTTTTTGCAAAAAAGTTTTTTGGAAAAAACGCCGCAAAAAAAAAGTGGAGTGAAAAGCAAAAAAAAAAAAAAAAAAGGTCGTCGCCCGGGGGTCGAGTACCCCCCCCAACCCGAAATCCTGGGACCGTCCCTGGGTCGCCCCAACTGGTGTTTGTTTGTCTGTTCAGGACCAACTCCTCGCCCTCCGCTCGGTTCCTCCGTCCCAACAATTTGTCAATTTTGGCCACTTTAATGGCCACGGCGATTCGTTCACAATTTCCTCGAGGACCCCTCGACTCGAAATTGAGCTTTTCGAAGTCACTTTTTTAAAATTGTTTTAGAGGCTTTATGGTTCGTCCCTTAAGTATTGTGGCCATTCCGTGACCATTGAATACCCTCCCGAGTCGGTGATCCAACGGTACATCGCTTGGACACGGCAACAGCGCAAGCAGAGAAACCATAGCGAAAGAGGGGAGGAGGAGGACGGGGCGACCAACGAGTGCAGCGCCACTTTGACGGGCGCCAGTCGACAGCACCAACAACTGCTCGTGGTGAATGGGGGGGGGCATAGCTGTGCAAGGGGTCGGCGGGTGTCGAACGCACGAGGCGGGGGTGGGGTCGAGAAAAAAAAAACAAAAATTTTGAAAAAAGGCTAGAAAGTTTCATTTTTTTTTTGAAATTTTCCTAAATGGTGCCATTGGTGCCGCTGTAGTCAAACAATTCTTAAAGGTAGGAAACCCCGACTTGGACCATTTGGTTGCCCTCCGTCGTTGTTTGGACTCCACCCAATTGTCTGAGAGTGAACAGCGCTTTTTGTGGCGCCTCCGCCACAAAATCCGCACTCTCTTCCCCCAAATGTTACCCGTCCTCGCCGACTGTGCACTGTTGTGGCGCGACCGCGAAAATACCAGCGAATTTTACGCACTTTTGGACGAATGGCCTCCGCTGCAGGTGAAATGGAAAGGGAAAAGAGAAGAGGAAAGGGAGAGAGAGAGAAAGAAAGAAGGGGAGAGAGTGTGGAGGGCAAAACGGAACCAATTTTATTTAAAAACGACAGATTTTCCGAAATAATATTATTATTTTATGTGGACACTGCTTGTGAACTTTTGGACGGCCGTTACGTCGACGCGAAATTACGCGCAATGGCCGTCCACCATTTGGACAATGCGCTCAATGACGACCAATTGCAACTTTACCTTCTCATTTTGGTCCAGGTAAATAAACACTTGCCTGGCCACTCATTTTTTCATTTTGAAAATTAATTAGAATAAATTTAAAAAACATTTGGCTTTACTTTTCCTTTCCAGGCTATCCGTTTTGAACCCCACGCCTTTTCGCCACTCGTCCGCCTGTTGCTGATGCGTGCTCTGATGGATTACCGTGTTGGCCACACTTTGTTTTGGCTTCTCCGCGCCGAACTTGCCCATCTGTTGGCCGTTGACCAGTCCAAAACAACCGTTTCTTCCGGCCTTTACGGCACTTTGGGTTCAAATTTAAATTTATTTTTCACCCTCAATTTATATTTGTTTCTCAGCAGAGAATGCGCTTTCCAAGCTGTTCTCCCGTTACGCTTTGCTTTTGGAGGCGTACTGCCGAGGGAACAGTGTCCATTTGCATTCGATGATTAAACAAGTCGAAATGGTCTCCACACTCACCGCACTGAGTTCGCTGGTGCGCGCGTGTGGGAACAAAGAAATGGGGACCAAAGTTAACAAAATGAAAGAGTTTATACACAAAGGGATTAATTAATTAATTAATTAAAGAAGCTGCAACAGGAATTGATGGCCCGCAAAGAGTCAATGCAACACATTGTGTCACCAGTGAACGCCACCGACCACCTGGGGGAACTGATGTGAGTTGTTGGCACATTTAATAGCAATGAAAGGTCCTTGGCATTTGCGCCATGCCCAGCTCTTTTTCGAGATAAAGTACAACATAAAACTGATTGAATTTCCCTGATTGGGAGAGGGTCCGGCCCCGACAGTGGCGGGTCCTCCCCGGAAAAAAAGGTCGACTGACATCGATTTCTTTTCAACAGTGTCGAGGAGTGTCGCGTGTTGGGAAGTGCCAAGCAGCCGTTGTTTCTGACCTGGCGGAACCCCGAACTGTTGGCCCACCTGACAATGCCATGCCATCAGCTGATTTTCAAATGCGGCGATGACATGCGTCAGGACATGCTGTAATTGTGCATGTGAAGTGCGAGTTACTGCTGGACGTCCCGCTTTTTCAGAACATTGCACGTCATGCGAATAATGGACGCGAAATGGAAAAGCCAATTGCAGCAGGACTTCTGCATGACATTGTACGAAGTGCTGCCGATGGGCAAAAATGTTTGTGGCATTTTATGATTGGTCAATTAATAAATGAATGGCTTCAGATTGGGTTGATCCACGTGGTGCCCGACTGTCAAACTCTGTTCCAAATTCAATGCGAATCGAAGCGCAAATACACCGGCACATCACTGAACATGGAGGTGGACTTGTTGAACAAACACATCTACAAGAAGTGCTGTGCTAACGACAGCAAGAAGTTCTTCCTTTTCCAACTTTAATTCTTTTAAAATCAAAGTTTTCTTCCCTTTTTTAGGTATTTGGAGTGCGTCGATCGGTTCACCTTTTCCCTGGCCGGGTACTGTGTTGCCACTTATGTTTTGGGCATCAAAGATCGCCACCAGGACAACATTATGCTGGCCCGAGACGGGCGCATTTTTCATATTGATTTTGGCCACTTTTTGGGGCACACCAAACGCAAATTGGGCATTAATCGGGAACGGACTGAATTCATTCTCACTGATCACTTTTTGTATGTGATCTCACGCGGCAAATCGAACTTCCGACAAACGTACGAATACAACAGGTCGGCCAAACTAAGAAAGAGTCTGTTTTTCCATGACTTCGTTTCTCTTCTTTCAGTTTTCGCGATGAGTGCACCCGCGGCTTCCTCGTCCTGCACAACCAGGCCCGTTTCTTCATCGCCATTTTCCGCATGATGTCTGTCTGCTCTGGCGTGGTTAAAGAAGTTTTGGCACTGGGAATTTCCATTAAATCCCAAATAAGTCCCAACCTTCCAACTTAGTATTTATGATTCTTGGCAGAAATTACCCGCCCCACACATTTCACTCATTGTCAGGTGCTGCATGGGTCTTCCGGAACTGAACAGCCCCGAACACGTTGACTTTCTGCGCCATTCGCTGATGTACGACCTCGAGGCGCGGGGAGATGCGCGTGCCGCCTTCCAACAGATTTTCGACGACGTCGTCAAAAGCGATTGGTCGGTGCAGCTGAATTGGTTCTTCCATTCCGTCCGCCATATGTGAGGCGGGCGGGTGATGAGCCAGCCATTTGACTGTACATTGTCCCATATTTTAATATTCAAAACAAAGTCATTGTAGTGTTTCATCTGACTGTTGATCATCATCATTTCCTATACCTCGGGTATTTGTGTACATTTCTTTTGCACTTTTAGATTTTAGACCAACTTTTGTTTTTTCGAGTGATTTTAATTTTCAAATAAAATATGTTTAATGACTCATTCTGCTTGATTTTGTCAATAATTTATTCAACTTTGCTGAGAAATGATGAAACAAAAATTGAAGAGACATTCGATTCATCTTTCTTCTCGTTTCGTTTTCGCCGCGGTCGTTGGTCGCCTCCCCGTTGGCGCGCAGCCTCTTCCAGATCATCTTCCGCGTTTTACACTGAATTTGTGTAAACAATTTATTATTTCATAACATGCAATTTACGGCGGTTCTCCTCACCCTTAACCGGAGTAGGTTGCTACTCCTTCTCCTCCTCCACGGCAGAGCGAACTTAATTCATTCAATTTAAAAAGCATGGAAATAAGTAACTACCACGCCGCCCCCGGCCCCCTTCATCTTCTTCTTCGTCACCATCGCCCTCGCCTCGCTCTTCACTTCGAGCTGAATTTATAAAATGACCAGTATTTAGAAAAATTCCGTAACTCACCTCGGCGAGGGCGATGGTCCTCCTCCTCCTCTTCGTCCTCCACCTCTTCTTCCACCACCTCTTCGTCCTCCTCCTCTCCATCCTCATCCTCTTCATCCTCATCCTGGGCTGGGGGCGGCGCACCGCCAAACAAGCGCGCAATGCGCTCAGCTCGGCGTTCAGCCTTCCGCTGGCGCCCTTGCTCGGCGAGTCGTTCGTGTGCCTCGTCGTCGTCCGCCACCCCCGGCCCCTTCATCTTCTTCTTCGTCACCATCACCCTCGCCTCGCTCTTCACTTCGAGCTGAATTTATAAAATGATCAGTATTTAGAAAAATTCCGCAACTCACCTCGGCGAGGGCGATGGTCCTCCTCTTCGTCCTCCTCCTCTCCATCCTCATCCTCTTCATCCTCATCCTGGGCTGGGGGCGGCGCAGCACCGCCAAACAAGCGCGCAATGCGCTCAGCTCGGCGTTCAGCCTTCCGCTGGCGCCCTTGCTCGGCGAGTCGTTCGTGTGCCTCGTCGTCGTCCGCCACCCCCGGCCCCCTTCATCTTCTTCTTCGTCACCATCGCCCTCGCCTCGCTCTTCACTTCGAGCTGAATTTATAAAATGATCAGTATTTAGAAAAATTCCGTAACTCACCTCGGCGAGGGCGATGGTCCTCCTCCTCCTCTTCGTCCTCCTCCTCTTCGTCCTCCTCCTCTTCGTCCTCCTCCTCTTCGTCCTCCACCTCTTCGTTCGCCACCTCTTCGTCCTCCTCCTCTTCATCCTCATCCTGGGCCGGGGGCGGCGCAGCACCGCCAAACAAGCGCGCAATGCGCTCAGCTCGGCGTTCAGCCTTCCGCTGGCGCCCTTGCTCGGCGAGTCGTTCGTGCTCTTCGTCGTCATCGGCTAAATAATTGAAAATGTAAGTTTAATGAAATGAATGCGAACAAACCTTTAAACGGGTGACGCGGTCCGTCCTCGCGCCGCCTTTCTTTCCCTTCTTTTCTCGCCTCTGCTCCGCCATCTCCTCCCAACAAATTGCTCCAACTCTTCATCGTCGGTTGCAAAAAAAAAAAAAAATTTAAGGAATAAAAGCTAAAAACAAAGAAATTAGTCCCACAAAAATTGGAAAAATAAAGAGAAGATTAGCATGGCTCATGCGCAAGGATCACACGAAAATTCGTCAAATTTTAGAATTTTTTTGGTCGAAATATTCCTTACAGTATTAGGTAATTGTTCCAATTCGCTTTTTCGAGTCCGGCTTTTCAATTGGTTGAATGGGTTGTTCATAAACAGCGACACCGAAAAATTTAGAGAAATATTATTGAAAAACAAAATTGCCAAAAAGGGGTTCTGTTTCAGTTTACGTGCCCAAATCTTTCTAGTACGAGGGTCAGAATCCTCCGTATTCTGCACGACACTCAAAGGATTCTGTGCTAATTTGTAAGCAGGATTCTGGTCTCTCTGAGTGACATAAAGTTCAAAAAAGTAATGGGAAAAAATTCGAACAACCAGATTTTTTAAATTCTTCTGGCCATAACCTGTGCTCGTGCGCAAACGACTCCGACCCGAAAAAAAGATGAAAACCCTGCTTAGGGGGGAGGGCGGGAGTGGTAAAACTAAACTATGATCAAATTATCTAATAATTTCGAAGTCAAGATTTTGTCAATAATTTATTCAACTTTGCTGAGAAATGATGTAACAACAGCTGAGAGACGGATGTACATGTGCAACTGACAATGCTCTGTTGAAGACGAAAGAAAGAACATCCAAAAATAAAATATTTGTCAAAACAACAACTTTTGATTGATCTAATGAGGGAAGGAGAGAGACTGAGGAGAGAGAGAGAAAGAAGAGAAGAAAACAGTTGGTTATTAAAAGGCCAACTGACTGATTGATGGATGCAAATAATAATGGGATTATGATTGGTGTCCGATGTGTCATAAAGCATCCAAGAAGAAAAGCGAACAGATTTATGAATGAGGGATCAGTGATGAATTTCTGGTCTCTTCAGGAAGGCTTTTTGTGCCATTCACTTGGCTCAGGAAACAAGAATCGGTCCGGTTGGGGAAAGTCGTGCACTCTCCAGTCCGGAAGGCCAATGTCCATGTAGGGGAGCAGTAGCAAGTGACGCTCGTGGGCAGGGAGCACAAATGAACGGGTGGGCGACGCGAACACTTTGGCGGGGATCCCACCATCAGTTGCCGCTGGTGCTGACTGATCTTCAGAGATGGAAGTGGCAGCGGTGTCGAATGGGAACTCGGCGAACCTTAAAATTTTACGGTTCCGTCATTCAAAGTGTCCAAAAGGGCCCGTCCTATTACCAATTGAACTTCGTGCCGTCTCCCTCTTCCCGCTGCTGCTTGTCCCTCTTCTTCTTCCGTCCTCTTTTCCCATCTTTGCCCGTCTTTTTCTCTGCTTCTGCAGGTGCCGTCTTCAGTTTGTCCTCCTCTTTCACTTCGGTTTTCCCCTCTCGCTTGTGCTGTTTTCCCTCTTCTTCCTTCATTGTTCCCGTTTCACCCGTATCGGTTTCTTTCATTTGCTTCACTAAAGTTGCGTCCGTCCGTTCTTCCGACGCTCTTCCGCCTTTCCGCTTTTGGTGCCTTCGCTTGACGCCGTCCGCACTCGTCGGAATTGGCTCGGATGAAATTTTCATTACGACCACCTTAATAAAATGCAAATTCATTCGATGCTCTCTCTTAAATTTGTTCGTTACTCAAATGCCCACTTTTTGTGCAGCCGACCCCACTGTTTGCTGCTGCTGTTGTTGCGTTCTGTTGCTGAGATCAATGCCGATGTTCTGAGGGAGTGCCATGCTCAGCTGAGCCGCCAATTGGGCCGTCGATTGCACATTTTGTTGTCGCGCAGCAAGCACCGATAGTTGCTGAAGGGGTTGTTGAGCAACAAGCGGCGCTGACGACGAAGTGGAAGCTGCACCAATGCCATTGTCCGACGGTGGCGACAGCGAGGAGGTCAGTCGTTGCACTCCACTGGCAGAACGCTTCAACTTCAGCGTCAATGGCGGATTAGAGGCCAATGGCGCGGAAGGCGCCGTCAGCGACGGTTGTACAGCTCCAATATCCTTCGTCACGTCGGCTGTACCACAACACAACGAGGAGGCGGGGGTTAGAGCCATCTAAAGAAACGGCCGGGTACCGTAGGAAGCGCTGGAGGCCAAGTGCGCTCCTCCGCTGACTGCTCCCCCATCTTCGGCAATGCCATTGAGCATTGGCACTGTTCGCTTTGCAGCCGATGAGCCGCCGAGACAGCTCAGTGAGGCACCAACTGAGGCGGACTTGTGCATGGAATGTTGTTGCTGAACAGTTGCTGTGAGCTGTCGAGGCGACTCTTTTTTGGGACGGTCGACGGCAGCGGCGCGTAACTTCCGCTCGCTGTCGGCACGCCATTCTCCACCGGCGAGACGGAGGAGGCCAAAGTTGAAGACGAACGACCCGTATGTTGGCGAGAATCTGCAAACAGCACTTGGCAACTTGTGTTTTCATTTGTTAAATACAGTATCCCCCTCTCCCCTTTCTCAAACGCCACTTCCCTTCCCCTCTTTGACCCCCCCCCCCCCACCTCACTTCCCCTTTCTTTCTTTCTTTTATCCCCCATTTTCACTCTCCGTTCGCCTTTTCCTTTTTCTGTTGCCATCCATTCATTTACCCGCCCCCAAAAAAGATTACAATATGCATAATTTTTTATAATACACTTAAAACAGAATTATCCATCCCTCGAAAAGGCAATTAATTGTGTCCATTTTTAAAATGTTTTCCATTCGACCTTTACCATTTTGCCAGCAATTCGTGGCAATTGCTTTTAGTCATTTTTCATTTCCCATTATTTCCTTAAAAATGTTTGGGAATGGCAACTCGCCTGGAGGGCAAAGCCCAGTGGAAGTGACCCGTTTTTGTTGTTGTTGCTGTTGATGTGGTGTTGTGCGTTTGCCAGGCGTCGTCACAGCCCCCGCCCGTGGGGTCAGCCCGCGCTTCAGAGCCGGCGAGACGAGCTGAGGAGTGCCGCCATTGGAGGAGCCTTCGCAGGAGGAGCTGGGTCTGTACTCGGCCACCTTCTGCCATTGCTTTATCAGCGCACGACAACGTTTGGAGAAGTCGGACCATTGCTGGGCTGTCTGCTTCCGCACGTCGTTCACAAAACGGCCGATCCGAGTTGCCTGGAAAAAATAAACCCCGTAAATGGTGTCATACCCAAAGAAAAATTAAAAAATCTTCCAAAAACGCTATTCCCTTTGGGTCATAAGCATTTGTGGTGCCCATGAATAAAATGATAATATGGCATTTGCATTTCTGACACAGATTTGTGGTCCTTCAACCAAAACATATTTTCCCCCTCGTCACAATTTGTTGCGTGCTTCTCTTTTCCATTTATTTCTGAAGTATGAAAACTGTTCAACTTCGTTCTTTATTTAAATTTCTAATTTCATTTGCCTTGTTAACTGACAATTTCTCTTTTTACGCCGTTTCAAATCTTTTTTTTTACATTCTCATTTTTTTCCTCAATTTACTTCAACTTTCCATGTATAAAAGAAAGGAAAAAGGAGCATTTTCACACATTCAGCCCATTTTTTACCCCCAAAGTCCCGTCCGCCGCGTCCCATCAGTCGGGAGACAAAGGCACCCGTTGCCCAATACACATAAGGCGGCGCTAATGCCCGTGATCGATATTTACGGCATTCATTCGCACGCGCCACCGCATTTATACTCACACACTCACCAACGACACAACCCATTGACAACGACGACGGGGGAAGGACGGCTTCGCCCTGTCATCGTCAAAATGAAATTGGAGAGAGGGGAAGAGGCGGAGGGGACGACAACACACTCTCTCTCTCTCACTTCTTTCCCTCCTCTTTCTCCAACATAGCACAACCCGACCAACCAAACGACTGCTGCTTCATCATAAACGCTCCAAGGGAAACAGCTTCGCAATGACAACGCGCCGCGGGGGGGGGGGGGGGGGCGCCGGCGCTCGCCCACCGAATGAATCCATTCGCACACACTCACATAAACACACAGCCCATCCATCCATCGGGCGGAGGAGGAGGAAGGGTCGCCCAACGCCAATTTTTCTTCCTCACACAGCCCTCCGCTCAGTCTTCCCAATTCCATTCCACTCACAGCCTCCACCGTCGGCTGCGATGGCTCCCCCCGTCCCCCTCCCCCCCCCCCTCGCCGTCCCTTCGTCCGCTAAGCCAACCCTTCACCAACCGCCGCCCTCCCCAACCCTTCGCCCGTGCTGTGTGTGTGCTGCCTCGTATCGCCCCACCACCCCCCCCCCCCCAACTTCCTCACCCAACCAACCAATTTTTTCACAATTTTCTTTTTTTATCCTGAAATGCCGGATTTACCTCGAGTGTATCCTTGCTTAACACCGCACTTTCCAACTGTTCAACACACACATTCGAAGCAGTGAGATCTCCCTAAAACGGAAAATGTGAAATGTAAACGACATACGAAATTTTATGAATAAATAATTCTTTAATTTTCGATTTACAGTGTTTTGAATCACAATTTTTTTTTAAGACAAGAAACCAAGCCCATTTTGTTGAGCATGGATTGGTTTACATATTTAACAAAAGTTCGAAAAGTGTTAATACATGAAAACAACAAAAAGCGAATGCCAAATATAAAATGTCTTTATTTCGATAAATCCAAATGAAATAAATATAAGTGGAAATGATTGCATCAATAAGTGTGCCGTTGCCCCGCCCCTCCCCAAATCCCATCGGACCAATGACATAATTATTTTACAAAATCGTACATTTTCAACCACCGATTGCAGCTGTTGCCTGAGCTGGTCCACCTCTGCGGTGGTCATGGTCACTCCTTTCGAGGCTTTGGGTGGGTTACTGTTCGCCTCCATGCCTTTTTTGGAACCACCACCACCTCCGAGAGTGCCGGCAAACCCCGTCTGATTGTGATTGAAAAAAGTGGCGGCGGTGGCGGTAACAGTGGCGGAGGGGGTCGCAACACAGGCGGCAACCATTCGGTTGCTGTTTTCCCGCCTCGGGTCGTCCACTCTTCCCACCCCTGCTGCTCCTTCCGGAAGTGTTACCGTTCCGGCGGCCACTTCTGCCTCCTTCACGTCACCACCTCCTCCGACCAACACAAATTCCTTCACTTCCCTCCTCTTGTTCACCACCACCTTTGCCGCTTTCTTTGCTCGTTTAGTGTTGTCGGCTGAGGAGTGCTCGCTGTTACTATTGCGATTGCCACCACCGACGTCCGACGAAGAGAGCGTCGTCGTCTGAGCAGTGCTCTCCACTTTCCACTGCTTAAATATCCAACTGCTGGGCTGGCGCAGTGCTGCGGGGGGCGGGGCTCTCTCTTCTTCCACCACTGCGCTGCTGTCGGTCGAGTGCAAAAGAATGATGATGGAGACAGAAAGCTGAAAACGGGGAAATAGTGTAATGGTAGAGTAAGAGTAGACGACACAGAAAAGAGAAAAATGGAAGAAAAACGAAACAATCGGCGGAGAAATAGAGAGAAATGAGTACGAGTGAACGAGAGAAATGTTGAGTGTTTTATTTCACATATCAAAAGAAAACATTGGAATCCGAAGAAACCATTTGTGACTATATAAATCACATAATTAAGAGTCAAAATCATTGTTTGTAATTTGCTTGTTCTGCCATATAAAGTAAATTCAAATGGAAAAGGAAAACAATAAATGGTGAAGTTATCAAATCATCATAAATTTCTGACAAAATATTGAACAGGTCAACAGCTCAACCACTTCTGAATTTTCCTGGGATTTGGCCAGTTTGATGTCTTTCCTAAAAAATAGCGATTTTCAAAGTAACCGTAAACCAAAAAGGACCAATGATCACGTAGGCAAAAGGTTTGTTGACAAAATAGCGACGTCCGATGCTCCTTATGGTGTCTGGTGTTATTGACTAAATAAACAACAAATATACATACACATAAATGCATAAATTTGATTTAATTGTTCTATTATTTTACCAGTGTACTTCTAAGTTTTTCAATGTTCGTTCAAAAATTAATTTTATGAAAAATTTACATTTATTTTCTCTTCCAATTCATCTGTTGAAATGCGCCGATCAAAACACAGCAATTGTCTAAATATATAGTACAATTGGATTGCATGTGATATGAAGGTTCGTAAAATACCAATGCTGGATACCTACCACCTATTTTATTTGTATTTCGAAAGACCCCAAATGATTATTAATGGATGGCTATAAATTGACTAACATTGAACAAATAACAGAGTACCCATGTATAAATACTGCAATGAAAAACAAAACGTTGTTTAAAAGTGCGGTTTTTTGAATTTTATTAGAAAGGGATACCGAAATCTGAAGTTTCGATTTCGTTTTAGGGATGCCAAAATACCTTCCAATATCCTCGCAAATAGGCGTAGAACCATCCAACATCAGAAGGGAGTTGGTGAGAAGAGACCGTTTGGCACGTTCCAACTCGTCCACGTCCACTTCTTCACAAAGTTGACGCCATTCCTTGCATACAGATTCGGCCAAATTAAATAATGCGTCCGGCTCGGCACAGAAAAATAACCCAGTCAGACCCGTGTCTTTGTAGGAAGTCTAAAAAATAATTTTATGATTTGGGCGCTGACCTATTAATCAGAAACACGACAATTTATGATATAAAAAAGGTCGTTCCTCATCATTCGTAGAACTTATTTAGACTAATTTTAATAATGCATATTAGAATATTAGAAAAACTATTGTATTTTCTTCCAAATCATACCGTATATGACATGAAGGAACTAACGCCGGAATTTGGGCTCAATGTTCTAGCCAATCGTGAACTATTCCGACAGTGCGTTCTGTCGAATTGGCCGATTAGCTGAAAATAATTTTTTGAGTGTAAGAGAAACTTTGTGGGAGCATTGACGTCACCCACCGTGTTCACAACTTGCACCGGAATGTTGTCCTCACTTGTCCAACTCGTGCCTTCGACTGCCAACGAACCGTAGACCATCTCCATCTGTTTGTCCTCAATGAGTTGCTAAAAAGGAACGCCTTAACATTTCGAATCATTTTTTGCTGTGTACATGTGACTCTGTGAACACTCCAGGCTCATAATCGAGCACATGCTCGTCTCCGTGCTCAATTTTGCCGAAATATTTCTTGGCAAGTTCGACCAAGTGCGAATGGTCGACACCACCAGCAGCGGCCAATAGCATTCGCGGACCTTAAAATTTAATGGGAAATAAATTTATGAATAATTAATTTTGTTAAAATTTTCCATTTCGCACCAAAATGCCAATTTTGTTGAAAATCTGTAAAAAAAGAGCCCCCGGCGGCGCTTATCGGTACCGCCATAGCGTACCCTCTCAAAACTATTGAAATTGTGGCGAAAAAAAAGATGGTAAACTGGGCGACAGCCCGGTTTTTATAAATTCCTTTCAGATTGTCCGAGTTGAGCCAAACTATTATGATTCGATAGTCATATATCATTCGGTAGTCATATGTTTTCTTGCCAGGAAAAATAATCGAAATTTTTTCTTCATAACTTTAAACAAGCCTACGAAACAAAGGGTCAAGTTATGCCCTTGTTGGAAAAATAATCGTTTATTTTTCGTACCTTTGTAATATTTCCCAATGTAATCGATCAATTGTTCGCGGTGCATACGACTGAAAAATGCATGATACAATTCGCCTTTTACTGCCTACGGCCCACCGAATGTTTTCATCTGTGCCGAGGATTGTCCGGGACAAGGAACAGCCGGCATAAGCGCCGGCATGCAAATGGTCAAAGACCACCTCCTGCATATTCTGCGCAACTTCTTCCGCCTCACGGATGATCACCTGTCGTTCGCGCCAAATCTCATTCTCCCCGTACACACTGTTCAACAAAATGTCAGAGAGCATTTCGACTGCTAAATTTGAGATTCTCGGGACCAATTCAACTCTGTTTAGAGAAGAGAAACCTCTTTCCAAGTCTTGGGCAAAACATTTCGCATAATAGACCGTCTGCTCCTATAGTATGAACGGGAGTGATTTTTTTCCAACCATTGGTCTTAATTTTACCCGAGAAGTGTACGCGTTGAGATGGGCACCCATATTCTCCACTTCAATTTCCAAATCCGACTGTTTACGACGACTAGTACCCTTACAATTTGTTAAAATCAAATAACTAGGAATTAACAATGTGGTACTTTGAAGGCCATATGTTCCAAGAAATGAGCAACTCCGTTATTGCTCGCGTCCTCGTAACGACTGCCGGCGTCTATCCAAACTCCGACCTAAAAAATGAAAGTCACCACTTGCTATACAGAATTTAAAATGACCAATTAGAGTTAAAAATTGTCCAAATGATTTTGTTTTCTTAATCATCCTGTTTTCTTACAATTAAGTCATAACTTTTTCTTAATCGGTCAAATACCACTTGCTATTTTCACAATCACAATTTTTAAGAAAGGCGACGTTTGTTCCTGCTCCCAAATATTTACCGTTGCGGTGGGTATGTCCAAATTTTCGGATGCAACTCGAAAGCCGGTAGAAAGTGTCGTCAAGTTGTAGTCAGGCAAAGCTGTCGCCCTGATGATTTTCGACGGCATCACCGCAGGACGAGAAAAACTGCGCAAGGGATGAAATGGACGGAACCCATCCCTGATGAGTAATTTGACAAGATTACTTCGCATTCTATGAAAACTAAAAATTAGGAATGGTAATATTGCAGGGCTGGGACCGCGCCGCGATGCGCGATGTACGATCCGCGGCGTTTTTTTTTGCGCGATCTGCAGTCGCGGCAATTCGTTTTTCATCACTCATTTCTCTCCTCTTTGTCTCCTTTTCTCTTCCTGTCTCTTTCTTTTTCTTTATGTCATCCTTTCACCAAACCTCTCTAAGCTCTACCCTTCTCTCTCCCTCTCTCTTCTTTTCTCTCTCTCCTTTTTTCTCTATGTAAGTAGTCTCTCTTTCTTCTTCTCTCTCTCATGCCAATTCGCCCTTCTCATCACTCATTCCCAAGTTCATTTCTAAATCCCTTTTACATTTGCTTCATCCCATTTTCAGAAGTGGAGCGGGGGGACAGCAGGACAACGCGTGTTGAAGCTGTTCAAACCGACCTACTTCTGGAACACCAAAATACGAAATTTGAAAGTTTTATAGCAAAAAATGATTACATCTATTAATTATAAGCCATTTTATTATTAGAATTAAACATGTTTTTGTTTTACCCATTGAATTGAAGTCTAGCCGAAAAATGTAAACGAAACGAGTGTAAAGATATTCATAAAAGCAAAAAATGTGTAAAAATGGGAAACAAATGTAAAAATGCTTTTCTGTTCTAAAATCTTCTCCCTCTTCGTCGGTCGTACCCTTCTTCCAATTCGGCTTGCCCTGGTCCAAGTTGGCGTTCAGTTCGGCCTAAAGCGGCAGATTAACTTGGGCCGAGCGCACACTTTCTAGGCCAGTCCCTCGCATGCCTACCCTTCTTCCACTTCGGTTCGAAGACGTTCAAACCATCGGACTGTGAAGAAAAAAAGCGATGTTGAACCTATCAAAAAGGAATCATCAAAAATGAGGCGCCAATTTTCCTCAACGCCTTTGGCTTTACCAAATGATTGCGCAACTGCACACCGACCGAAGTTGGGATTTTGGCCTCCTTTTCGTTCAGATTCTGCACAATGGCCATGTTCAGCTGCTTTCCTTGGCCGAGCAGAAGTGCCCAGTCGGCCTTCTCCTGGCCATTCAGAATACGTCGTGTTTGCTCCTCCATCAAATGTTCGTCCAGCGCAATAAACGCCTTGTCCACGTTGTTTGACCGAAGCGCGAGCATGGCAAATGGCTGCACGTTCTGCTGGTACTTGCCGATCTCGTTGCTGTCGTCTTCGTCCGTGCCGAAAAAGGAGCGACGGCTTTTGATGCCCAACGCTTTGTAAATGTCGTTGAGTTTTTCGCTGTTCGGTTGGCTTCGGCGTTGCCCACGCGTGTGCTGCGACTGCTGCTGCTGCTTGATGAACCTGTTGGCCATGTTGCCGTACCATTTCTCCACTTCCTGTTGCAACATGAACACTTTGACGTTGCCGAGCTGGTACTGGTCATTGAAATGCGAGTCCAACTGCACGTGTGCGTAGGCGGGCAGGGCGGAGCGAGCGGACACCGCCTGGGCCAGCGACACGAACACGCCCTCACGTTCCTCGGCATTGAACAGCGAGAATTCCCATTTGCCGCTGGTGCGCAGCTGCTGCTCGTCCACGTTAGCCATTTTCAGTGCTGACCGAATGTGTTTGGCGCTGAGGGTGGGGGGGGGGGGGGGAGCGTAAGGTGCTGTTGCTTTGCCAATGCCTTACATTTGCTTTTCGTTGGGCTTTTTCGACATGGCCATCGCTTTCATCGTCTTGTAGGCGTACGCCTGCACTTCCTTGTTCGGCTCGTTCGCGATGGTGTACATCAGCTGGTCCACCACGTGCGGCTCCGGCTGCCCGTTTTCGTTCATCAGATTGGCGAAGGCGGCGATGCGCACGTGCGGCTGTTCGCGCGTGTTCAGAAAGACTGGCATCAGCACACTCTGCACTTCCCACGGCGCGTTCACTTGGAGACGGCGCGTCGCGTGAATGGCCATCACGCGGACCACGCGTGGTTCGCGCGGGTCTTTGATGATGTTCTCCAGCTCCTTCAGTGAGTTGTCCATGCCCGCGTTGCCAAGTGCGCTCAGCGCGACCATTTTGTCGTAAATGCACCCGCTGTTTTGGTACACTGCCAACATTGCCTGGAATTAACAAAAATTTAATAAATTATCTATCAAATTTCACTGTGCCGACCTCCTTGTACTTCTGCTTTTTGTCCATTGGGCATTGGCCCTTCTTGGAGAAGCCGGACTGCACACAGTTCGCCGTTTCTCCGGCACATTCTTCCGCGTTCTTTTCCGTCTTATGTTGGCACACTTCGTTGACCAATGCGCCGAATGTCAGCCAACACGACTGCAGGTTCTGCACCAGGGTGGAAAAATTGAAGGGGCCAACTCCGGAAACATTCGACTGCAAAATTGAGTTGAGACGCCCAACCCCCAATGGCCCAAAGCGACGATTGGCAACCATTTGTTGAATCATTACTAAAAAAATTTTTTTATAAAAACGAAAAGCTAACATCATTCTTAGAAGAAAATGGAAAAAATTTTAACGAATCAAATACGTATCACAGTTATTTATAAAAGCAAAAACTTTGCAAATAACGAATGCAAAAATGCTTTTCAATTTTTTATAGAAAATAGCAATAAATACATTTTGCAAAACCAAATATCAATCGAAATTTTCCTGTCCGTCATTTTGCGTTTTCGTCGCCCCCTCTCCGCCGGCGTATTTCTTCTGTTGATTGTCTCGCGGCTGTTCTCTCTGCTGGTCGCTCGCTGTGGCGGTGTTGGACAAAAAGGCCAAAATTCCCTTCGTACAGCGATTTGCGTAATGGCCTTTTTCGCCACATTTATAACAGGTGATATCCGCCTAAATTAAAGGCAGTGAGACGAATGTTTTTATCCAAATGGAAAATAAAATTACCACATTCCTCCGAGATTCATGCGGATGGTGATCATTTTGGAATTGCTTCAGCTTGCTGGCATCCACCTGTGGGAGTTGAGTCTGAGCTGGCAAATGCGGACAATGCGTAGCTTTGTGTCCTATGAATTCATATTAAATTCAAATTAAAAATTCAAAAATTTACCTCTTTCGTGGCAATTATGACAAGTGACAGCATAGTTCGGACGAAAATTCAACTTAGGAGCAGGTTCCGGCATTGGTAAATTAAATGAAGGATGTGAGAATTTACAGACTGGGCCATCGGTACAAAAGCCAAGCAGGTAGAATTGGCATAGAACACGTCGACGATGCCTGTTTTTGCAAAACGGCCCTAAAAATAAGTGGTAAAAGATATAGCGGTACCTAAATCATACCATGTCTGCAAAAACCGCGGTCGTACCATGGACAGTCCTTGATTTTGCTCTCCGGGTCAATGTGTCTAAATGGGCATTCCCTGTTGCTGCAAGCCACTAAAATAAAACTATCAGATATTTTTCGCCGAAGAATAAACAAACAGTATTTTGAGAAAAAGAAGCATTCAGGCATTCGACTCAGGTCGTATTCGTGGAGAAATTCGCATTGGTCCCCTTTTTTGCAAAGTCCGCGTAACCAATGCTTGCACACAACTTGTTTGTCCTTGATGATGTGTCGGAGAGGGCATAATGCGCCAAACATGCATGCTTTGACTTCGTTTTTAAGGCAGACACCGCGTCCACTCTTATCCATGCCGGGAAATGGCAACTTAAAAGGTCGGCAGTTAGGTGTCATTTTCTTAGACAACAAACGAACTTAACCTCCCTAACTCCTCGCTGCTCGTTTAGCATCTCTTCAACATCTGTCAAATGTTTTGGTGGCTCCGCAAGTGCCATATCCATGGTGAGCGGTTGTTGTATTTCAGAATTTTCATCAGGAATATAAGGCCCCATTTGCTTAAATGTTTGTTAGAAAATAAAGTAACATTGCAGATTATGGCATTCTCTTTTGATTTCGAAATCTTTTATGCTCGAATCTCCATTGAATGACTATTTTTTAAAGTTGAAATGGTTTGTGTTGTTTATAACTTTTTCATAAACAAAAATGTGTTTTTGCCGGTTTTACGGTCCCATGACATTTATGTAATGCTTTCCATAAATGATCATCAGGGCTGCCAAAAATATGCACGAAAAGTACCCAAAATATGCGCATAAATATGCAAATAAAGTCGTGAAATATGCACCAAATATGCACAAAAATCGTAAAATATGCATCAAATATGCACAAAAAAAAACTTGAAAATTAGGGACGCAAATTAAAAAAAAATTTTTATTCTTCATAAATTTTATGGTTGAAATCTAAGTGACATTACGCCATAAAATTACAAATTTTCTGAAGAATTTTCAGAAATAAGAACAAAATAAGAACAATAGCCCGAAATCAGAACATTTCTTACAAATAAGAACATTTTTATTTTGTAAGATTTGGACCCTCCAAATCAGAACATTTCTTATAAATAAGAACAGATCGGCACCCTGCAGTAAAGCCCACTGTTGACCCATTCGCGCACCCATTCAGATTTGGTAATAATTTTAGGCCTAATCAAATTTTTTTCTTAAGTGATATTAAAATCGGAAAGTTTTTGTTGAAAAATGCCAAAATATGCAAAAAATCGGAAAATATGCACAAAAAATGGCAAAATATGCATGAAATATGCAGAAAATTCCCAAAATATGCAAATATGCACAAAAATCTCGAAATATGCAAAAATATGCAAATAAAAGTCCCGATTTTTATACGCAAACATAAAAAAGAAAGTGTTTTTCCTACTATTTATAGCATGGAGAAGCCAGGAAAAAAATATGCATTTGCATACTTTTGGCAGCCCTGATGATCATCCTCACATCAGTTTCTTTAGCCATAACTTTTTTTCAAAAAGCTGAATATGGCCTAACAAATAAGGATTTATTGAAGATGTATTAGTTTTTGATTTGAAATGCCAACGAAAAATTTGAATTATTTAATTTTAAAAAAAATGAAAAAAGAGTAGTTAAAATCAAAAAGATTTAATACCAGGAGTGTAAAAAAAAGTTTTGGGTATCGAAAATCGAAACCGAGACTGAGAAACCCGTGACTCGAGACTGAGTCTTGTTTGCATCATTAGGTATTTAATTTAAATTTTGCAAATATTAAAATGATCAATGTCAATGGGATTGTGTCGGCTGAAGAACAACAGGTGTTTTTTACAATTTATTGTTTTGTAATAAATAAAAAAAATTCAGAATTCCTTCCTCTCTGGCGGTTATTCAGCTTCTTGTTCAACTTCTTATGCTCAGCAGCATTTTCAGCAACAACAACAACAGCAACATTTGGCATTTTCATGTCGAACGCCACTCCAAAAACTGACGCCAGAACGAATGAGGGAATATTTGCGAAGTCGAGAAGATCTCGACTGTATATTGGAAATTTACCACCCCAAAGTTGCACAAAAGTCATATGGCACTGAAAAAAGGTATTTTGAAATTGGCATAATTTTGGTTGGTATTGAATGATTTTATTTTTTCATGTTTTTCTCTCCGCCTCCATTGGTTTATTTACGCGGCCGGGGTTGGCGATGGCGGTGGATGTTGTTGCAGAACGGAAATGACAAAATGCTGGACATCCAAAATATCCGTTTCAACGAATTGTCCAACGAATTTCCTGAGCCCATCGCTTACATTGGCATCGTCGGCAGCAAAGACCAGGAAAAGCACAAATTGGACTGGCAAAAGGACAAAGACGGAAGGGTTTGTCTTGCACTTTTGATTTGAATTTTGTTTTAATATTAATAGTAAAATGCCATTTTCCTTTTTAGTGCGCAATTAAATCATTGCACATCAGCGAGAATGACAACAATCGCAAGAAGTACTTCACTCTCAGCGTTTACTGTTCTTACAAAACATCAATGCCCGGACTCTTACAAACATTGGGAGTGTTCGAATCGAAACGGATAAAAGTCATTTCGAAGCCGTCGAAGAAAAAGTTGGCCAATAACAAACAGTCGGACCTGAAGAACCAAGGCATTAATATTGGCTCAGGGACGGAGGTACAAAGAATATTTTGTCACATTTCTTATCTTTATGAAACGCTTTCCGTTTCTTCAAAAGGTTGCTCTGTTCAGTCGGGTCCGTTCCCAAACCACAAACACGCGCTATTTGTTTGTTAAAGATGGAAAATTCGTGGCAAATTCAAAGTTCTGGGGATCATTCACTATCCACCTGAGTAAGACATGTTTCTTTTGCTTTAATTGCTAATTGTAACCTAATTCATGGTTTAGTCGATGATCAGCCACAGGATGAGAGATTTGACCCGGACGCGGACGATTTTCATGTTCGGGATGGGTTCATTAACTACGGGTCAATCGTCAAAATGGTGGATAGTGTCAGTGGTTTGGCTCTTCCGATGATGGTCCGTTTTTAGATGCATTCATTGTATCAGACCTTTTTCTCTATTTTAACAATTAAAAAAATAGACACACCATATTGAATGTTTTTAAAATTTCAGCGAATATGCAAAGTTGAAAAATGCAATGGGACGGACGTTGTGGTGATCAACGACGGAGACAGCGGGGAGCAAGTCAGCCAACTGCACAAGTGCGGCTTCCAAATGCTCAGCGGAGCGGAGAGTCGGCCTTTGTTTATGTGTTTCAACGGCGAAAACATTGTGCAACAAGACGTAAGAAGAATTATTTATACAAGAATCAACATTATTTGTTCAATTAGGTGGGCAATGATCGGAGTTTTGTGGCAAATGATGGCCAATTTATGGCGGATCGAAGGTATCCGATCAGAGACGGCGCCCAATGGACAATTATTTCGACCGATACAATCCAATACCGTTTCTTTGAGGCACTAAGGCCAGTTCAGAATGAGGTGCATTGTCACAGTTGAATGTGGGCCAACCAAATGCCGTTAAGGTTGCTCCTGTGCCAATTGTCACTTCGCTGGACATGCACTCGACCGACCCGACTTCGTCTTCCTGGCGCTTACGTTGAGCTTAATGGGCACGACTTCTACCCCAATTTGCAGGCTTGGCTCGGCTCCACTCCCATGCCCACAACATTTGTGTTTGTTTTGAACATGTTTTTAAGAGTCATTACTTTGTTAAATTCTCGGTTCCCTTTGCTTTGCAGCAACAAAGAGATGCTCCGCTTCACTCTCCTCCCTCTCAGTCAGCTGAATTTGCAAGAGGGCGTCGATTATGTGTTGGGTGCCCGCTGCTCTCTTCTGTCCGTCCCCTGTCCCGCTCAGTTCGCCCTCCCATTCCCCGACAACGGCCTCCTCTCCCCCATTCCTTCACTTCCTCAACGGCACAACAACAGTTTCTCATGACAGTGATCAGGAATTGGAGTTTCCGTTGTCATTGGTTCGCGATGACGGAGTCATTTACGCCACTCAGCTGAGTGTGTCGTACACGAGACCACGGGAACAACAGTTCAGGACGGGAATTCAAGGAACACAACCGAACAGCTAGCCGGGGACGACCTTTGTTGGTTGGATGTTCCGTTCTGTTTTCTATCCATTGTTATTCTCAATTCCATTTGTCTTAATTTTCTTTCTTATTTATTACAGCATTTACACTTGCATAGTTTCATAAATATCATTCTAAATCTATTCAATAATTATTTTCAACTAATGATAATATAAGGTGACGATTACTTCTGTGTCTGTCATTGTTTATCCGTTATCTTGTCTGAAAACACGAATAAATCTCGTTGTCGCAATTCCCATTTTTTTAAAATTAACGCGTTCAAAACAATTTTATTACTTTATTTTTCAAATTTACCTACACTAAATAAAATTCTTTTTTTGTTTTTTGCTGTTAAAGACAATGTTGGAGAATGGTCCCGACGAGGATTGGGGCTGTGTAGGCCCGGACGAATTGTTCATAAATTCGGGGCCGACTCCGTCACTCCTTTCTTTGGCAGCGCGAGTCGAAAGTCGGCATCGCCTGCTCAACATAAGCAAATTGAACTTAGAGTTGGGACAAGTTGTGGACAAAATGGAAGAACGGACAAATGAGGAGGAAAAGACGATAAGAAACGAATGGGAGGGAACAAATGGAAAGAATTGCGCCACAACGGACGACGGACACAAATTACCGAAGGAGGGGCCGAAAATGGCAACGGCACGGGGAGCGAAGAATTTGAAGCAATTAGCCTTTGAGGTTGTGACAAAAAACCACAAATGAGGGAAGGAATGCATTTATGTTAAGGTTGAGAGATTTGTTGCGGCCAATTTGACTGATGCGAATGAGCGGCAGTCGGCCGAGCAACGAATGGTTGTTGCCTTAGGCGCGAAACCCCCACGACGGAAAGCGATCAATTACCGGACATTAAAGGAACAGAGAACGGAAGCGAAGAGGAAAACAATGGAGGGAGACGGACAACAGCCGGAAAAGGACTTGTGGAGGATGGTCAAAGAAGGAAAAGTGCGAAAGAGAGAGGGCGGAAGGAAGAGGAAGAACGGAAGCGGAGTGCTGAAGAAATGGAAGAAGGAAAAGCAAAAAATGAGTGGAAGAAAAAAGGACAGAAAATGAATGCGTGTTAAACAAAGTTGAATTACCTATCTATTGTTTTGTATTTGTGAAATAAAGTTTCATGAATTATTATTTGATCTTTTTACTATAAAATAAAAAGATTTAAACTTGAAAAATGACAACAGGTCCGTTACAAATTAATGAGCTAGCCAATTGCGAAGGTAAAGATCGTTTTCGAAACCCGTTCCAAATGTATCTGCTGAGTTGAGAAAGAAAGTCACGAACAAACACATCCTTGGGGTTGAGGCTGAAGCGTTGGAGTATTTGCCGAATGTAATGGGAATGGGCAAATCGGCAAAAGTCTCGGCGGAGAGATGTGCGCCGTTTTGCCGACCAAACACTAGCACAATTCCTCAACAAATTCATACGACCGTTCAGCGCCCTTTTGATGGTGTTGCAAATGAAGCGAAAATGGTCGGACGAGCGAAGGGCGGAGGACGGAAAAGAAATGGACGGACGGCGTTGACGATAACGACAATAGTCGACGGTCAACTGAAGAAAGTGTAACCCATCAAAAGATCAAAGCGTAAAACATACACTCAAAGTGCGACGATTGATCGCAAGTCCACACCATTGCAATTTGTCCTTTGATTTCATTGGTTTAATTCTGTCACTTTGGCATTGTAATTGGAATGATGTGTTCACTTTTCCAAAGTAAAGACCAAATTTTGGCATCTCACACATCAAATTATCAATCAACTAAACCCAACAATTAATGTAAATTTACAACGGTATTTGACCTTTTCAATTGGTTCCCTTTTGTCGGATATGATTAGATAATCGTCCATGTAACGACAGCAAAACGGGGTAATAACGCTATTTGTCAACCCAATTTCCGGCGAACGAAGGCAAATTTGTCGCTCGACCCAACCCAAATACAAATTGCACAAGGCAACCGAAAGTGAGCTCCCCTGGCCAATTCCTCTTCCACTGACAAATAATCGTTGTCGTAAAGGCCGGTTTTGTGCAGAGGAAGTTAATGCGCAGAATGGTTCTCTAAAATAGGAAAATAACCCAAATTGCAAACTGGAAACTTAAATTAAAACCAATAAATCAAATTCACCTGATTACGGTACGCATGGCAAATTGAGTGATCATTTTGAGAAATTCGACACTGCTTATTTCGCTTTTGAATGGAGAATTGAATTCCTCGCTTCCTTTACAAATAATGCGTGAAAATGCGTCGTCATAGCTAAGCCCGGCCTCTGTCTTCGTTTTTCGATATTTGTATATTTTGCTGGTCACTTGAACACTGACAACTACAAACTTACTGAAAAATTGCGGTTTATCAGAAAAATTGATTTAAAAGAATAAAAATGAACCAAAATATAATTGCTTTTTCCTAACAATAAGTTATTTCTTACCTTTCAGATGGTGTGATTTTGCGCAAAATTTCGTCCAACACTTTGTGTTCAAATGAGGTATAACAATTGTTAAGATCAGCTGTACAGAAATGCATTCGTTGTCCCTTTTGTGGTCCACGGGTGTATTGGAGACATAAACGACGAAAAGCGAAAGCAAAAAGTCGCAAATCTAATGAAAAATAAAGAAAATTTAATATTTTATTACTGAATTAATAAAGAATTCACTTGAAATGCCCCATTCAGAAAGAAGCGAGCATCGACCAATAAGAAAACGTAAAACGGCATGAATAGCGTTGAGCTTATTTTTGAGCCTTGCATTTCGCAAAATGACAATCGGACGAACGCTGCACTTTTTGGGCAAAAAACTTAAAAAGGAAATTGAAAAATACGAAAGTTAAATGAGAAAGGATACATTAGCTTGTGGATTTGATCATCTAAATCAGGAAGAGCATCAGTTGCCAATAAAAACCGCAATTTCCTTTCGGCACGAAGCAGATCAAAACTTTGTGAACAAATGCGACGCCAAACATCTCTTCGAAAATGGACAATTTGACCGGCATAATTGAGAGTCGAATAGAAAAAGGACATAAAATTGGGAAGGGATTTGTTTTCTTAAATTCAATGAAAAAAAAGTACGTAAAAATGCGAGTGAAGAGATTAAGGAAGGATTTGAGAATATTAAGCGCGATGGACCGCTTCAGTTGAAAATGGAGTCCTTTCAGCCACAAAATCTGATCAAATCGTATGCCTTTTAAAATTTGGGTACGTGACATCAAAAAACCGCGATTTCTAAATTATTACTATAAATCATCAGCAAAATGGGTATGGAACCAACCTCAAATCAGTTCAGTGAAAGTCGTAGCGATGTTTTCACAAAACATTTTCACATTGGAATGATCGAGAAGTTCAGCATTAAAAAGAAGAACAAAAAGTTTAGTGACAAAAGCGTGAAGTTGTCGTCTTTCCAAAGGGTTGCCTAAAGAAACGGACAAATTAATGTCAAAAAGTTGTTTTCTTAAACGGACAACTTAAATGTCAAAGTTGTTTTCCAAATATTGGGATTAAAAAAAACGCCGTCTAAAACATTTCTTATAGCTTAACAATAAGCACACACTTATCAGATAGGCACATTTATGTCCTTTATGTGCCGGGATGTGATCATTCAAAACACGACGAAAGCGAATGCGGCCAATTTTTGGCATCAAAAAGCGTAATTTGACGCGAACATCGTCCAAAACCCGTGGATTCACTTGGCCAAGCACATGGATACACTGGGGGGAGAACAGCTCCTCCAGCAATAAATGTGTGTCGTTGCGACTCGACAGCTAAATAAGGGGAGGCGAAATTGTGCAATAAATTACCTTTCTGAATCCCCACCCATTGTGACCCTCCTTCGCCGTATAACATTGGTCCCTTGGGTCTGTTAACGATTTCCGTCACTTTCTTTACGTCCCAAAATTTGTCATCCGTGTTAAGAGATGAACAGCAACTTTAAATGGTCTTCGTTAAGAGAGGTCCTCTTTTGCCTACGATATTTTTTTCTGACAATGGAAAACAAAACCATTTTAATGAAAGTGTAGAATAAATACCGGTGTCTCCTCCGTTTCTCCCCCTTTCGTTCTTCGGTCCCTTCACTCATCATTTTTTCCCATAGTTACAGAACATAGGTCAAAGAAAAAAGTTTTTGTTAGCTTAAAATAAATTTGCAAAATCGAATTTTCTTTGAGCACACATATTAAGCAGTATAATTTAGTTGATAGGAACAGGTCGACAATTAACAAATTTGAATGCTCTTTTTTATACCTCCAAATATGCGATGCGAACATAATAACAAAACACCCCTGGCTAAACAAAGTTGGAACCATGAACAATAGTATAAGAAAAGAGATGAAGGAGCAAGTCGACCAGGGGAACAAATAGAGGATGATAGGGCATAATGTATTGGTACGAATATGAACGAACTCGTATCGAACACTTTTGAGGTACAGACATGATTAAAAAGTGAAAATATTCAGCCGTCTGATACGAGTTAAAATGGAAAAATACCAAATGATTTGAAGAGAGGGAAATGATTGATGGGGACAACTCAATCAGAAGGTATGGTCGAAAGTGTTTCAATGAAAATGGAAAACTTGCGGACATACAACTTTTGTCATTCCACGGGGCTGACTCCTCTGATGATGCGCCGTCTTTCATTGTCTCTCGGCCAAATAACGGCGCCCCGCCTCAGACTGACGGACACTTAAAAACACAGTCAAAAAATGGGCCTTATGCTATCAAACCAACCACCTTTGTTGTAGCAAAAACTGAGCCAATTGGATTTGATGTGGCGATCCTGTGATTGTGATGATACGCTCATCAGTTCCGAAGACATCCGACTGCGTGTCAATTTCAATGCGTGCGCCGGACTCGTTTCGAATTCGATTAATACACTCGCCGCGTTTTCCAATGATTGTCCCACTCAATTTGCTCGGAATGGTCACCTTAAAATACTTTCTTTTCGCGTTTTGGAAAAAACCTGGCTTGAAAATACCTGCGTTGTGGTCATTTGCTCTCCACCCGGCCCTGGATAACCCATCGGTGGCGGCCCTCCATGGTGGGGAGGCGGTCCGCCCGGTCCGAAACCGGCATACCCAACTCCAGGTTGATGAGGCGCATTTGGCGGTCCGTGGTGTGGTGGGTAGTCGAAATGAGGAGGAGGCATTGGTGGAGGTGGTCCACCTTTCATTAGCAATAATAAAGCATCAATGAAAGCACTCACCCATCGATTGTCCTTCAAAACCACCATAAGCGTGGCACATGTGTGGATTATAATTGTGTGGATCGTAAGGCTGGTGCGGTCCTTTGAAGGGAATTTCTTTGACAAAATCGACGAGTTGTTTGACGGCGCAGGGCAATTTTGACGGATCGCCAGTGATCACTGAAGAAAAAATTAAACGAAGAAAAACACTGAAAAACTGACGGCAAACTCGGTCGCTAGAAACTGGACAACATTCTTGGAAAACCTTAAAGCGGCATTGCGTTTGCTCACGAAACTCTTTGATTTTGCTTCCATTTCGGCCAATGATAGCACCAGCGTGAGACTGATGGACAAGCACTTTGATGTCAATCTCACCTCGACTGGCTTTCTCACCCTTAAAAAAAAATTAATATTTAATAATTATTAAATTGGTATTTTCAATGATCCTTTTGCTGTACCTCTGATAATTTGCCGAGAATATCGGTGAAGCATTCTTCTATTGATTCAAGAGAGCAAACGATGGTCAGGACACTTAAAATAACAGGGTAATAGAATTATTTATTTTCAGAGTATTTCCACAAAAATAAATTGTATCCAAGCCAAGAGAAATGATTTCGCCATTAGCCGACCAACCCGGGGCCAAATGAACGAAAAATAATTTTGCCTACATAATAAAATGCGTCCGATTTATTCAAAATAAGGAGGGAAGGATTACCGCTCGGGAGTGCTCCTATCGGGAACATTGATGTTGGCATCGTACTGAAAACGGAAGGGTCAGTCAATGAAGAAGAGCCATTTGGTAGTGGAGGGTGCTGATTGACCAGCCGTTGGTTCGAATTCTTTGTTTTTCTCTTCCATTTTTACCAAGAAACTTAATGTCTCTCCAGAGAAGAGTAAAGGAACGTGATTTAAAAGTGATGGGACCACCCTAGCCAAAAGGATGGGCGGGTCAACAGGATGGAACAACACTTTGCTTTATCTCATTTTTAAGATATTTCAAACCTAAAAAGGCATTGAAAATCGTCAATTATGATCATTTAATATAATATATTTTTCCTTTATATTTTCGAAAGCATTGTCAAGCAAACCTTAGATCGCAATGATTTGATGAATTCTCCGCCACGTCCGATCACAGCACCAGCTGATCGACTCGGAATAAACAGACGGAGTTCGAATTTTCCCGCTGCCAATGCATCTTGGTAAGCTTCACCAGCATCATGCGGACCGCGAAAGCGTTTCCCTGCACCATTCATATGGCCACCGCCTCCATGCATTTGCATGCCGTTGTTTTCTTGGTTAAACTGTCGTTTCATAGCATCAAACTGGCTAAAATTCATGTCACGTAGTTGAAGCGCTTGTCAATAAAATACTGCCCAATATCGATGATCAATACAAATCTAAAAACATCGCTCCAAAGAAATGAAAATATATAACGCTTCTTGTATTCTTTTCCACAATTAGAGTATTTACTTAGTGGGGTTAAATTTTTTTCTGTGCCCATATCGCCCGGTTGGCTCCTAGTTGACTCCCATTTCGTCTTTAGGATCTGTATGGGTACGCTCCAATGTGCATGAGAAAGCCCGGTACTATCTCGCCGTTTTTTTTTGTATTTTTCTCTCTTTGGCGTACTATCTGTAACTTTTTCATAGAAAAAAGAATTTGGAAAATAAAAATAGGAAAAAAAACCCAAATATAAAAAGGGCTAGAATTTGCATTGGTCCGGATGGATTTGATCAGTGATCCAGAAAACGAGTAAATATATTTTCATACCTTTAACACAGAAAATCTGATATGTTGCCCACTAATTCCGACTTATTCAAAATAAGTATTGACTCTTCTCTTGACCTTCATTTCTTCAAGGGTAAACGACAGAAAATATGTTCAACTTTCGGCAACCAATTCGAAGTCATTGAGCCGGGTACGGGTACAGTCGTGACACAATGTCCAAGTGCGGATGATTCTTTAGTTGATATGTCAGTTGCAATTAATAAAAAAGTTCCGAGAAGATTGTTTATTTAAATATTTTTAGAGTTGTGAATCAAGCGGACAAAGCACAGCTCCAATGGTCGTCATTGAGCCCATTGGAAAGGTCGAAGGTCCTCTTGAGAACTGCAGATTTAATCAGAGTAATTTTAACATGCAATGGTATTTTACATCAATTCATGGTTAAATAGTTAAGGCCAATTTGGAGACACTCGCCTCTTGCGAGACACGGACCAACGGCAAACCAATTGTTGAAGCCCGCGTCGACATTGAGTCCAGTGCAGATACATTTGCATTTTATGGTGGGATTTTGCCAGCAGAATTTAAAGGTGTATAATTATTGTATACTTAATTTACTGGATTGAATAATTCAAATTACAGGCGATTTTTACGATATTCCATCAGATGGGAAAGGGAATCGCTTTGCCTACACACGGTATGCGCATATTCTTTGTACCCCCTATTTTTGGTTAAAAACTCACAAAAATTGCATAGTAAATCCAATGTTGGTTGTTTGCATAATGTTTTTCTTTGGATTACATATCCTTTTTTATCTCATTTCATTGCCATATTCGCAAAAACGGATGGTGTATACAGTTTATTTTCTTTGCGCCATTTTAAATTCCTTGTCTAGGAGGATCCAATATTTGGATAATTCTTATAATTGAAGTAAATTTCAAAAATGGGGTAAACAAACTCAACTACTTCCATTTATTTATTCCATGTCTAGACGCGAACCGTTCGGTGTCGTCGGTTGTATCGGTGCTTGGAACTATCCCTTCCAAGTGATTTCTTCGGGTTTTTAACATCTATTATAAAACTCGTTCAGACTTGCTGTTGGAAAGTAGCGCCGGCGTTAGCTGCCGGAAATGCCGTTGTGTACAAACCGAGTCCATTCGCGCCTGGCAGTCCCGTTTTACTTGGCGAATTGCTTAGAGCGGCTGGGCTTCCTGATGGCGTTTACAATGTCTTACAGGTGATTCATTATATTACTTTAAAAGCACTCTTTAAATAAACTATTGGAAATACTTAGGGAGAAGCCGAGACCGGGCAGCTTATCTGTTTGCATGAGAAAGTTTCTCGAGTTTCATTCACCGGCTCAGTGTCTACCGGGCGAAAAATCCAACAAATGTGCGCCCAACGCGGCATCAAACCTGTTGGCCATTTTGTCAAAACAAAGAAAGATTTACATTATGTCAGGTCACCCTTGAACTCGGTGGAAAATCAGCATTTATTGTCTTCGAAGACGCGGATTTGAAAGATGCAGTAACTTCAGCCATTTTGGCGAATTTCTGTAACCAAGGCATGTTCCCTTACTCACTCATCATCTACCAGTGAAATCGAATTATATATATTTTTAAAATCGAATATTTTATATCTCAAATAATATTTGGTCAATTAAGGCGAAGTTTGTACAAATGCTACTCGTGTGTTTGTCCAGGAATCCGTTCTTAATTTGTTCAAAACAAATTTGCTGGCTGAATTGAAATCAAAAATTCGAATTGGAAACCCATTGGATGACACAACAAATGTTGGAGCTACAATTAACGAACATCATTTGGGGACAGTGATTCAATTTGTAGAACGTGCCAAAGACCAGGTAATTTAAACTGTTTAAAGGGTTTAATCACTAACTTTTCCTATAAATTTCATGGTGCAACTGTGCTGTTTGGTGGTCGGCGAGTATTCCCATCCGGCGTTGAAAAAGGCTTCTATTTCGAGCCCGCTGTGCTCACCAATTTGGACGATGAGATGGAAATTGTTAAAGAAGAAATATTCGGGGCTGTGATGTTGATTTTGCCATTCAAAACTGAACAAGAAGTGATTGCACGTGCAAATGCCACACAATTCGGATTGGCGTCGGGATTATGCACCACGTGAGAGGGGTTTAACAACAAATAATCAAAGGACATCGTTTGAGTTCTACGCTATTAGGAACCTTTTTAATCAAAAAATACCGTCATTATGATATTCTAATTACCACTTATTTTTAAAGATATTATCTGGTCTTATTCTCTTGTTGGTCAAATCACCAAAAAAAAATCTTTAAATTTTGGTTTTATTGCATTTAATTCCAATTATTTTTAAGGAATTTAGCACGAGCTCATCGCGTTGCTGCCCAATTGAAAGTTGGCACTGTTTTTGTCAACACTTACAATGATGCTGAGGTAGCACTTTTGAATCATTAATTTTACTGTTTTGCTGTAAGATGGTTGTTTAAGGTGCACATCCCATTCGGCGGCTTCAAAAATTCTGGCTACGGACGCGAAAACTGTGTTGAATGTTTACACGAATATTCACAAGTGAAATCGGTGTACGTGAACATCGGCGAACGATTGCAACACAATTTGGGATGAAGGAAGCGGAGATAAATAATAGAAAGCAGCTCAAATATATTTACAAATAGAATATTTTTTTAATTTTTTCATATGCCTTATTTTACTACTAATAAAGAGATTAACTAACTTTCTAGAAAAAGTTTAATTGAAAAGCAAAAAAGGTCATTTACATGGCTGGAGGACCTCTTAAATGTTGGTCCCCACCACCTACTATTTTATAACCTAATCAGTGCTTGGAAATTTTGATGCTTTATATAAAATGTTTTAGGTATTGTTTGAGTTGCATCGCAGTGTGTGCTTGTGATGACTGCCTTTGAGGAGTTGGGCGTTTTGCCCGAATTGGCAACGGCACTCAATGATTTGGAATGGACGTCCGTCTCTCCTTTTCTTTTGACCTAATTTTGATCGGTTTCAGCTTGCCTACTGACATTCAATCCGAAGCGATCCCCGCCATTCTCGGGGGTGGCGACGTTTGCATGGTCCGTCCTTCCGTTTCTTTCTTTCTTTCCTTTGAACTGAATCGGTGTATTTAAGGCGGCGGAGACGGGCAGTGGGAAGACGGGCGCCTTTTGTATTCCGGTGGCTCCGTCCACTAATTCCTTTTCGTTGATTTTGCTTTTTGTTGAATCATTTTCAGATTTTGCAAATTGTCTTCGAGACAATGCTTCCGTCAAAGCCCAAACGGAGTGGTGCTGTCGAAGGTCAATCGACGGGCGGTGACCATGCCGATAATGATGAACAACATTTGCTTTAAGACAACGGTTGGCGCATGAACATCTTTGACCGTGACCACAATTTGGGCATCGACGCCAGCGGATTTGTTTGTGAGAGTAATCATCCAAAATTGTGGAGCGGCTCGCGTTCTGTGCGTGGAGTTAAGGGATCAGGTCAGCACTTTTGATCAAAACAATCAGACCTTTATTTATGGCACCTTTTTTTTTTGCTGAAATTCAAATTTAGATTAAAAGTCATAAAAGTGCAAAAAGTCAAAATAAAAAACTCAGATAAAAATGCATGTAGAAGCTTCAAACAAAGTGTGTATAACACTTTAAGTCATTTAAAGTCAGCAAAAAAAAAAAAAAATCATTTGACCTTAAATTCCCATCCCTATTTATTTGTCATTCTTTGTTTTTTCTCAGGCAAATATTATTACGAGGCGACCATTGAAAGCGACGGACTTTGTCGGATGGGTTGGTCAACAGCGCGGGCAAATCTCAATTTGGGTGTCTATAATAACAAAATCGGTGAAAAGCAAAGAACATTTTTTAAGGAACCGATGACCAGGGCTGGGGATTCGGAGGCACCGGCAAAAAAAGTCACGCGGGTCAATTCGAAGACTACGGACAAAGTTTCACGTTGGGCGACACCATCGGCTGCTTTTTGGACCTCGAAATGGGCAAAATTCACTTTGCTAAAAATGGCATTGACTTCCCAGTGGCTTTTGCCCTAAAGCAACAACAGATTCAGCAAGGGCTTTTCCCTGCCGTTGTGATAAAGGTGAACAGACGGACGGCAACTCTTCCCCCGACTAATTTTAACTCAAAAAAATAATGAGAAAATTTATTTATTTTTTGAAAATGAGTTTCTTCCCAAAATGAAAACATTTTACCAAAAATATTTTCAGTAAATTTCATATTTGCTACTTTTACATAATTAACGTTTTGTAAGTGTACTTTCATTAGAATTTGGTCCTTTTAGAATGCTCGTCTTCGCCTAAACTTTGGCCAAACTCCGTTGCGCTTTCCTCCAAAAGGGGTGTTCTTTTCATTAGTTCTTCTCATACCTTTTGTCCATACCCTTTTTCTTTACTGAATTCATTTTCGAGGATTGGGTGGCACTTTGTCGAGCTGTGCCTGCTTGTCAAGTCGATTCTCCGGTGGGCACAAAGGGCGGACAACGGACCGAAGGGGGCGAAGGGGGGTCACAGGCGCGGAAGCCAAATGCACCAATGTGTTTGATTGTGGAGCCGACAAAGGAATTGGCCCAGCAAACGTACGACCAAATTGAGCGATTTCGAAAGTATTTGGACAAACCCAAAATACGGTAAAAAATAAAGAAATTCAAAAAAAGAGTATTATATTTCTGTATAGAAGTGTGCTCGCTGTTAGCGGAATCCCAATGGGGCAGCAGGTGGCGACGATCAACGCCGGGGTGGACATTCTGACGTGCACACCGGGCCGAATTCGGGGCCTTGTCCAGGAGGGCCAAGTCGAGCTTGACCAGGTGAACCCCTTCTTCAATCTGCCAGCATTTTCTGTTTACATATAGATACGTTTTTTCGTGCTCGACGAGGCCGATTCTTTGCTTGGTGGCCAAAGCGACTCGGCCCAAATTGTGCACGAATTGCACTCGCGAATTCCCAAATATTCCGAATTTGGTGACCGTCTCCAAATGATCGTTTGTTCCGCAACACTTCACAATATGGCAGTACAACGACTGGCGGTGGGTCGATAATTCGTATATTCCCAAAACATAAAAATGAATCTTTTTACAATCAGACCCAGTATATGTACTTCCCCCAATGGATTGATCTGAAAGGGCAGGATTCGGTTCCGGAAACTGTACATCAGGCAAGTCTAAAAATATTTAACTAAAAATATTTATTCATTTTTGAACAACCACTCTTAAGGTTGTCTGTATGGTCGATCCTTCTGAGGACAAAAGTTGGATTCGGCTTCGTTCAAAGCCTGGCCAATCAGTTCAGGTTTCTCACACTTTCCGTCTTTTTCTCTCTACTCTCGCTACTCTTCTCCGTCTCTCTCTCTTTCTTTTATTCGCCACTCTCCTCGCTTTCTCTCTCTCTCTCTTTCATAACCTCTCGCTTTCTCTCTCTCTCTCTCCCTCTTTCTCTCTCGTTTCCCTTTCTCCTTGTCTAATAATATGTCTTTGCCTTCGCTTGTCAGACCGATTCTGTCCACGCGCGTGATCAGCTTCGGCCCGGAAGCGACAACCCAGAAACACTGTCGGAGGCGGTCAAAGTGTTAAAAGGGGAATATTTGCTGAAAGCAATCGAAGAGCACAAAATGGACCAAGCGATCGTTTTCTGTCGGTTCGTTCACTGAAAAATAAATTGGAAGAGAAATAGGACATGAAATTTAGAACCAAATTGGACTGTGACAACATGGAGAAGTTTTTGGCGCCACGCGGGTACAAATGCGTTTGTTTGCACGGCGACCGAAGCGCGGACGAACGGACGCGGAATTTGCTTTCGTTTAAGGCAACACAAAAGCATTATTTGTACTTTTCAACATTGTTTTAGTTTTAGGAAAAGAAAGTGCGCTTTCTCATCTGCACGGACGTGGCGGCACGAGGCCTCGACATCAAAGGGGTGCCCTATGGTAAAGAAAGCGGATAACTTGCCCATTTTCCTTCCCTTTTCAGTGGTCAATGTGACATTGCCTCCGGCGGAAGAAAAGGCGAATTACGTCCACCGAATTGGACGAGTCGGCCGAGCAGAACGGTCAGCCTTTAAGCAGCAATTCAGTGTTTGTTTCGACTGACATAAGTCCCATATTTTGTCAGAATGGGGCTGGCCATTTCGCTGGTGTCGACAGTGCCCGAAAAGGTGTGGTACCACCAATGTCGGAGTCGGGGAGCCAACTGCAGCAACACGCGGCTGGTGGAGCAGGGCGGCTGCACAAAATGGTTCAACGAATTGAACGTTCGTTGATTTTTTATTGATAAGTTATTAGAGAGTTCTCTGTTTTCTTTTGCTAGTATTTGGGAGAGGTCGAAGAACACCTCGGCGTCACAATCTCCAGAGTGGGCCCGGACATGGCCGTTCCGACTAACGAATACGACGGCAAAGTGGTGTACGGTCAGAAGAGAACTGGTGAAGGTAATGCTTTAAGGCAAAGACCCAATTTTTATTTCGTTGTGATAATTTCAGGCGGCCCTCGACTCGGTCATGCCGTTGAAATGAGTGGAGTAACAGCAAAACTCAGTGAAATGGAGCGAAATGTGCAAATTAATTATTTACGTCTTTTGGTTGGCAAATGAATTAATACATTGTGAAGCCCATAATTTGTTTTATTTCAAATATTTACTATATGAAAATAAATTATTTCGTTAACAGCTAATTATTGTGTGTTTCCAGTTTCCAATACATCTCTCAATTTTAAAACTACCGGGGCCGGGCTTAGACAATTGACCGGTCCCGTGCGGGTCAATAGCACAACTTGCATTGCATTTTGACTAATTTAATGTTTATTGGCATATTAAGCCGTAAGTCAAAGTCAATCAAAAAAAATTATACAATAAATTAATACGAATATGAGGATGAGCGATATACAAACAAAAAAATAAATCAAAAACAAAAAATAAATATGTATGAGGGTGACCAAATCTTTTATGCTTGCTTCATATTTTGCTTTTCTTTTTGCTGAGAAAGAATGTCTCTCAATTGATTTGTTGCCGCTTCCAGAACCCCGGGCTAAACTCGGAGTTTTTTGAACGGGTTAAACCGCGGCTTTACCTGCGAATTCAGTGTTGGATGTGACCGTATGAGGAGCGAGAGTAAAATGGAATATTCGATGAAGGAAAAGACGGCGCCGCGCTCGATAATTGTCGCAAATAATTGGTCCAAGTCCTGGGAATGAAGAAATTGGAAGGACCGACCCATCAAGGATACTTATACCTTATTAAGGAAATCGAAGAATATTTGAGCCCGTTGAAGTTCAGTTTCGGGGCGTCTAAATTTACTTTTTAGTTTTTCATAATGCTCAATTTATCTTTTTACCCGGACATTTGGCTTAGGTATTTTTGTACAGAAAATATGGCTCTGCAAATTCGTTTACGGCCCATGTCGGACAATTTTGTAAGGTATTGGCTGCAAAAAGAAAGCGTAAATTGTAAGATTTTAAATGTTTGAGTGACCAGGAATGGATGAAAATGGACGAGCAAAGGTAGCCGAGCCCATCGAACAAATATTTCAGTTTGGTTGGAGAGAGATGCGCGTGCAAAGTGCCGTGGAGTTGGCTCAGGTCACGCCCAAATTCCATGACGTCCCGGTCGATCTCGTCTTGGGACAGCAGCGAATGCGCACTTTGGTTTTGTGTAATTGTGATCAAATGGAAAAAGCAGTGGAAGCGCAGCTCCAAGTGGAGAATGAGCAACAAATTGTCCGACAATTTCTGAAAAAAAAGAAAATAATTCATAGTATTACAAATAATTGTTGCATCAGAGCAACAAAAAGTGACTGACCTCAAGAGAGTTAATCCGATCGGTTATGGCATCGCTCAACATCTGCAAAAATGGTTGGGGAAAGATAAATGCGGAAACTGCCAAGTCGGGGGCACTTGGTCAATGAATGGACTCCCGTCGTTGCCGCTTGTGGTGATTTGAATTCGCGTTTTGATCAGTTCCTTCGCTCTGCTCGACAGTCCATCCATCACGGCACACATTTTGCCAACAAACCATTGAAGCGATTCGTGCAAACATGCCAAAGCCTGAACATTTTGGATAGAGAGAGAGAGAGAGAGAGAGAGAGATAATGGCATAAGTTTCTTTTTGTCCATTTCCTACGTCCATTTTACCAATACATTTTTTTTAATTTTTAAGTTAAAAGAATTGTTTTTAAGTTTTGTCAGGGGAGGGGGAAGAGCTGCTTGCTCCCATTCTCATTGATCCCAAATAACACTTTGATGTGCTCCATTGAGGTGATCAATTCGCTGCTCTTCGGTTTCTTTTGGGTGCCCAAATTTCCGATCAGAATTTCGGACTCGCGCTGTGTCCTCTCCCGAATTTCCTGTTCACTCTCGCCCAAAATGCTGCTCAAATTGACGACGTCGGCAGCGAACGGAGTTTGGGCTTGGTCGGGTGAAAAGGGCGACTTTTTGACGGCCGACCAACTCGGCAAGCTCATCAGCAGACGGCTGATGTCCTCGTCAACCACCCAAGCGGCACTGAGTTTGGGATAGTCCGTCCAACCTCCGTCCGAGTGAACTTGACGCAGCATGACAATCTGTCACAATGAAAACAGAGGGCATTTGCCATCGGAAAAAAATTGAATGCTTTTTATTTTATTGTAAGATATTTGTTCATTTTCTCCTTTTCCCCAAAGTTAGCACCTGAAAATATTTGTCGGAAAATCCTTTGATGAAATGTTCAAGGATCAGCAGCCAAAAAGAAGCGAACCTTTCAAGAATTAATTTTCCATTAAAAGTGTCTCTCCGTCCACAAATTTACCGCAGTGCGTACGGCTCCATGCTGACGATGTAACCGTTGATCCGTTCACACAGTTCAAACACACGCACACAACAGCTTAATACGCGCTGGACATGGGGTGGAACATCGGACATGGACGACCAAATGTCGGGCCCATTCAGAACGGACTCCGTCTGTTTTTCGAGGTCGACACGGATCTGCTCGAGGAAGGCCTCCGCAACAAAAGTTTGCAAATAAGCACTGAGAGAACTGAAGGGAAGAAAGAGATGCAATTATAAGGAGAAACGGTCGGTGACCACAAACAACCGACCAGCAGTCCTCGCCCAATTGGCTCTCGATTTCGCGACAGAGGGCGCTCAGTTTGTGGAAGATGGCGACGATGTTGTAAATGCTCGGCGCACAAACAATACAAATTTGCTTTTTGCGTGACGACGCGTTCACAGAAGAGACGAAAGAGGCGTTTTCGAAGCTGAACAGTGCCTTTTTCTGTTTCAAATGGATGGTTTTTTGCAATGGTTTTGTTCTTCTTCACCTGCGCTCCTCCGTCCGTTCCGTCGTCTCTGTGTTTTTTGTTGCGCCAAACCAACAAATGTTCTGCCAAAATTTCCTCGAATTCACTCTGAACAATGCGCCAATAGCGTTTCAATATTGGCTGAACATTTTTGGGGAATTGATGGTTCAGTTGCTGCAATTCCAGCGAAAGAAGCGCAAAGTTTCGGGAGGCGAAGCTCATTTGGGCGATGGCCTATGAAATGGGATGGAAATCGACGAATATAACGCTAAAAAGTCAAATTGTAAAGAATTGTCTATGCCATTGCTAATGCGATTGGCTAAACGCACAATGTTCGCAAATTTGGCCAAATGCGTCGCGTCTCTGTCCCCCGCCGCCCTTTCCCCGCCTGCGCTTTGCTTCACAACTTCGGCCGCCTCATTGGACAGCCGCAGGAACAAATTGGGCATTCGCTGAAACATTTCATCCAACGCTTTGTCCACGCGGCCGAAAAGGAGCAGCGAACGGAGCAAATCGGCGAGCCGAAGGCGCAGGGAATTCTCATCATTCAAAGCGACGCTAAAAGTGAAATTTAAGTCCAAAAGGACAAATTTAAAAAGCGAAATCCAAAATTGACTGACAGTTTTTTCTTGGGGTAGCGTTCGATCAAAGCGGCGCCAATTTTGGAATCGGTCACTTTTCCGCTTTTCACCGCTTCCAAAGTCTTTTTGAAATTAATTTATTTATAAGTGAAGGTTCTTTTTTTGCTGTCTTTTTACCTGAATTTCAAAGGGTTCAACAAAAGTACATTGGAGAAGGTCGGTGACAATTTGGCCAAAAACTTTTTGCAGATTTTCGGAGACGACAAATTTCAATTGACTGATGCCATCCATTTTCTCAAATGGTCCTTTCAGCAAAACATCTGAAAAATATACGCAATTACTCATAAAATATGTTTTGAAATTTGATTCGCAATCACAAAAAGACCCACCGGCATCCTTAAGCACCCGAATCACTTCTTTGTATTCTCCGCTGGCCAATTGGACATCGATGTTTTTCTCAGTTTCTTTTATTTGCTGACTGAAATTGGCAATTCGATAAAAAAAGACGGCACACAAAAAAGTGCCAACATTTGCTGCAGAATGTCGCACACCTTTTTCTGTTGAGCATTTTCGAGCCAAAATCTGAAAAAACAGCTAAATAAAGCTAAAATTTGACCGACTTGTTCAAATCGTCGCGGCGACACTGAAGAAAAGACTTGCAAAGGGACAGGGAACTCTTGATGTTCCGGATTTGCTCTCGACAACTCGTCAACTCCTTGGACACCGATTGGAAGGTGTTCAGACAATGGAGGGCAGTCCGATCGGTGTTCTGTTTTTTTTTTCGTTTCATTCGGTTAAATCGCCGTTAAATCTCTCGCGTACCTTTCAGCAGTTTGTCAATGTTCTAAATTGGGATGGTCCGTCCGTTTGCTCATTGTCCGTCAATCCCCAAATTTCCCCCCACCTGCTCCGACTGTTTGTAGCCGTGCTCAATTCGCTGCTTCTCCAATTGGCGCTGATCATTTGATACCGTCGTGGTCAATGTGCGGATGACGTTGATCAGCAGCTCGGACTGACAACATAAGGTTAAAGTGAATGCGTTTTTGATTATTTCCGCTTTTGGTTCTTATCGGTTTTACGCGTTCCATCACAATTGTAAACCCCCGCTTTTTCCTACCGAAATCGAATCCGCGGAATCATCGGAAGAATCTTTGAGGTCAACGTTTTTCATCACCAAAACGAACAAAAAATAAAACATAAAATAATGAAGAAAAAAACTAACAATATTAAACTAACAAAATTAAAGTGTAAAAAAATGAAATATGGAAAATTCGTTTATTTTTTTTCTTTAGAAAACAATAATAAAACAATCAATTGATTTTTTGTATCGATATCATCGGTCAAATCCGCTGAGAAATTTGCAATCCGTGAACCATTTCCTCCTTTGCGATCAGCTGACTGACTTTGTTCATTGTGTCGGTCAATTTGCGAACGTTGAAAACCCACTAAACAGAAAATGTTTCAAAATGAATAAATAAAATGGTCCAACTTCGTCCAGCACTTCCGCGCCGTTCTTTTTCGGGCTCAAATAAATAATTTGCGAGGGGCGGTGAATTTTCACTTCGGGGATTACTCCGTCGACAATCATTTTGCACACAAAGGCTTCCATTTGCTGAAATATAATAAACAGAGTTCGACTTGGGCTGGACCAAGGCTGGATTTTTCCTGGATCCAGGTCCAGTCCATTTTTCGGCAACCTGGGTTTTTGTCCAGGAAATCCAAGTCAAGGTCAAATATGAAGAAATCCAGGCCCATGTTAGGCACGAAAGCATGCATTTTCTGGATAACATTTCAGAATTTGTTAATTCCGAGTGACCAAATGTTTTAGTTCAAGTTATCAAAAAATGATTAAAGTGGTTTTAAAGCATATATTATTGTCAATTAAAGATTTCTAGATGTACTTACAATTAGACAACTAATTGATTTCTTAAAATTTGTTTGCATTTTAAAACAAATTTAAAGAAAACAGGTCAGTTTCCTGGACAATGATAATTTTTGTGATAAACAAAATGCAAAATAAATACCTCAATTCCGAATTCGAGCAGTTTGGCCATTCGTTGGAAAGTGATCCGCGAGTAATATTTGGCCACCATTCTCACATTCTAACAAAAGCTAAGGGGAGTCCTCAAAAGTAATAAAATGCAAATTCGCCGTCGAAATGTTGCCGGGACAAAAGGTCGCCGATAAAATTTAAAAAAACGAAAATTTAAGAATTATAGGCATTAATAATTTTCAGGCGGGTTTTATCTCGACGACTTTTTTTAATGGCAACGCTTCGGTGCCGCCGTTTTTTGGGTTTTCCAATCACTCACATGTTCCCCCACACAGTCATGGAGGCGTTCTCTGCGCTTTTGACCATCCTCTTTGGTCATCGGAAACACCTAAAAAACTAACAATGAATGCTAAATGTGCGAAAAACAACGTGGGTGGACGGGAGAAGCGAATCCGAAATGACTTCGACCGGCGGTTGAGCACCGAATAAAATTGGGGCGAATTCGGACTCAATGGTTTTGCTCCAAAAGATCAATTCCTGGTGGATGAACAGTTCCAGCAGTTCCTAAAACGTGATGATATTGCCTTTTTGTGACTTGATTATTATTTATTCTTTACTTTGTGTTTGGGTATTTGCTCCAATTCTCTCATCGCATTCACTCGATGCAAAAGTTCCCATTTTTCGTTGTCATGAGCCGAAAGCAGCAAGTAAAACACGACACACTTGAGAATCTGTAGCAAAACCAAACAATAATTTTTACATTTATTTTATTTACAAAATCTTAAGCCGTTATTTTTGAGTTTTTTCGAGTTAATGTCAAAAGTATGATTCTGTAAAGTTTAAAAAATTTTGAACTTCCGACAATAAGAGCGACCCCAAAAATCTAGCGGAAGTTTTCACAACATATTATGACCAAAACTTGAAAACAACTAATTGTAAGACCCTCTCAATAATAAAAAAAAACTAAAAGGACCCTTTTTTAAACAGTGCCAAACTTTCTTTAGGAAAATAAAACATCTTTGACCTTTCTCAATTAAATCGCCCACCTCAATTTTCTTGACGTTGTTTTCTTGGATCTGCGGAGTGTTAAGAATTGCCAGAAAGTGTTTGCACACATCCAAATAGTTGTTCTCACTCAGTCCGATTTGCACCATATATTTGTAAAATTCCAATTTCATCAATTGCACCTAACCAAAGTCCATTTTGGAGAATTATAATCAGTCCAAATTAGGCCCACTTGAGTGCCTTCGCGTTCGAAGAATTTTGTGCTGATTTTACGTGAAATGATTGAAGCACGCGTAAAATGATTACTGGCAATGGAAAGGCGCATTTGATGCAGCAAATAATTGACCTTAAGGGACAAATGTGTTACAAAATGAAAGAATTGCCATTGTTCGTTTGAATTGCCCAATGGCACCTTTTCCTCCACTTCCATCGTGCCGTACGTCTCCACTTGCAGTTCCATCATCATTTCGCGCGCTTCGTCCACTTTTCCCTCGGTTTCCAACTTTTCGGCCACTTGTTTGGTCAGCCGCGCTCTTTCGACCTCTAAGTAAATCTGAAAACAAAATGCCTTATTTCCTTCCGTGGTGTTTTGCTTTTCCATTACCTTTCCCGCAGTCACTGCGCGGAGTGTGTCGATGAGCGTCGATTTGGACGCCGCGTCGGGCGCTTTTGGCACCATTTCGCAACATTCTTGGACCTTAATTTGGTGTTATTGCGGTTCAGATGAAAGAATGCCGTGACTCTTGACCATTTTCTTGATGCTCGACTTGATCAGCAGACGCTTCTTGCACAATGTCTTCACAGTTTCGCAGAGCAATTTCCAATTATTCGCGTCAAATGCCAATTTGACCATGTGGCACAACAGGCGCTGGTTGGAACGCATGTCGCAATTTATGCGACTGTCCTTTTCCAGCTTTTCCAAGGACTCAATTGCCTCGGCAGTCTTCCCCTCCTGAAAAACTTTGTTTCCTCACTGAATTTGTTTGGCCATTGCAAATACCTTGGCCAAATTGTCTGCCACTATCAACTGACTGTCCACTTGAGCGCTATAATCCACTTCCATCTTCACCAATCGACCGTCTCCAAATCTGCCCGTTTGCATTATGTCATCCACCCGTTGGTCTATCGCCGTTGGTGGCTCAACGGCGACCTCAACCCTAGCCTCGTTCCGGTGAAAAGGGTCCATTAATTAGTTTTATCTTCACTGTAACGGAATAAACTTAATAAAAAAAGGAAACTCCCGGTAAGTAAAAAACAAAAGGTAAAGCAGTGATTAAAAGCAACAAGAATATTTTTGTCATCATTAGATTTTTGAATTTAGGTCGGTAGTTTTTTGTTGGCAAAGTGAATTAAATAATAATTCATTTTAAAAATAAAAAATAATTATTAAAAATGTAAAAATATAAAAAATTGTTAATCTTTAAATCTTTCAAAATAAAACCATTTTGATTGGCAGTTTCAAATTACAAAGGCGCCACTTTGGGGAAAGGGGAGGGAGGGCAAAACAGTGAATGAATAACGAATGGACTCTTCTATCAGTTAAACGGAGGAACTGTCAATTTGGAGACAAAGTCAATGGGGGGGGGGGGGGGGGGGGGTCGGCTGTCAATCCCTTTGGAGTTTTGTGCTTCGTTATCTCTCATTTGGTTCCCTGGGGCGACTGTCCGACGCCTTTGGGGGCAATCGGACCGTATAAATAGTGCCCGGCTGGCCGAAAAGATCACTTACAAACAATTCCATCCCCTCCTGTGGAGTATTGAAAAGAGAAACACCTCACAGTCACCGAACACACTTCACCTCCGACCTCGTCCAGCTTTGATCATCGAAAATGCGCACTTTCGCGCTTTTGGCCCTCGTCGCCGCCATTCTCTGTTTGAGTGCCGGCCGACGCACCTTCCCGAACACTTCGCCAAGAGTCGGCTTCCTCAACTTCGGCACCCGCAACAGTCCAAACTCAGCGATAAAGCCATTCCAGCAGAAGAACACCGAGTACACATTCATCTACAATGCCCAGATCGCCTCGGGGTTACAGTCAGAAGAAAATGCTGCGAACCCGCAGCAAAAGGCGGTGACGCGCATCCAATGCCTGGCAAAGATTCAATTCGCTTCTGAGCGACACGGACAGTTGCAATTGGAAGAGTGTCAGGCGGGACAGCAAAATGAGCAAATGTCGGAAGCGCAGGAGGTGCAGCCGATGGAATTGTTTGAGCAGGTGATTTGGCCAAGTGTGTGTGGTCGGTTGGCATGTCAGTGAATGCTTTAGACGCCGATACCAAGCCAGACAAAGCTGCAGCTGCACAAACCGTGCCAATTCACCAGCGCAGACGGAGTCATCGAACGCGTGCAGTGCCAAGAAGACGAAACCGAATGGACCAAGAATTTCAAGAAGTCGGTGCTGAACATAATCCAGGTGAGTGACCCATTCATTCTCTGTTTTTTCGCGTTGAACTGCCTTCTCTTCTGTTAAGCTGAACCTGAAGCGCAACAACGCGCAGGGATTGAGCAGAAACGACGAGCGACAGCAAAACACGGCGGAGGAAGAAGCAGTGGCAGACGAAGCAGGGCAAATCATTCACCATTCAGGAGGTTCGAAACTGATCAACCGCAAAACAAAACCAATGAATGCCCCCGATCAGATCACATTGGAAGGCGCATGCCAAACGACGTACACCATCAACAGAGCGTGGAGCGGACAGCAGTTCAACGTCACAAAGACCATCAACTTCAAGAAGTGCCAGAAGATCGCGGACGTTGCGAACGGCTTCCAAACGGACTCACCGCAGGCGCAATGTGCACAATGCCAACAGTAAAAAGCAAATGAAAAAGTGAATGGAACAAAGCCGAACTTAAGGTATTGGGCCCAACAGCAAAGTGGCCAAAATCTCCAGCAAAGCGACTCGGAAACGGACAACGCACAAAACGGAGAACAGAACCCATGTGCCAAGTGCGACCCGAAGGAAGTGAAAGAGCACGAGGTGAGCTTACAACAAAAAAGCAATTCTGAAGGAATTCTTTTCGCGTTTAGTTGGACCGTTCCACGGTCATTCGCTGTCAAATCCAAGGCGAGCCCACCAAGCAGTACACACTGCACAGCTGCGAAATGCGCTCCCAATATTTGTACCGTAACTCGAAGAGTGCCGTGGGAAACTACGGTGCCGCCATGCAAACGATCGTCGCCGCCACATTACATGCGATGGACTCCAAACACACGTACCAGCAAATCCCGGCGATGAGTGCGAGCACGGAAGAGACACTGATGTACTCCAACAGCAAGGAAGTGGACGAGAAACGCTTTTACAGGGTCAGAATCCGTTGGCAACCGAATAAAGTCAATAAATTAATTGGTTTTTGTGAAGAACGGTGACGACGACTTTGGCACGGACGGAAAGGGTTCGCCTTTTGCGCAAGTGCCAAAAGTGCAGCAGGCGGAGCAGGCACTGATCAAACTGGTGCAGAACCTGCAGGACAAACTGAAGGGCATCGACCAACAGGCGCCTGTCCAACAGCAACGCCTTGTCGAAATGTTGCGCATGTGCACACAACAGGAACTGAACCAAGTGGAAAGACAATGTCCAGGGAACACGCCACAACAGAAAGAGCAGTGCAAGCAGATGTTCGTCAATGGGTTGGCGGAATGCGGCACGAAAAACTGTGTGGCGGAATTGGCAAAACGGATCAAGAACAAAGTGGGCACTCGAATGATTGGCCATGACAAAAATAACCTAAAAGCACCCCTCGTTTCAGCAAGTGTCCCAAGCAAACGCTGTGAAGGCAATGCTCGCACTCACTCAGCTGCCTGCACCGTCGGACAACATTCTCGAGGAGATGGAGCAGTTGTGCAGCTCCGAACCGGTGGAAAATCAGCCGACCACCAAACAGTCGTGTTGGCTGACATTCGGCGCATTGGTCAACGAAGTGTGCCAACATAAGACGGAAAAGAACGCGGAAGAATGTGCCGGAGAAACGGCGAACTGTGTGCAGTCCGGCTTCTCCAAGAAAGGCCAATGTCCAATGGACAAAAAGCAGAAGTACAAGGAGGTGGGCACAGTGAAATTTGTTGGGTAATTAATTAATTACTATTGTTTATTTCCAGGCAATGCTGGCAGTGTACCAAAACAGCGGATGCATTTACGACAAAATGGTCGCACTGAGCGCACTTGGCAACGCGGGCATGGACAACTCACTGAAGGAGCTGGAGAAAATCATCAAGGACCCGCGCGAACCACGCGTGGTCCGCGTGATGGCCATTCACGCGACGCGCCGTCTCCAAGTGAACGCGCCGTGGGAAGTGCAGAGCGTGCTGATGCCAGTCTTTCTGAACACCCGTGAACAGCCGCACGTGCGCATCGCCGCGTTCGCCAATCTGATGAACGAAAACGGGCAGCCGGAGCCACACGTGGTCGACCAACTGATGTACACCATCGCGAACGAGCCAAACAAGGAAGTGCAGGCGTACGCCTACAGGACGATGAAAGCGATGGCCATGTCGAAAAAGCCCAACGAAAAGCAAATGTAAGCATTGGCAAAAGCAACGGCACATGACGCCCCCTTCCCCTCTCTCCACTCTCAGTGCCAAACACATTCGGTCAGCACTGAAAATGGCCAACGTGGACGAGCAGCAGCTGCGCTCCAGCGGCAAATGGGAATTCTCGCTGTTCAATGCCGAGGAACGTGAGGGCGTGTTCGTGTCGCTGGCCCAGGCTGTGTCCGCTCGCTCCGCCCTGCCCGCCTACGCACACGCGCAGTTGGACTCGCATTTCAATGACCAGTACCAGCTCGGCAACGTCAAGGTGTTCATGTTGCAACAGGAAGTGGAGAAATGGTACGGCAACATGGCCAACCGGTTCATCAAGCAGCAGCAGCAGTCGCAGCACACGCGTGGGCAACGCCGAAGCCAACCGAACAGCGAAAAACTCAACGACATTTACAAAGCGTTGGGCATCAAAAGCCGTCGCTCCTTTTTCGGCACGGACGAAGACGACAGCAACGAGATCGGCAAGTACCAGCAGAACGTGCAGCCATTTGCCATGCTCGCGCTTCGGTCAAACAACGTGGACAAGGCGTTCATTGCGCTGGACGAACATTTGATGGAGGAGCAAACGCGACGCATTCTGAATGGCCAGGAGAAGGCCGACTGGGCACTTCTGCTCGGCCAAGGAAAGCAGCTGAACATGGCCATTTTGCAGAATCTGAACGAAAAGGAGGCCAAAATCCCAACTTCGGTCGGTGTGCAGTTGCGCATTCTCAACTCCATGCCGATTTTGGCCAACATCGAAGGCCAAATGAAGATCAAAGCGGAGTCGGCGAGTCTTATGTCTCCACTCGGCATCCAATTCGACGTCAACGCATTGGCATCCGCCCGCCTTTCGCAAATCCAGAAAATGGTCAGCCGTCTGTTGTGGTGCCAATATTTATGTCATGCCGTACTTTCAGGAACTATGCACTCCGTTTGCGTCCAACGGCGTGGAAACTGTGCGCTCGGCCCAAGTCAATCTGCCGCTTCAGGCCGAACTGAACGCCAACTCGGACCAGGGCATCAGCCTAAAGGCGAATCTGCCCAAGCAGAAGACGCAGTTGGCCAGTGTCCATTCCCTGCCCATCACTTTCACTGCAAAAGTGGACCAAAACACCAAATTGGTGCGCGAGCCGCGCCAAATCGTCACCATCCACGACCCTAAGCTGGAGAGACAGCAGTACGAGCTGAACTCGGTCCAGGGACAAAAGAACTTGGCCATGCCATTACACTTCCGGGGTAGGGAATATTGAGGAGAAAAACTCGAAAAATGGAACAACGACGGATCATTTCAGGACATTACCATTGGCCAGCCGAGCCGACCAGCTACCAGCAGTTCGCGCAGCTCCTCTTGGCCACGGAAAACGCGGTGTACATTCACTACCAGCCGAGCCGGGAAAGTCCACGCGAGGCCATCTTCCGCGTCACCGGCCAACACTTCGAACAGTTGGCACAGAGCGAACAGCCGGACGCACAGCTGCGCAACTTCTTCTCCGAGAAATTCGCCAATGCGTACAGCTGCGACGACGAGCAGTGCCAACAGAGAGGCAATTGCGAACAGTGCGAGCAAATCGAGCAGCAACAACGAGAGGACGCGCAGGAGTTGGAGGACCAACAGATGCGACAGCAGTCGCTGCACAGCTTCATCAGTGCGTACAAGCCGCGCCAGCAGTACAAACACTCGCTGAAAATGGTCGCGCAGACGAACGGCGGGGCGAAAGACGCGAAAGCCCAGGGCGACATCCAAGCCATGTGCGACGAGCAGACTGCGTACTGCAAAGTGCTGGTGAAGGTGGAGCGACCACCAATCGGCAATGAGAACCAAAAATGGACGCTGAACGCACAAGCGCACGTTTTGATGCCGGAGACCGCCGCATCAGTGGAGCAGCTGCAGACACAGCCCAAGCAGTTGAAGCAGTTCATCGCCCAGGCGAAAGCCCAGTGGGGACAGCAGGGACAGCAGACGCAGCAGGTGAACATCCGCGTGCACGGCGCCCAGGCGCACACGCAGCAGGTGCGGGCGGTGCTACAGCAACAACAGGGCAACCAACTGATCAGCGCGCAGCATTTGCGCAACATGCAACGCCGCAGCGCCTTCCTGAACAAATTCCAAATCGAAGCGATTTACTCGCTGAAAGCCAACGCCCAAAATGCGATCAACCGCGTGTTGGAGCTGTTCAAATCGGCCTACTTCTGGAACACCAAATCCCAACTGATGAGCGGACAGAGTGCACACAAAGACGGAAAGGTGACGAAGACATTTTAGGCATTTTCCACCACCAAATTCACAGATCGCCGCCACAATTCTAATCGACCCGGTGACTCAGAGGAGTGCCAACATTACCATCCGAACGCCGGCGCAACAGTTGCGCATGGAACAGATCGAAGTGCCGTACAAAGTGCGCCCTTTCGCTTTGATCCGCCAGCGGAGTGCGCAACAGACGCATTCGCTGGCTCAGCTGTTCCACCAATTCAGCATCAATTACCGTCCCCAATGCACCGTTGACGGGCGCAAAGTGAACACTTTCGGTGAGTCAGCGTTTTGGTGCCGGACGACAAATGCAACCTTTTTTTGCTTAAGACGACTTGATCTACACGGCCCCCCTCTCCTCCAACTGTTACTCCGTCGTGGCCAAAGACTGCGGCTCAGACCAACCCCAATTTGTGGTGCTGATGAAGAAGGTCGCGCAGCAGCAGCAGCAGACGAACAAAAGGGCCCAAAACGCGGCTAAGGTAAACGATAAACGAACCCTTCCAAAAACAAAAAGTGACAGAAATTGGGGAGGGGAACAAAAGATACCCAATGAATACTGACAAAACATTTTAACCATGGCCCACCTGCTTGAAGGTGTTGAAAGTGATCACGCCGGAGCAGCAAATCGAATGCCATCCGAAGACAAACGCCGCTGGCATTCCAACGCAATTGATCTGCAAAGTGAACGGACAAGAGGTCACCGGAGATGAGCAGTGCCAGGACAGTTCTTCATGTGTGCAGTTCAACAACAAACAGCAGGACGACGTGACCATTCAGACGGAGGCAATCGCAGTGCGTTTCAACGGACGCAAGGCGTGGCTGAAGGTGTCCCAGGCATACAAAAACACCCAATGCGGACTTTGCGGACACTACGACGACTCGGACGACCAGGGGGAGGAGCTGCGCATGGCCAACGGCCAGAGAGGTCCTTAGCAAAGCCAAAGCAGCGACTTTGATGCCAAACCAAACAATCACTGAGTCATTTTTTGCTTTCAGCTTCCGACTTGGCCGAGTTCCACCGCTCCTACGCTTTGGAAGACGCGGAAGAATGCCCACAACAGGTGATGAACAACTTCTACAGCGAACAGCAGCAGCAGAACAGCGAGCAGGACACATTCTACGGGCAGTTCAACCAATTTGAGGACGAAGACGAAGCGGACGATGAGCAGCAACAACAGTCTGAGAAGGACGAATGGCAGAATGAGCAATTCAATGGCCAATTCGAGGAGCAAAACGATGGCCAAGTCACTGACGGAGGCAATCCATTCGAAGGCATTTTCAACGACCAACAACAGCAGCAGAAGTGTTGCTGCTGCTGTGATGACGACGAGGACGAAGAGGGCACCAACGAACAGAGCCAATGCCGACAAAACTGCCAAAACGGCGGAGAATGTCCAGAGAAGTGCAACAAAAACGACCAAAAGCAATGCCGAAAGTCATCGCCACCACAGCCGCAACAACAACAAAATTGCAAAGGCAGCGACGACGAGCAGTGCAAAGGGATTTGCAACGACGGAGACGAAGCATGTGCCGAGCAGCAGCAGCAGCAGCAGTGGAAAGGTGGGCATGGGAAGGGACTGTTGGCCTAATGCTAATTTGCATTTGACCGTTTTCAGCAGTTTGGCCGATTTTGAGAACCAAAACCCACGAGCAGAACCACGCGGTGTGCTTTTCCACCCGCCCGGTCAAACACTGCCCGCCGGATGCCTACCCGTACAATCCGATGAACGGTTATGAGCAGCAGCAGCCGAAGACCAAGAAGGTCAGCTTCGTGTGCATGGAGCGGGCGGAGCCGGAGACGCGTCGGCTGTTGCGCTTGTTGCGACGCGGACAGCGCGTGGTGGACGTAAACGCACGCGGCGCCTCCTTCACGGAGAATGTGAGCGAGCCGCATCAGTGCTGGCGCAGACGCTACTGACGGATGAACGGACGATTTGGTGGATGACAGAGGAGTGACCCCCCAACGGAGTAGAAAAGCACAAAGCGTAGACCAACCCAAAAACAAAACAATAATCACCCTCTGCTGATCAATGCCATTACTCAAATGATCAGCACCACAACTCCGCCATTTCCTATAACAAATTGTATTTTTGTGATAGTTTAGAATAAAAAATTTATTAATAATCCAATTATGGTGTAACAATGCTAATTAGCAGAAATGCTGTGAAAATCACTCAGTGGACCTCTTAAGAATAGCAAATAAACAAACTTTTCCTCCTAAACTGCAGACTTTGGTAATAATTTAATAATAAATTGATCGGCTAATTAATTGGCTGCATTGATTGCCCGTGTTAAACTGCCGGTGCCTGTCGTTGCTCAATTCCTTGGCCATTGTCCACTGTGCCTGCTTCGGCTCAGCTGGTCCAGTCCGTTTGGCATTGCCCCTCCCAATTCCGCCGCCATTCCCCCCGCCGTTGGCATTTCGCCGTTGTTCGCCTCCTCCTCCAGGGCCCATTCCTCGCGCAGTTCGCTCGACACACTGGCGAATCTGTGGCAATTGTTGTTTGTCCCCAAGGGGTGTTTTGCTTTTCCTATTTATTTGTTGTACAATGAGTCCCAATTCCACGGAATGTTTTCGTCCGTTGTCTCATCCTCGGGGCACAGAAAGCGCGAGAGGAAATTCACATCTGCTGATCAGAGAAAACAATTATTGCTGCTGCTGTGCTTCTGCTCCCCTCTCTCTTCTACCGATATCGCCCCCAAATTCGCCTCTTTGTCCTCCGCCGTCTCTTTTGGCGAAGTTGTGGTCCGATGCGTAACTAATGCCGGACAGACGGCGCAAATTGATTTGGGGAGCGATGGCCGCCTGTTCACTGAGGGCAATCTGCAGCGATTAATCAATTAATTGCTTGCAGAAGGACCAATTAGCCCAATAGTCCGATACATTAAAATTGTTTCCCGGTGCTGTCAAATTTTGCTGCTGTTCACCGTCCGCCGATTGTCCGTACGTCGCCTCCGTTTGCAGCGGTGGTCGTCGACCCGGGAAGCCTGAAAATAGCATGAACTATTTATATTACTCAGAAGCCTCTCGTTATTGCCTGAAAATGGCCGAGTAGCGGTGGAAGAGACAGCGCCGGTGCTTTGGGAGTTTCCGTTGCCAATTGCGCTGCCTCTGACATTTCAATTTCTGATCATTCATTTTCATTTGATCAATCAATGCCTGCCAATCGCTGCTCCCTGCTGCTGATTCGTTCTGCTGCTGACCATTGCCCCCTTCTGCTGTTGATTTGCGATTGGACTTCGTCCGGTGGGTGCGAGACGCGGCGGCTGCTGAGGGGGGATAGGGGACGCGGCATCCGTCGAACTCGGCACGGTTTGACTCTGCGTCGGTGCCGGCGCGTTGCGGTCGGACTGCGTTTGCGAACGTCGGAAAAGACCTTCCGCCGTTCGGATGCGTTACCACTTATAATCTCATGGAAAACAAACGACTCACTGGACAATGGCCTTTTTAACGTTTCTTTGAGTTCGCTTGTTTTTTGTTCTGCCGATGATTCGGCACCTCCGCCGACCCCTTTAAAAATGGCACTCATCAACCGACTTTTCGGCCGTTCTTCGCCCGCCGTCATCCGATCGCGTTCCTTCACACGAACATTCAAATCCGAATCCTCTAAATAAAAATATTTTTGTCTTCATCTCCCATTGACACTGATCAGAAACCCTCAAAAGTTTGATCGGGCGGTTCGAGTTGTTTTTGCTGCTGACGTCCAAATCGGCCCGCACTTTTGGACCGACTGACGGGGCGTGCCAAATCATCGGCCATTTAAATTAAATTCTCAAGAATAGAAAGAAAATCAAAATTTGCTCGTCGTTTTTATGTTTATTCATTGTCAATTCTTAAAACATTTCTGCTGCTGATGGTTTCCATTGGTTACCATTTTCCATTGCTACAAAAATTGTTGCCTAATTCAGAAATTAGAATTTACTGATGGCTTCGAATTCGGCTTCTATGAACGACCAACAGCCCATCCCTTCTTTCATGACCAATTTTCCTGTCAGTGGCCAACAAAAAGCGGCACTTCAATTCGCCTTTTACAACACTTTACTCTTTTCGCTGGTAAATGCTATTGTTTCTGTCTCAAGAAGGTCAGAAATGCCAACAAATTCAGCTCGGAATTTGTTTGGCCAGCATTTTTGCGGTCTATCGACTTTTGTACTTATTTCTGATGCCAATGTTATGGGCTTTGTTAGTCGGCACTGTGCTTTTCCCGCTCAAACGAATGATCAGCGAAGGCTTAAAAGGTAAAATGCTAAAATGTACATAATTGTGTATTAAATCAATCCAATTTTAGGTTGGCTCGATCGTTTGGATGGTGAAAATCGGCCCCTTTTGGTTGGCGTGGCATTTCTTCCCGTTCAAATCACTTTGCAATTTTCCTTCGCCGTTTATGACACGGCACTGAGGTTGTCTATTCCGATGGATTTTGTTGACTTTCTCCCATTTCAATTGTCTTCAGTTTCACCGGCCTTTGCCTTGGCTTCGGTTATTTCGCTCTGAAAGTCCTCTGCCATTACGGCGCTTTCTCCTCTTTGCTCCTTTTGATCGGTCGAATTTACGGTTTCGCCGATTCTCTCATCGAAATTTCCACTCGAAATTGGGTCGTTTTCCGTTTTCCTTTTAATTGAATTTTTTATTCCCTTTTTAGGTTTTTCTGCTGATTTTCTGTTATTCTTTGGGGCTTGGCGGTTGGATTTATCTTCACGAAATTGGCCAAATTAACAAGAAATTCGCGCGTGTCCTTTCCCTCCCTATTTGGTTTTTCATTTATTTATTTACTTTATTTGTTCCTTTTCCGCTTTTTTAGGTTTTTTCTGTTGGCTTACCTTTCCGATTTCTTCGGTTTTTTTCGTGTTTTCATTTTCATTCTCTGCTGCTCTCTTCTCGTGTTGATTTCTGCCGGATTAATTGGAGCAAATGCCGAAAATGAAGACGAAAATCACCAGAAAAAGCACCAAAATGAAGTGGGAAAAATTAGGGAAAGGATTTTGGGGGGATTTTGATAAAAGACAAATGCACGGAGAAATAAATATACAATTGGCATGTTAAAACAGGAAGAGAAGAATGACGAAGCTGACACCGAAACTGAGCAAAATGAGGGGGAAAATGGCAATGGAACGAATGTTGGCACTGCGCTGGGCGGCGAAGCTCGGCTTGACCAGGTGAAAGCGGTGGATTTCATTAAATTGTTCCATTTGGATTGGTTTTATCCCCCAAAAGGCTTTCTCCTCCGACGTCCATTTGCGTGTCATTGGCGGACTGTGCGCTTTGCTTTGGGTGGTTAACCACGACCTTTTGCTGTTTTTCTTCGTCATTATTCCTTTTGCCATTGCCTTTGCCGTTCACTTGGGTAATTTTTTTTTTTTTTTCAAAATTTCTTCGCATTTTTAGGTGCACAAATTGGCCTTTTTGCGTTTATTTTGCAACATTTAACGCAATGCAAAGAACAAATTATACATAAGACGAGTAAATTTGTGCATGTCATTGTGGCGGGGCCCCTGCGAAAATTCGTCCATTTGCTTTTCACCAGCGACCGAATGGTCATTTTTTGAGTTTTTTTTAGGAGGGCGACTGTCTTTTACTCGATGGTTTTCAGTTTACAAATTCTTTTTTCATTTTTGTTTTTCCATTTTTCAGTTTGTCATTGGCTTCCGCGACCGCGTCGATTTGCTTTCTTCGCTCATTGTCATGGCCATTTTGGCCGTCGGCTGTCTCTTTGCGTTGCTTTTCACCCTTTTTCAACTTCACTCCGAGACTTTGCATTTGGCCAAATTGGGCTCCAATGTGCTCTCTTCCAATCCGGATTGGCTTCGCGACGCGCTGAACTACACGGGAAGTCATCTGACGGAGAAGGACATCGACGCTTACATGGAACAAGCATATCAGCAGGGCCGGACTTGGTTGGCCAGCAACATCCGTCAGCTGGCGGACCCAAAGGACGCAGCAAGGGCCGATCGGTTGGAGGACCAAGCCAAATTGGTGGGGGGGGGGGGCGAATGAACACGGCACTCACCACCATTTGTCCAATTTCAGCTCGTCGACAACCTCTACCATTTGTGGGAGGAACGGCGAATCGAAGACGAAACGTACACAGACAGTTTGACCACCTTTGGAAGCACCGGTGAAAGCACAGGAGGGAACAAGCGAAAGCGAGCATTGTCACCCACACAAAACAGCAATGAAAATGTTGACGGGGAAGGCGAAAAGGAAAACGACGCCGGGGGCGAAGAGAACGACGAAGAGAAGCGGGCGTGGCTTTACGGACTCGTCAGAAATGCCAACTTAGCCATGTGGAAGACGGAACTGACGTCGATGGTCTCGCAGAACATCGAAATGGTGTGGACGGTGAGTCCCTTTCCCTTGGCACTTTCATTTCCCTTAACTTTTTCTCAGATTGCCCATTCCCTTTGGCACTTTCTGTTGATGAACATCTCTCTGCTGTCCACCGTTCTGTTGTCCACCCTTTCTCTGGTGGTCGAGTTCAGCTTCGACCTGTTCAACTTCCTCATCGAATGGCTCGTCTTCCTCTCCACTCTTTTCTACCTTTTGTCCAATTCTTCCGACCAATGGTTGCCCATTTGGTGGGTCAACGGCGCCTCCGCCTTTTTCCAACTGGCGGCCGCCGAAGGCGAAGCCCAGCGGGACAACAATTTGAACGTTGCGAATGCAGCTGAGAAAGCGATTCAGTGGGTCCATATTAGTTTAAATTTCCAATTAATACTTTTCTGTTCTTCTACCTTCTCCTTTCCCCTCTCCTTTTTCTCTATTTTCTCATCCCTATTTCTCTCTCTCTCTCCCCTTTCCTTCCTTTTTCTCTTTTTTCCCTTCCCATTGTCTCTTCCTCCTTCTCTTCTCCTCCCCTTTTTCTCTTTCTTTTTTCTCCCCCTTTTCCCTCCTTTTCATCTCCATTCCCTTTTTATCTTCTCCTCTTTTCCAGGGGTGTGTTCGTTTTGTCCGCCAAAATGGCCATTTTCTACGGTCTCTACACCTTTTTTGTGCATTCGCTTTTCTCTCTGAATGTCATCATAATTCCCTCAAGTAATTAATTAATTACTCCCTTATTCCTATAATTTTCGCTATTTTTCACATTTTCCTTCAGTTTTGGCCGCCCTCCTCGCCGCCATTCCCATCTTTCCGCCTTATTCCGTCGCACTGTTCGGCGTCGTTGAGATTTACTTGGTCCGTGGTGAACCAATCGCCGCTTTGGTTTTTGTCGCAATTTCGGTCGCTCCTTTGTTCTTTGCCGACCCCGTTTTTTACAGAGAATTAAAGTGAGTGGTTTTAAGTGGTTTAATTCAATGACATATTTACACATTTGTTCAGAGGAAGTCACCCGTACGTGACCGGTTTGGCAGTGATCGGTGGCATTTATTGGCTGGGCTTACAGGGTGCCATTATCGGCCCAATCATCCTCTGTCTGATGATCGCGTTGCTCAACGTTTACAGTCAATTTGCCGGTGATCGGACTCCTTGCCTGTGATCAGCTGCTGCTGATCAGTCTTTTCTTGCTCACTCTTCCTTTTTTTGTACGGTGCTTGATCTTTCTTTGATCAGTCTCTTTCTAGCCATTGTTTTTTTATTTCTTTGTACAGTGTACTTATATTTTATTATGCTTACTCTATTTGCATTTGCTGTTTTATGGCAATAAATTCATCTCATTATTACAATGAAAAATATTTTTTCGAATTGTTTTTTGTTTTGGGCTTCTTCCACTGCGAAAAATCACTCCCCCCTCCCCCCCTCCCCCTCATCAGTCTCGGCTTTATTTAGTGTAAATAATGGCGTTTTCCCAGACGGCCCATCCATCTTTTCCGCCCCAGGCCATCGGCCAAGCGACGATCGATCGGCCGACCCGGCGGCGATTGCTTTTGCTTCGGCTTTCGCTCCTTCCCCCCCCCCCCCGGCGCCTTCCAATTCCGACGAGAGATTTCTTCACTCAATGTCCAATTCATTTGCATAAGTCATTTTTGAAATGAATGCTCAATTAAAGCCAATTTCGGCGTTTCGTTGGCCTTTTTTGTGCTTTTCCCCCATTAATTACCCCCAATTAGGGATTGATTTCCATGTCCCTTCTCTTTGGTCCCCCTCTTTTTCTTCCCTTTTGCCTTTTCCTTCTCCGTTCCGCCGTTTCCGTCCCCGCGGTGCCCAAATGTTCGCAGCGATTGTTCGAAGCAAAGGGGGACCCGTCGCCGGGCTCTAACGGCTTTAGCATCGAAATTCGAGAAGCGCCCCCGGGGATGGACGGGGACAGCGACGAATTGCAGGTGAAAGATGCAACAAAATATTGTGGCATTTGTCAGACGGAACGCCAACGAATGCGAATCATTCGCCCATTCCGCAGGCAATCAAATGGAATGGCACAAGTGAACAGCCCGAGGGATATGTGCCGGGTCGAAGTTACGTGGTCACTGTGCGCGGATGGTCGGTTGGATGCAATTAATTCATTAATTAATGTTTTTATTTGAGATGGCATAGCGAAAAATAAGTGAATTTTCAGGCGCACCCAATTCATCGTGCAGACTTTTCGCGGCTTTGGCATTACCGCACTTTTTGAACAGAATGGAAAAGCTGGAGGGAAATTTGACATTAAAAAGGTGAAATACCTAATTAATATTAATTAATTTGATCAGTTTTTGCTTGGATGTGTACCGTATTAAAAAAAGTCCGTTTTTTAATCCCAACATACGGTATCATACGGTATTATTCTGTTCCCATTCGACTGCTGTTACTCTTTGTTTACCGTGATGTTCTTCTTTCATTTTCTTTTCAGAACCGTCGGACGCGTGGTGAGTCGCGAGTTGCGCCCAATTGTCGTTCCGCCGGTGTCTCCCACACGAATTTGAGGCCCAAAACCGAAGTCAGCGTTCTGTGGCGCGCGCCGGAGAGCGGCGCCGGCGGTTGTGTGCTCTTCCGCGCGACCGTAATCCAATCGCGGCACATTTGGTATTGGAACGAAAACGAAATGACAAAGCGCTTTTGCGTTGTCGGTGAGAGCGAATGAATGAAGGGGTTTGGTAAAATTCCATTTGGATTTTAGAGGGCTATCAAAAAGCGATGCCGCGGGACGACCCGGAGGCGGAATGCTGTGCCTGTGACGAAGCGGAATACGACATACAATTTGTGGGCATTTGGTCGAAAGAGACCCATCCGAAGGACTATCCGACGCGTAAGAGGAGGGGGGGGGGGGGGGAGGAGGAATCAAGGGGAGAGAAAAGGGGGGTGGAGGGAAGGAAGGAAGAGAGGAAAAGCGGATGGTATTCAAAGGGAGGGACGGTTCAATTATGAATAATTAGGCGCTTTAAACCGCTTTCCAGTTGAACACTTAACCCATTTCACCGATGTTCTTGGCGCTTCTCATTCCAAACACTACCGTTTGTGGCGTTTTGGAGACATTGCGAGGTGATACTGTAGGAAGAGGATTAATTAATTACCATTAGTAAAATGGATGAATTTTCTTTGCTTTTAGCGACGGTTTAAAAGAAATTGCCGAATGGGGAAACACTTACAAAGGGGAGGCGGAGATGAAAGCTAATGCTAGCGAAGTGCGGACAATCGTCAAAATGAAGGGCCTTTGGTACCCCGGTGAGTGGAGGAGGGGCACCGGGGGGAGGGGGAAAAGCCGCCCCGCCCGGAGGAGCAGCGCCCGGGGGGAGGGGAGGGCCCCGCCCGCCTTTTCATTGCTTTGGCATTTTGTTGCACTTTCTTTTGCCGTCTAAGAAGTGCAGGGCCGTACCAATGGGCACTTTCGCGTCAACAAATACCACCACTTGGCCTCGTTGGCCGCGATGTTTGGCCCAAGCCCCGATTGGTGCGTCGGCATCTCCGAGGTCAATTTGTGCTTGCCCGACTGCAGTTGGGTGCAGGAACGCGCGTTTGACTTGCGTCCGTTCGACGCGGGCACTGACAACGGATACACGTACATGGTACGGTAGAAGAATGGGGGGGGGGGTACGGTGGGAGGGGTGCACTACGTCTCCCCCCCCCCCCCCGGTTTTTTTAAATTTCCCAGGGGACGATGCGGTGGGGGGGGGGGGGGTGAACTGCCCCCAGCATGTGGGCAGGGGATGAAGCACGGAACAGCAAGTCAATCGAAAGGGTTTAAGTCGCCAAATGAGCCGGCAGAGCCGCGAGTGCCAATCGCTGCGATTACCACTCGTGACGACCCGCGCTCGCCGTTCTTTGACGAGCACAGCGAAGATATTGCGCCGCTCGCCCGATTGGTGCTGAGACGGAAGAATGTTCTCACGGCACAATGCCAATCGGAAGAAGCCTATCGGCGCGAGGCGTTCAATTCAACGAACACTTCGGAGGACGAGGAATACCGGGACAGAAGTTGGTTGGCCAGCGGAGGATTCGACGGTTTTTAAGCGATCGATGCTTTTCCATTTGAGGGGAGTGCGCGGTCAGCCAATGGGGCTCATGGTCACTGTGTTCTGCGACTTGCGGCAAAGGCATTCGAATGCGATCCAGGCACAAAATTAGCAATTAATTGGGCACTTAGAGAGAGGGACAATTAGCCAAATGAATGAGAGAGAGAGAGAGAGTGCGATAATGACCCAATGGTCGAGAATCTCGAATTCAGAGTGTTCGTTTTCCCGGTGAAGGCGCAAATGTTCCATTGCCATCGACAGACCACCGAACGTCAATTTTGCAATGCGAAACAAAGCGAATGCGGCGCCGACTCGGACGCATTTAATTCGCGTTGTTTGGTCAGCGGATGGGACGACTGGACGGAATGGTGCGGCAGAAAAGGGGGACAATTGGAGGGGGGGGGGGCACGAAATGAATGAGTGGGGAGGGGGAGAGGGAACGACGGGCCGATCGTTTGGCCTTGGTAAACTAACTGATCACGGGGGGAGGAAATGCCAGGGGATTTTTTCATATATACTAGACTAACATTTTGGCTCTAGTGTACTATAGGCGTCTAATAACTTTTGGTACTTATATGGTTTAGCCATCCAAAAAATAATCATTTTTTGTGGGGGTTTTCGAGTGAGCTGATCACGAATATGATATTTGATTTACTGTGTCTTGAACCCGGAAGCGAATTCGAACATAAAAATTTTGCCATTAGTACGGTCCGTTGCGGGCGCGGAAAGCGAACGCGTCGCCGACATTTGTTGAACAATGCGACGGCCGACCGATGCAACGTCGACTTGGAGGCGGAGGAGCAGTGCATCGGTCGGTCAGCAAGTGCGCAAGAACGGCACAGGCAAATGCCAACTTTTCAGGGGAGGACGGCGACGACTGTTCGGCCCAGGCCGACCCGCGCTGTCAGACCACCGCGTGGAGCGAGTGGAGTCCATGCAGCGCGTCATGTGACGACGGGGTGAAGGTGAGGACGCGACTGTTCTACTACGCGGAGCATGAGCAGGTGGGATAAAGAATTGACGATAATTACGAAAATTCAAACGAAAATAAAAATAAAAATGGGAAATTCCCCTGAGGGAATTTAATGTGACAAAATGACAAAAAAAAAATATTATTAATTAATGTCATTTTGGCTGAAGGAATGTGGCAGGACCAAAAATCTGATGGAAAAGGAGCGGTGTAACGTTCACTCGTGTCGGCGTTTGCTGAGTGCCCATTCGGAGGGTAATTAGCAAATTAATGATTCCGTTTTAATTTTCATCGTTTGTTCCTTTTTGAGAGATTTGCGAGGAGGAGAAAGAGACGGGCCAGTGCCAAGGCCAATTCCCTCGCTATTGGTTCAACACCAAGCAGCAGAAGTGCGAGCGGTTCGTTTACTCGGGCTGCAAAGGGAATCGAAACCAATTCGAGTCGGAGGAGGAGTGCAAGCAGTTCTGCATCCCCAATTATCGGCCCGTCATCAGTCCGTTTTGGCATTCTTTTTTTAAATTGGCCAAATTGTTTTCACAGCGTCCGGTGCTGATTTGATCAGTCCTTTTGCGGAAGACATTGGCGGCGACGAACGGTGGCAAAACGACGGCGAAGAGGGGGAGGAAGGGACGGACGCAGACGGCGGCACAGCGACGGACTGCGAAATGAGCGAATGGTCGCCGTGGAGCGAATGCTCAGTTTCATGCGGCAGAGGCAAACGGAGTCGGCATCGGAGTGTGAAGGTAAAGCGGCAGAGAGAGAGGAGAGAGATGACGAGAGACAGAGAGAGAGAGTGAGGGAATAGGGAGTCAGAGAGAATAGGATGAGGAGCAGGGAAATGAGAGAGTATATGGATAATAGAGAATAAGAAGATTGGGATTATGTGGATTAGGAGAGAGAGAAGGAAAAAAGAAAGAAAGATTGGACCTCATTTAAGTCGTTGCCCCAAAACGGTGGCAACAAGTGTCCCCCGCGGGAACACCGAGTGCAGGAAAGGCACTGCGAAATGCGCCCGTGCGGTAAGTGAATTCTTTGCTCGATAATTTCTTTGGTATTCCTTTTCCTTTTAGCGCCGAGCACATGCCGAGTGAGTCGTTGGTCGATTTGGTCGCCATGTTCGGTCAGTTGCGGCATTGGGTACCAAACGCGGAGGCGACGAGTGCACCGATACGGACTGGTGAGAGAGAGAGAGAGAGGGGGGGGGGAGTGATCAGACCGACAAACTGATCAAAAAGGGAGAGGATCTGCTGGTCAATTTTGATCTGACAAAGCAAACGTCCATTCAGATCGACCCCGATGATCCGAATTGCCATGCCCAAGAACTCGAGCAACGGCAGTGCCGAATGCCATGTCCGCCGCCGTCTCCGAACGGAGAATGAAAAGCATTCTGATCAATTTCCATTTTGTAAATTTGTTTTATTGGAAATAAAATTTTATTGATATGTTCATTTGATTTTTAATATCCCCCCCCCCCGAATACTGAAAAAACGCATTCACTTTTTGATCATTCATTCTTCCGTTCATTCATTCCATTTGCCTTTCATTCAACGCCCACTCATTGCCCCTCCGGCGACGGCAACAGTTGTTCGGCAGAGGGGAGGAGAGAGAGAAAAAGCGGAAGAGAGAGGAGAGCGGGAAGTGATCGGATCGGTGGGCCATCCATCCCTTTGATGCCATGGCCAACATTGGGCTAAAAATGACGTCAACAATAATAAATTGATACTATGGCACAAAAAAATATTTCTAAAAAACTGATGCATTGGCATTTTGTGTGGTTGGCTAATTCTGTGCCCTTCGTCCCCCCCCCCCCCCCTCCCACTAACTCATCATCGCATGGACAAAACAATAGCGACTCACAAGCACTGATTGTGAGCTGACTTGTGAGCTGCACAGTTGTTCGTTCTGTTGGTCACCGTAATCGTCCCTTCTCCCCCCCCCCCTTTTCCCTCGCTTTTTTCTTTAATCAATCTGATCCGATCGGCTTTTTCATTCCCTATTAGCGCTTACATAACACTAATCAAGTCTATTGCTGCTGTTCTTTTCACTCTCACAGCACCAGAGAAAAAGAAGGAGAAGTGCTGGGAAGAACAGAACGTCCTCTGTCGTTTGCCTCGTCTTTTGCCTCCGGCTAAGTCATTTGGCCAAACGGGGGAGGAGCTCTTCGCATTCCTCCCGCCCAGAGACTGAATTTAGATAAAGGGATAGTCGGGGTTTCTCTCCCCCTCCCACCTCTAACATTGCTCTCCATGTCCTCCTTTTCTCTCTCCCCTCTCTCTCTCCCCTCACTCTCTTCCCCCTCTCGCTCTCTCTGTCTCTCTATTCCCCTTCCTTGATCCCCCCCCCCCCCTCCCGATCACATCTGCTGATGCTTTCCCTCCTTCCCACCCACATTGGATGGGAGGGGAGGGATTATTTCCTCGTCTCCTCTTCTTCACTTGAGGAACATAGCCAAAACCCCCCGGGCGAGGACAGCCGTCGTTTGCTTTTCAGTAGTGATTTGGCCAACCTCCCACAACAGATCGGATCCATTTCGTTAGTGCTAATTCCACAAATAATCGGAGAAAAGTCGGAAGGCGGAAAAATGGCGGACACTGAAGCGGCACCGGCACCAAAATCGGATGAGGTACGAATTGGGAAAAGAAAATGCCAAAACGGAAAGTTGAAGAAAAAAGCGGATTTTCAGGAAGCCAAACGGCAAGCATTGGCCGCCAAAAAGGCGGAAGTGCGCAAACGGTTGGAAGAAGCAGGGAAAAAGGGCAAGAAGAAGAAGGGTTTCCTGACGCCGGAGCGCAAGAAGAAGCTGAGGGTATTGTGAAATTGAAGAGCTAATTATGCTAATTAAGGGCCTAATGAACCGATTTAAGAAACTGTTGATGATCAAAGCAGCGGAGAACCTGAAGAACCAGCAGAAACAACTTGACTCGGAGCGCCAAAATGTGCTGAGCAAACGAATTCCGCAATGTCCGAACATCGACGCGATTGAGGACAAAGGCAGAGAAAGAGAGGGAGGGGAAGAGAGACACAGATCAGTGATCGGATTTAGGACAGCTGGAGAAGATGTACAACGACCTGTTCCAGCAAATGCTCAAGTTGGAGGAGGAGAAGTACGACATCAACTTCGTGGTCTCGCAAAAGGACGCGGAGGTAAAGCAAAAGCATTTTGAGAATTGGGGACGAAAGAAGAAACGCCAATTTCACCGTTTCAGATCAGCGAAATAACCATTTCTGTGAACGATTTGCGTGGAAAATTGTGAGATTTTTAAAAAACTAATAATAATTTATTTATTTATTCATTTTTATACAATATTTGATATTAAAGTGTGAAACCAACGCTGAAGAAAGTGTCCAAATATGACAACAAATTCCGCAAAGCGGCATTAACGGAGGGCGAAAGTACCGCGCCGAAGGAAGACTTCCGATCGAAACTGAAGACGGTGGAGAAGAAGAACGTGATGGAAGAGTTGGAGAGCAAGGTGGGACAAATTGAGGAGGAAAAGGGGGGAAGGAGAGGCAACAGCAAACACGGACATTACACCACCAAAGCTAAAGTCGGACTTTTCATCAATCAATGATTGGGTGGCGAAACGTCCGATTTTGTCTTTGGTGGTCAAATGTCCGGGTGGCCAAATGTCGTGTAGCCATATGGTGACAGTGGAGAAGAGGGATGGCATTGGCATTTTACCACTATCTTTTATACTGCGGGAATAGGCTGGCAACTCTGGGATGGATTTGCTGTGCATTCATTCCCCGGTTGACAATTTGTCTGTCCGTCCTTTGTCCGACGGGCGGACAAATGAGAGAATTCGGCCTGTGTCCAGCAAGAGTCACGCGGAGACGTCGTTTGTCCCGCGTGGACTTTTGCTGGACGCCGTTTGGCATTTCAGCAGAAGAACAAGGCGGAGAAGCCGGAATGGACGAAGAAGGTGGAAAAGGACGCCACGGGACGCCGGGCGAGCCAAGCGAGTTCAAAGGGCGGAGGAGCCAGCGAGGCGGAGCCAACCACGCCAAAGTTGGCGAAACCGACGCCGGAGGAGGCGGAGGAAGAGGAAGAGCGTAAGTGGAGAGGGAGAGGAGAAGCAGGGGAAACGAGTAGGGAGGGACCAGGGTTACCGCGGAGAAAGAAAAAAACGAATGGGTTTCGGGTCGCTGAAAACCCGGGTTTCGGGTGTAGCGTTTCGGGTAACGCGCGGCACCTCTGGTAGGCACAACCGAAGAGGCGGGCGGGGGTGGGGGGAGAATCATTGGGGAGGGGAAGAGGGAAGAAGCATAGGAGAATAGGGCTGGAAACCGGCGAAAATCAAAAAAAAAAAAACAACTATTTTTTAGCTGAGGTTGGCGATGAGGAGGAGGACGAGGAGTGAAAGATGGGCCGACGAACGAACGAAAGAACGAATGAAAAAACCCACCAAATTGTCCCAATTGGTTTCTCCCATTCTCTGTCTGCGAATGCGTCGACAATTTTTAATTTCATTTGAAATCACTGAGAAACAAAGCAAAGGGACAAAGTCCGGTCGAAAAAGGGACCCAATCCAAAAAAGGGGGTACTCCACGACCACCTGCTGCTGCTTTTGCTGCATTTTTTGCTTTCCCCCCCACTCCTAATGAGCATAGCTTTATGAATGAACATTTCCCTTGTGAGATTACTCATCCCATTGTCGTCATTGCGCAAAAGCGCCCAATTTTTTCTCGCCAATCGCATTTTGCCCTGGGGCCTTTCGCCTGTCCATTTAATCGCCCGTCGGCTGATCGAATCGCCCGGGGAATGCGCAATATCGCAAGGGAATGGGAAGGATTCGTGGTTGGATAATCACAGAATGATCAGCAGCAGAGAGATGGGGGGACGGACCCGGGAGAGAGGGGGAGGGACCCGTGGGATCCATTCGCCGTCCGTCCGATTGTTTTGTTTTTCCAAATTCTGCACGAAATAACTCAAAAAGTGAATCATTCTTTCGACGATCGGAAACAGCTCCGCATCGACATTTAAGCACTGATCACTCACTGATCTTCTTCCTAAAGAGTGCCTTTTCCGATCGCTGCGTTTGTTTCTCTCTCCGTTTATTCGTCCATCGATCGGTTAACCGAAGGATTCCTTAAAGAATTTTTAAGAGAAATCTGTGCAAAAATGATCAGCAGAATTGCGGCGTTATTCCCAATTTTATTGTTCGATTCTGTGCACTTTTCCATTGGAATTGAAAATGTTTGGCCGCCAAACCATGCGGCAATAAACGAACAGAGAAAGCACATCGACGTGGACACGAGTTGGACAGGCAAAGAGCAAAAGACGCAGCAGGTGGGGAAAAAGGGGGAAAATGGGACAAAATGGGGAAAAGGGACAAATGGGCAAAAAAAAGGGACAAATGGGTAAACAGGAACAAATGGGCAAAAAAAGGGACAAAAAAAAGGGATAAAACCGGTATAAAAAAACAGATCGGTCTTGACGCCAGTGACAAAGAACGCGCTGTGGTCGATTTGCTGACGGAGCGGAAGCAGCTCGCCGCATCAGCTCACGGAAATGTGGCGGCAGCGGAAACGAGCGATGGGAAGCGGGCGCAAGTGCAAAGATTTGGGGACAAAGGCGGAATTGCGCAAGTGGAGGGGCACAGGTGGGACAATTGGGGAGGGAAAAGCATTGGCAAAAAAGGGAAAAGGAGGAAAAGCATTGGCAAGGGTAAAGACAAAGGAGGTAAAGCATTGGCAAAAAAAGGGAAAAGGAGGAAAAGCATTTGTAAGGGTAAAGGAAAGGGAAAAGCTGCTGAATTCACATATTTCGCCATAAAATTGAAACAGTGCGCAACTGAAGACAAAAGAGAACGCGGACGGGCGGCACGCGTTGCTAAAGGCGGACGGCAAATACGAATTGGACACAATGGCGAAAGGGTCGCTGAACGAAACGAAAGACACCGAATTCGAAGCGCACAACGACCGTTTTGACTTTGGGCTGAATCCGGCGGCGCAAGACAAAACGCAAGGGCACGGAACACTTTCATTTGCGGACAAAGTGAGAAATGGGCAAAACGGCACGGAATGAAGAAGCATTTGCTGAAGGAAAAGGCCAAGTCGGGCACTTACGAATACGCAATTGTGCACAAAAGCAAAGGGCGCGTGGAAGCGCAACTTTCGGCGAAAGAGGCGGCGAAGCGCAACGACTTGGCCACGTCACTATTCGGAAGACGCGCGGAAAAGTATTACTGCACGGCGGAGACGCCGGGGATATCGCAATGCTACGACGCACAGGGAAAAAGCGCAGGAAAGGCAAGAGAGAGGGAGGGGGAGAAAGAAACAGAGGAAGAAATAGTGCAGGAGGATGAGAGAGTCGGAGAAGGAAAGGACGAGATAGTTCAGGGGAAAGAGAATGTGGGAGAAAGAAACAGAGGAAGAGATAGTGCAGGGGATGAGATATCTAAGGACGAGATAATACATCCTTCAAGGTGGTTGCGGACAAGAATGGAAACACGGTGGTGTACAACGACAGGGACGTGCCGATAGGGACGGGTTCTGTGCGGAAAGTGGGCGAACGATCATATGAGGTAAAAACGGTAATTCAGCATTTTTGATCACTTACCAACAGCAGGCGGTGATCAGCAAGAATCTGTTCATCACTCGGCTGAAGGATGCCCGGAGGGGCCCATGCTGCAGAGAGTTGACGGGCGAAGAATGTACCGAACCCATTAAGGTATCGATTGATCAGCACTGATAAATATCAGTCCGATCACTTTGCAGTTGGCCAACCCGCAGTTCAGTCACCCGAGCCAAAGGGACGACAATGGCACGACGAGGCTGACCTGGTCCGATCTTTGCTTTATCCCTCCCTTTGGCTTAAGTTTCGAATGATTCAGGCCTGACTGTTTCGACATGTCCATCGATGTCACTTTGCCACCAAGTAAATGAATAAAATATGTTGAATTAGTCCAACATTACTGAATGCCTTTTTCCCAATCCCCCCCCCCTTTTTAAATGCTTTTTCAATGCTTTTCCCATTTGTTCCTCACATTCTCCCATTTTCAGCTGTTCATATCAACCGGCTGGCCATGAAATTGGACGTGCACATTCAGCCCATTGGCAAATTGCGCTGCATGGACATCGCAACGTGCGGACGCGAGTGTTATTACTGTGACTGGTGCAAAGAGAGCAGGTGGAAAAGTGGGAGCAAATGATAAATAGAAATTGCAAAGTGTTAGGCCTCGGGTGGGAATTGAACCAACGCCTGAATCCCTTTCCTGTTGAGTAATTTTACCACTGGGCTATCATGGACATTTTTTGGGTGTCCTATCAATTTTTGGCTGCCCATTCGTTTCTTCTTCCAAAAATGGCACTTATTCCTTCGATGGCATTTAACAGAAAATTGAAACTGCTGGAGAATACTGATGGCAATTTGTGCCGCGCAACGGACGAACGGACGTATAAATTGACGACGAAACTTTGTCCACCGCCGGAGGACCCCAACTTCACGCTGTGCTCGACCTTCACCAAAAGTGTGTGGCAAAAGGACTATTGGCAGAAGCAAGGCGCAATTGACGTGTGGATGAAGGTGAAGCGGAAGAAGCCAAAAGACGGGGAAAAGCGGGGGAAATGCTTTGAATTGCTTCAACATTTTGCCAAAAAAAATTTTCAGTTTTTTGAACGGGCGCCCAACCGAGCGGAGATGGAAAAAGAGTTTTTTTCGCAGTTGGACAATCCTTTGCTGGGCAAAGCCTTCAAATTGGCCATCATCGGCGAATGGTTGGCCGCCAACAGTTTGGACGTGCGTAAAATGGGAAATTTGCATAAAATGCTGCATTTGCGCTGCATTTCAGCAGGGAAGTTACACGCCGACCAACTCGGAATTGTTGGAGTTTTGGGTGTCGAAGAGAGCGCCCGACCGATTGTTGGCCTGCGAGCACGGCGTTGTCGACTACGAAATTGAGGGCTCCAAAGTGAAAACGAATGTTTTGTTCGAAGCGGCAACGACCGCGGGAAATGTAAAAGGACAAAACGACGGATGCAACTGAACATTTGACTGTCTCTTTCAGTTGCCGAACATTTTCAAGGACAAAAAGTGTGCCGCGTTTGAAAAGTTGCAGGAGGAACGGTTCAAACAGGAAGTGCACGAGTTCAAGCAGCGCGGGGGCGGCGGAGGCATTTTCGGCGGCATTGGCAACTTATTCAGAAGCGGGGGGAGATGAAGGCCGAGTGGGGAAGTGATCTGCCGAAGGGGCGGGGGGGGGAAGCCAATCGGACAAAGGCAAAAAAGGGGGGGGGGGAACTGATCGAAACAGAACGACGAGTGATCACTGATCAGTGGTGATCAATGGTAATATTATTTATTAATTATAAAATTCACTTTTTTTTCTCCGTTTGTTTTTCCTTTTGAATAAACAATTTGCCAAAATGATATTGTTATGCTGTAAAATAAACTCAGAAACAAAGTGTCAAAGATTCTCATTCATTCCCATGGTTCACGCAAATGCTCAAAAAAACATAATCGATAAGAGATTTATCAGAAACAAATCAAACGATCAATAATTTTCCTAATAACAAAAAATGGCATGTACAGCAAGCAGTTCCGAGAAATCATTGGTTGTCGTCTCCGCCATTCTCTCATCATCAGTTTGTGCGCACAATCAGCTGCTCCCGTCTCTCCCCAACACCGATGTATTCTACGGTTGGCAGTGAACCCACCCTGGCACCGAAACGGCTGGCACCGAAACGTCGGGTAACGGCGGCACCGAATCGTACCCTACCGACTAATTTCATATATTATTTTTTAATTTACTGCTTTTCGATGTAATTATTTATAAAATGGTCAAATCAACAAATTATCTTTTGATTGGCATGTATTTACAACACTCATTTGATTGACATTATCCATGGTGCTTGTTATCAGTCAGTTGCGATTTCTCTTCCATACCATATTAAAATGGTAAGGACAGCAGAACATTCTCACAGGCAACCCATTTCAGAATTTTTGTTTGTCAAAAAAATTACTGACAATAATTCTTTGGTCCATATTCAATTAATAACAAATCGCTCATTGTTTATTTCAACTTCCACAAAAATTAAAGGTTATATTTCAGCGCAGCGCAATTGATCGAGACAACCGGGCAGAAATTAACAAAATAAGTATTTAAAGTTTCATTCTTTGTAATGCTGAAAGAAATTAAGAATAAATCTATTCGTTATTGAATTTATTTTTATTTAACCTAATTTAATTAACTTTGTTTAAGTGAAATGCGCCTCTGTTTGGCAGTATTTATTGCCGTTTCAGCATTGTCACTTGGCCGATGGATTGAAGCTGGAGGTAAACCGAATTGATTAATTCGATATTGGGTTTTTGGCATATATTTATTATGTCGGTTTTTTATTAGTGTCCATGAATTTTATAAGATTGGCTGAAGAAAAATCTGATTCATTGGTATTTTAACGCAGACATCTCTTTTTTAAACGGACAATAATTATGTGCTAACCTAATACTTTAAAATAACAAAAAGCTTAAATAATTATTTAAGCAATTTGTTAACGCAAATTTTAAGTGGTCGAGGATGTAAAAGACTACGTCGATGCCTTTTCCGAAATAAGCGCACCGGCAGCAACCATTGGCGAGCAGCTCAGAAAAATTTCAGCCCGAGTTTCAAAGCTGGTTCAGTTAGGAGGTCCGGTCGGAAGCCTCGCAGCATTGGCTATGCAGAAAGCCCTTGAAGTAAAGTTTTATAAAAAAATTTTAAAAAACAAATATTAAATATTCAGTATTACAATAATAAGCATAATTAATTATTCATTTTCAATTCTCTAATTGCTCCATCTCTTTTTTAGCCGGAGAGCGACGAAATGGTCGCGTTGAAATTGTTACACTCCACCATGGTCAAGAGATTCGATGGATTGGACCGTCGAGTTGAGCATTTGGGCAATAGGCTAGTACAACACATGGCATTGGTTGAATATGATCAAGTATGAGTATTACCATTCGATTATTATTGTGTTAATATATTTAACTAGACAATCACGCATCCAATTGACATCATTTCACGAGTTTACAAAAAAGTGATTGACCCCGACCGCAACAGACAAACATACCGTCAGCAATTCATCCATTTTTGTACCTACAACTACTCACCACACAATTCATTAATTGTTTGTTTATAAAAATGAATTTTTTATTTAAAAAATATTCTGAAAATTAAATAAAAAATTCTTTAAATAATATAGGGAATTGTCTTTAACAGGGCTGTCAGAATATGCAAATGTATATTTTTTCCTGGATTCACGTAATCTGATTAGTAGGAAAAACACTTTGTTTTTAGTATTTGCGTATGAAAGTCGGGACTTTTATTTCCATATTTTGTATATTCATTTTTCGTCAAATACTTCCGATTTGAAATCCCTTAGAAAAAATTTGATCATGCCAAAAATTAAATCCAAATCTTAATGGATGCGCGAGTGAGTCAACAGTGAGCTTCACTGCCGTTATTTGCATATTTATGCGCATATTTTGGCCATTTTTTGTGCATATTTTTGAAAGCCCTGGTCATTAATTAATTTTTAATTGTTATTCGAATTCAGTGGCTTAATGAAAGGGTAAATCTTGGCTGCGTGTTGCCAACCCAGGAGGAAGCCACCGTTTATGTACAAGCCCAACAAGTTTTTGCTTTTGTCGACAAAAACGCATCAAAATTCGAGCTCCTATCCCCGGAACGATATTCGGATTTTCGCTTGAGTAAATTGATACCAAATTCACTCCCTTAAAAAAACCTATTTTAGGAATTATTAGCGCTGTGTCAATGGCAAAAAACATTGCCCTGCTAAACTCAATAAATCGTATTAAAAATAATTTACATATAAATGAAAATTGATTAATTTTTTAGAAAAAATGCACGGAAAAAGCATCAATGCGCTTGAAAATGCAATAATCGAAATGCGACACTCCGTCACACAATTGAGCGTCGGTGGCATCATGCCAGATTACGAACGAACCAACAATCCACGCAGGTGCTAAAAAATAAAATATTTAAATGAACTGCAAAATCAATCAATGCAAAAGTAGAATGATCATGTATAGGTTTTGTATTTTTAAAGATAGTATGTGGCGAAGCAAACACATTTCCGTTTTCTAAAATTTTAGATGCATTTTGAACGAAATTACTACAGCGAATGAAGATGTTCGCGAAGCACTTTTCGAGATGATCTTGATGATCGAATTGGATGCCTTAAAATTGGTCTGAAAGTTTTTTCATTATATACTACTAACTGAACACCCAACAAACAGGTTTCCATTGGCACACTATGTGCCAATGTTTCGCATTCAGGTGACAAAAAAGAGACTTTAGATGAGCTGTCCGAGCTTGGAACATTTGGCATCAACATAACTACTTCAATGCGGTTATACAGCGAAAAAAATTAGTAATTAACATGGAAAATAAAAATTTATTTTGTTTTATACAATTTCCTTTTGAAGCCTCCGATTTGATCCGGACAAATATTGAAACCCCCCCCCCCCCACCCAAGGCAACGGCATGGCCAACATTGATGCTACATTATGCAGAAAGAACATACGGAAGTTTAAAAAGCCCGGGAATTGACGCGAACACATCGCGTGCAATTAAATTTGCGATGGATCAACGCGGGCCTTTCAAGTAAAACTTTTTTTGTGTAAAATTTTACAAAAACAAATCCCTTTCTGCTTTTTTCACAATATCGTTCTGGCACCGACTTGGTCGGGCCCAAATTGGTATTTTCCCGAGTGCGAGCCGATCTTTTGCATTGAAATGAAAAATGAAACAATCCCATTCAATGCGCTTATCACACGGTATGAAGAACTCCAACATCAGAGGGCACACCAAGCCTACAGCTATGTATACGGAAATGCAGACCGAATTCGCGAGATTATGAGGTAAAGCAAAAAAAAAAAGGGGGGGGGGGAGCTTGAGGCACAAATCCATCAGGCAACAGGGTTTTAGCGTCGGTGTGCCGCACTTTAGCATGTCTTATTTAACATGAAAATAAATTTTATTTATTTTTTAATAAGACGACGGTACAGCATCCCAATTTCTGACATTTTTTTGTTTTCGGCACTGTTGGAAAAATTTTCGGAATTTTGATGAATTTATTAAAGATTTTGCCCAAAAAATTAGAACAGTTGAAAATCATGTCAATTTGTATCAACAAACACCGAAAATATGCTGTTTCTCAGAAATAAGAAAATTTGGCAGCCATTTTTTTATAATTTTAATTTATTGCTTTAAAATTTTCGAAAATTAATAAAAAATAAATTTTCCAAAAAATATTACTTATATAATAACATTTTTCTCACAGAGATATTTGTTACGAAGAAGAACTTTCGCTGCCCGAATGTCTAAACCGAATAAAGCGGGAATTTCCAGCATTGCGCGCATTTGCCACCTACCGCAGTCTATTGTTCTTGCACACGCGCGGGATCCGCAAATCTGACGCGACCATACCGACGGCGGTGACCAGCTTCACAACCGCGGGTGGCACACAAACAACGCAATTGGTCAAGTTATTCCATAATCCTGGCATTACGTCGATGGCCCACTTTTACAAACTGTTCTTCTTCTTGTAATGGCACAGTTTCTGTTCTCCGCCAAAACATTTTTCGATGACACATTTTTAGTCTTAAATTTTGATTCATTCTTTTTTATTTGAACAACAAATGTGTAGAAAATTATGTGTTGATTTTTTTAAATTATTACATTTTGATAAACTTAAATTTAAAGCGTGCTCTAAAGGTCCAGTGGTCTCGAACATTAAGTGTTTATTTTATTCTGGTCAAGAATCTCTAGGTAGCATCATCAGTCACGAGTCGGGTTGCTTTTAATGAAAATAAATATTTTAAATGATCGTGGCCAATTATAAAAACATCAGCTTAGTCTTTTTTTAAGAATTGCGGCGTTATTCCCAATCTTATTGTTCGATTCTGTGCACTTTTCCATTGGAATTGAAAATGTTTGGCCGCCAAACCATGCGGCAATAAACGAACAGAGAAAGCACATCGACGTGGATACGAGTTGGACAGGCAAAGAGCGAAAGACGCAGCAGGTGAGAAAAAGTGGGGAAAATGGGACAAAATGGGGAAAAGGGACAAATGGGTAAACAGGGACAAATGGGCAAAAAAAGGGACAAAAAAAGGGATAAAACCGGTATAAAAAACAGATCGGTCTTGACGCCAGTGACAAAGAACGCGCTGTGGTCGATTTGCTGACGGAGCGGAAGCAGCTCGCCGCATCAGCTCACGGAAATGTGGCGGCAGCGGAAACGAGCGATGGGAAGCGGGCGCAAGTGCAAAGATTTGGGGACAAAGGCGGAATAGCGCAAGTGGAGGGGCACAGGTGGGACAATTGGGGAGGGAAAAGCATTGGCAAAAAAGGGAAAAGGAGGAAAAGCATTGGCAAGGGTAAAGACAAAGGAGGTAAAGCATTGGCAAAAAAAGGGAAAAGGAGGAAAAGCAAGGCAAAAAGCGAAAAGGAGGAAAAGCATTTGTAAGGGTAAAGGAAAGGGAGGAAAAGCATTGGCAAAAAAGGGAAAAGCATTGGCAAGGGAGGAAAGCATTGACATGAAAAGGAAGGGAAAAGCTGCTGAATTCACATATTTCGCCATAAAATTGAAACAGTGCGCAACTGAAGACAAAAGAGAACGCGGAAGGGCGGCACGCGTTGCTAAAGGCGGACGGCAAATACGAATTGGACACAATGGCGAAAGGGTCGCTGAACGAAACGAAAGACACCGAATTCGAAGCGCACAACGACCGTTTTGACTTTGGGCTGAATCCGGCGGCGCAAGACAAAACGCAAGGGCACGGAACACTTTCATTTGCGGACAAAGTGAGAAATGGGCAAAACGGCACGGAATGAAGAAGCATTTGCTGAAGGAAAAGGCCAAGTCGGGCACTTACGAATACGCAATTGTGCACAAAAGCAAAGGGCGCGTGGAAGCGCAACTTTCGGCGAAAGAGGCGGCGAAGCGCAACGACTTGGCCACGTCACTATTCGGAAGACGCGCGGAAAAGTATTACTGCACGGCGGAGACGCCGGGGATATCGCAATGCTACGACGCACAGGGAAAAAGCGCAGGAAAGGCAAGAGAGAGGGAGGGGGAGAAAGAAACAGAGGAAGAAATAGTGCAGGAGGATGAGAGAGTCGGAGAAGGAAAGGATGAGATAGTTCAGGGGAAAGAGAATGTGGGAGAAAGAAACAGAGGAAGAGATAGTACAGGGAGGTGAGAGAGTCGGAGAAGGAAAGGACGAGATAATACAGGAGGGTGGAAGAAAGGGCTTGTCCTTCAAGGTGGTTGCGGACAAGAATGGAAACACGGTGGTGTACAACGACAGGGACGTGCCGATAGGGAAGGGTTCTGTGCGGAAAGTGGGCGAACGATCATATGAGGTAAAATATAAAGAGAATTAAAAGTAATTCAGCATTTTTGATCACTCGTAAAATAGGCGGTGATCAGCAAGAATCTGTTCATCACTCGGCTGAAGGATGCCCGGAGGGGCCCATGCTGCAGAGAGTTGACGGGCGAAGAATGTACCGAACCCATTAAGGTATCGATTGATCAGCACTGATCAATTATCAGTCCGATCACTTTGCAGTTGGCCAACCCGCAGTTCAGTCACCCGAGCCAACGGGACGACAATGGCACGACGAGGCTGACCTGGTCCGATCTTTGCTTTATCCCTCCCTTTGGCTTAAGTTTCGCGTGATTCAGGCCCGACTGTTTCGACATGTCCATCGATGTCACTTTGCCACCAAGTGAATGGATAAAATATGTTAAATTGGTCCAACATCACTGAATGCCTTCGTCCCAATCCTCCCCCCCCCCCTTTTTTAAGTGCCTTTTCAATGCTTTCCCCATTTCAGCTGTTCATATCAATCGGCTGGCCATGAAATTGGACGTGCACATTCAGCCCATTGGCAAATTGCGCTGCATGGACATCGCAACGTGCGGACGCGAGTGTTATTACTGTGACTGGTGCAAAGAGAGCAGGTGGAAAAGTGGGAGAAAAAGGATAAATAGAAATTGCCAAGTGTTAGGCCTCGGCGGGTGGGAATTGAACCAACGCCTAAATCCCTTCCCTCGTGATCAATTTTATCACTGGGCTATTTTTGGGGTTTTCTATCGGTTTTTGGCTGCCCATTCTTTTCTTCCTCTCAAAATGGCACTTATTCATTTGATGGCATTTAACAGAAAATTGAAACTGCTGGAGAACACTGATGGAAATTTGTGCCGCGCAACGGACGAACGGACGTACAAATTAACGACGAAACTTTGCCCACCGCCGGAGGACCCCAACTTCACACTGTGCTCGACATTCACCAAAAGTGTGTGGCAAAAGGACTATTGGCAGAAGCAAGGCGCAATTGACGTGTGGATGAAGGTGAAGCGGAAGAAGCGAAAGGGCGGGGGAAATGCTTTGAATTGCTTCAACATTTTGCCAACATTTTTCAGTTTTTTGAACGGGCGCCCAACCGAGCGGAGATGGAAAAAGAGTTCTTCTCGCAGTTGGACAATCCTTTGCTGGGCAAAGCCTTCAAATTGGCCATTATCGGCGAATGGTTAGCCGCCAACAGTTTGGACGTGCGTAAAATGGGAAATTTGCATAAAATGCTGCATTTGCGCTGCGTTTCAGCAGGGAAGTTACACGCCGACCAACTCGGAATTGTTGGAGTTTTGGGTGTCGAAGAGAGTGCCCGACCGATTGTTGGCCTGCGAGCACGGCGTGGTCGATTACGAAATTGAGGGCTCCAAAGTGAAAACGAATGTTTTGTTCGAAGCGGCAACGACCGCGGGAAATGTAAAAGGACAAAACGACGGATGCAACTGAACATTTGACTGTCTCTTTCAGTTGCCGAACATTTTCAAGGACAAAAAGTGTGCCGCGTTTGAAAAGTTGCAGGAGGAACGGTTCAAACAGGAAGTGCACGAGTTCAAGCAGCGCGGGGGCGGCGGAGGCATTTTCGGCGGCATTGGCAACTTATTCAGAAGCGGGGGGAGATGAAGGCCGAGTGGGGGAGTGATCTGCTGAGGGGGGCGGGGGGGGGGGAGAACTGATCGAAACAGAACGACGAGTGATCAGTGGTGATCAATGGTAATATTATTTATTAATTATGAAATTTCTTACTTTTTCTCCGTTTGTTTTTCCTTTTGAATAAATAATTTGTCTCTTTCTCTGCTGTATTTCTCTTCCCTTTCTCTTTGTCCCTTTTTCTTTTCCTTTTTTTCTGCTTCCCCTCCAGCGAAAATGCAATCAGCGAAGAATTGTCCGTCCTATTTTCCCTATTTTTTCCCCAATCCCTCCCAATTCCCTTCCGTCGGTCCGTCTCTTTCTCATTGGAGTGGGTTTTTTCTGTTTTCATTTGTCCAAAAGGCAAACATTCGAAATTTAAAAATGGATTTTGGGGAGATTATCATTGTCTTCAATTGCGGTTGAATTTTTGTATTGATCGGAAAAGAAACGACTGACGGAAGTGAAGTGATGGAAAAAAGGAGAAAAAAGGGGGGGGGGGGAATTGAAAAACGAATTTGGGAAGAATTTGAAATTCTCTGATGGGACGAACGAGAACGGAGAATGAGAAATCAAGAAATAGGTGACTCACAATCAGCAAATTATGAACGAGAAGAAAATGACCACGGACAGAAGCAGCGGGGGGGGGGGGGGGGGGGGGGGGGGGGGGCACTGCCGAAGAGACCCCACGGGCCCCCGGAGGGTCATTCCCTTTCCTTTTGCTTTCCCTCCGTCGGACCCCCGGGGGAGCATTCGCTTTCGCTCCTTTTGCTTTGCCGCCACTCTCTTCTCTTCCTCCCTTCCTTCCACCCTCTCTCTTCCCCTCTCTCTCTTTTCCTCTTTTGTCGTCGGCTCCTTTCTTCCCTCCCTCTTTTTTCCTCGCTTTTTTTTCGCTCTTTCCTCTGTTTCTTTGCTCCGTTTTCTTCTTCCTTTCAGCTGTGAAAGTGGGGGAAAATCGATGTGTCCCCCTAAGGGCGAAAGTGAGGGCAAAAAAAAAAGGGGGGGGGGGGAGAGGGGTGACACGGGTGGGGTGGGCGCACTTTGCACAACACAACCCACTAACACCCCCCCCCCCCCCTCTCCCCCCCCCATTCCCTCCCTTCCCGGAGATGCCACTGAAAAGCGCAAAAAATGGGCGGCCGTCGGTCGGTCGGATGAGTGGTGCTTCTGCTGCTCTGCTGGCCGTTTTGAACCGGTTTAAGTTTCTCTTTTTCGCACTTCGTTCCCAAATAATTTATTTGCAAAATTCGTTTAGATTTTTTTACTTTTTTATAAGTCCCTCTTTTCTCAGGGGAAATGGAGAAAATGGCAATTTTATTTTAATTTTTTTTTAAATTTTCTGATCGATCATTTGTATTGATTGGTATTCCGACCGAAATGATCATTCATTCGTCGTATTTCTCACCATACGAATGAATGCCTATTGTGACGGAATCGCTTTGCGGGGATTGTCCACAATTCCGTCCCCCCCCCCCCCAATCACTCGATGATTCGTCATCTTTCCCCCCCCCCCCCCCCCTCCGTCCGTTCGTCCATTTCGTTTCGTTCACTCTTTCGGTCGTCGTTTGCCTTCGACTGATTGGGCGCAGGGGGAAAATCAGACGAACCTTTGGAATTATACGACCGATCGAACTCATTTCTCCTCAGTTTCAATTATCAGTCATTGCGTTATTTGCCTTTGCATTTGGTCCCAATTCTTCGCAATTCCGTCCAATGCGCGTGAAGGATTTGGTCCGTTGGGTCGACTCTTTTGGCCTTCCCAACGCCCCGTGGGCGGTCGAAGCGGCCGATTGGGCGACGGTACTCAATTTGCTGTCACGTCTGCTGCACCAACAATTGGCCGAAAGGTTCGAATTTGGACGGAATTGTCAATCATTTTTAAATATTTTAAAAGAGTTGAAATGGAAGAAAAGAAGCGGCAAAGGAGGAGAAAGAGTGCGCAAAAGGAGGAGGGCAAAGAGGCGGACAAGGAAATAAGAGAAGATGTGAAAAAGGAGGTAGAAGAGGGAGAGAAAGAGGAGATGGAAGAGAGAGAGAAAGAGAAGGCGGAAGAGGGAGAGAAAGAGGAGGCGGAGGAGGAGCAGGACGAGGGCAGGAGGGAATCCACCTCCTCACGGCACCACCCCAGCACGCAGCTGCCCTTCCAACAGGTACCAACGATGAGTTTATGGCACAACATTTCGCCAAAAATCCCCCCCCCCCCCAGGCACTTCATTTGGCCGAATGCGCCCTCGGCGCTCCCCAAATGACCGTTCTCGCGGATACCAAAACGGGTGCCGAAATGGACAACCAATTGTCACTGTTTGTCACTTTGTGCTCTTTGCGCTTCGCCATGGGCACAACAGAAACAAGTTTGGCATATTCGAAAGTGACATTTTGCCAATTATTTCAGAACCCTTCCGCGACTTTCAATTTTCCTTCCGAATTTATTTTGACATGGACAGCGACGAGAGCAGCCGACTGTGTGCCTCCTGCGGCGAATTGGTCCATCTCATTGAAAGGTTTTTGCGGCATTTGCCATTTCCGGCGCTGCATCTCGGCACTTTCTCAGATTGATCCTCAATGGCCGTGTTTGGCATCGCAGCTGTCTCAAATGTGCCATTTGTGGTCGCCAATTGTACCGCGGGGCCTTTCACCGCCCCACAGACCGCGGAATGGCATTTGAATGTGTGGAACATTTTGCCAACCGCGTGCTTTACGGCAACCCGAAGGTAGTAGTGTATTTTGCTGTTATTCAAAAATGTTTGGCGATGTGTCTCCGCTCCGCTGTTCAGCACCGATTGGCACTTCCGCCCTCGCGCCATCTCCCCTCCCCATCGGCGCCCGAAAAGCGCCTTTCTGTGCTTAGCATTGCTTCTTCGACGGCGACGCCGCCGCCGCGACCGCCGCCCCCAAAAGCGACGACAGCAGCAACAAATCAATGGCAAAAAGTGCAAATTCGTTCAACATTTGTTAACTAATAATTAATGGCAATCTGTTAGCAAAGTGAGGCGGCGGATGAAGAAAGCATTGAAAAGAAAATCGCATCGGCGACTGCGGCACGGCACGACGCACCGACGCCTAAGCCGAGAAAAACGAAGCCAATGCCATTGGAGAGAGGGGAGGCGAACAGCAGCAGCAGCAGGGGGACGGAGAAGGACACGGCATGCTGTTGGGAGGTGGGAGGGGAGAGACAAATGAGGGGAAAGGGGAGAAAAAGGGGGAGGCAAACGAAAGAATGCCTGCCATTAAGGTACTCAAATACCCGGAGGAGCTAAACCCATTCGGGTCGGAGGACGAAGCGGACGACGACGATGGAAAGAATCCCTTCGGCGACAGTGCCTCGTCATCGGGCGAATCCGAACTGGTCCTCCCAGGGGAAGAGAAGAAGCAGCAGAGGAAAAGCAGCAGTGCCGAAAATGAGGAGGAGGAGGAGCCGGAGGAAGTGCACAATCCGCAGGACCGCGTACAGACGTGCAGCAGTGCCGCGGACGAGGAAAGCTCCGCGTGTCCGTCGCCTGCTCGTGCGCCGCCCATGGTCCAAATTGTCACTGCCGGCGGCACTTCGCCCGCCGAAACGGAGGAAAAACCATCGTCCGAAGGCAAACAAACGGCAAATACTTCGACTGAAGGAAATGTAACAATGCCAAAGATAACGGAAATCCCGGAAAACAAAACGCCAAACAAAGCGCAGCAGAGAAAACTGAGCACATGCGAACAGCAGGACAATCAGTACCAATACGACGTCAGTGGGCGATCGGAGAAGCGGATGTTTAAAATGGTGATCAGTCCATTTCAGTACATTCCTCCGCTGGCGCCGATGCTTTTCCGTGGGGGCGGCGTTCAGCTTCGCAAGGTTTTGCCATTGCGCGTGCCGTCGCCTTCTCCTTGTCTCTGAGCTTCTCGTTTTGTTCAGTTCGATGTCTCCCGCCCTTTGGCGCCTTCCGCCGGCGACGACTCGGCCAAGCAGTACCAGCAACAGCAGCAACAACACCTTTACGAGTTGGACACGCGGTTGAGGAAATTGCACGCCCAGTTGGACCAGTGGGAAATCACCGGGGCACGGATGGAGGGACAAATGTTGCGAGAGATGGGCAACAGTCAGTGAACGGAATGGAAAAGGGGACGAAATTGGGGCAAACAGAGCCAAGCTAAAATTAAACACCGACAAAATGAAAATTAAATAAATTTTGAAAATTCAGAGGAAAAAACGGTGTGGAAAAAGGGCGGCACTAAATTGGCCAATGAATACGCTTATGTGGTGGAGCAGCGACTGACGGCACTTTCGCTGGAGGCGCAATTGGTCAGAAGGTGTGCCGGGGGAGCGGGCACTTTTCATTACGGAAACCAACCGATGACAGATATATGGACACATTTTTGGAAGTGGCACACGCCGAATTGGACGGACAAATGAAAGCGGCAGAGAGAGTGACAGGTGAAAATGCAAAAATATTCTTGGCTTTTCTTCAGTGAGCTTTTCTTCGGCTTAATCTCCGCTCGTGTTTTTTCATTTTTATTTTCCATTTTTCTTTTATTTTTTAATTTTGATATTTTAAATTTTGATTTTTTTATCTTTTAATTCCCATTTCCTCTTCTGATCATCAGCTTACTTTTTGTCTTTTTCAGCTAATGTCAGCGACAATCACCGCCTCTGTTTCGCCGCTCTTCTCGCCCAATTGCTTCACATGCGAAATGAGCTGACTGAGTTGGAGCGACGTGAACGAAGCGGACGGACGAACGCGGTGGAAGAGAGTGAGCGGAAGAGAGAGACGGAAAAGAGTAAAACAAAGGGGAGAAATTGGCATTCTGTGCAAATGCCATCATTTGAAATTGATGAACAATTCCATCAAAATTAAGCGACGAAAAGAGAAGCGAAGCGAGAAAAAGAGGAGAAAATGGAGGGACGGACAAAAGGGGCGCGGAAGAGAAGAAAAATTCAGTGGAAGAAACGGCAGAAAAAGATGCCGACGGATCATCAGCAGAAAAAGCGGACGATGCTGAAGATGAGGGGGGTCAAGCAGAGCTTGGTGAACACTTTGCGGAAGAAATTGTGAGAAAGAAACTCATAGGAAGAAGGAAAAGCCAAAAAAAGGAGGAAGAGAAGAGAAGGGGAGGAACTGATTAGAATCAAATAAGGAGGGATCTGATCAAATGAAGAAAGGAAAGGGAAGAAGAGGAGGGGGGACTGATCAGAAACAAAAAAGAGGAAGAAGAGGGAGAGGGGGGGGATGATAGAGGAGAGAGGAGAGGGCGGGCTAGGATCAGAATCAAAAAAGAGGACTGATCAGCTGAGTAAAAGAAAGAGGAACGCAGCTTAATAGCAACTGAAAGCAATCACTGTTTGAATACAAAGCGCAAGGCGATCAAAGCTGTTGGTTGATCAAAATCACTTTTCTTTGCAATTTCTCTTCTCCCCCCCCCATTTTCAGCTTTTTCTTTTTCCCAAATTAATTGGCCCATTTTCCTCTCTTTCTTTTTGTTCTTTGCATCCATTGAATGATTATTTAATTGTTACCAAACATTTCTGCCGCTGTTTATTTACTTCGGTGTTTCCCTTCCGATTAATGGAAAAAATGCACGTAAAATGTGCAAATTTTAACAAATAAAAATATATTTAATTAATATTCCTTTTTTAAATTAATTGTAGTAATTTTACCATAAAAGTTCATTTTGCATTTTTGGAGTCATTAAATTCATTTGGGAAATCAAAGATCGCTTCTTTCGATAGCCCCGCGCGTGTGGGGGGGGGGGGGGGCGAACGCGGGACGAAAGTCTCGACGACGACGGGAGGAAATCCCTCAAATTCGCATGCGCCGATTAAACAAATTGGTGGAAAAAGCTAACGGCAAACGAAAAGCACTTGCAATTTTTGAAATTTAGTTAAAATATTTTAAAAAGAGAAACTCACCGGTTAGCAATGCTTTGACTGTCATTTTAATTTACGCAATTCGATGGCCCTTTTAATGCCATCGCTTCTTTTTCCACTGATTAATTAATTGACTTTTCGCCATCGCCTCAACCCAAAATAGCAGCAGCTGTCATCAGCTGCCACTTCGCCTCATTTTTGGGTCAGTGATTTGGTTGGCTTTTCATTTGATTTGAGTTGTTGATCAGTCTTTTGATTCGCTTTTGAATTTGGACGGAAGGAATGGCCGCCAAATGCGACGAAAATTCACCAAAATCAGCGCCAACCGAAATTGAGGTCGATTTGCTCGTCTCTTCCGTTCATTTTCAGCGACTTTTTCGGTAATTTCTGAACCCCTTAAATTTGTTTTTTAATTCGATTGCTTTTCCTATGCTTCTTCTCTCAGTGTTTTCCTTCTCTTTGCTGGCAACCAACTGTTCTGGCATTGCCCCGGGGCTCGTCTCCTCCGTTTCATTCGTCGCACTCAGTCCCAATTCATTCTGTGCCAAATGTGCCAAATCCGAGACCAAATGTAATGCCAAAGAGTTCGTTCGCTTCGTTTCCGTTCTGTCTGTCCTTTTTTGTGTCCCATTTTTGGCAGATTATTCCGTCCCGTCCTTTGCCTTCGCTTCATTCGGAAGAGGACGCTCAGCTCGGAATTGGAGACCAATCAGCAGACGGAGTTGGAGCAGTTCAAAATGCCGACGAAAGTGCCGACGAAGAAGACTTCGTCACCTTCCGTCTGTTCATTCGGAGTGTTTGTGCGCTTTTGCCCCTTCGGCGTCAGTTCGAATCGATCGTCGATCGATTGTTTGGCCGTTACGTTCTTCAGCTGATCAGAAAGGTGCCGTACATTTATTTGTTTGTTTTGAATTTGGCCAGCTGCTGTTGCCAATTAGGGCTTTTTGTTCGCCCGTCAAATCGCCTCATGGCCAAAAAATTCGAAAAGTCCGCCCACCGACAAATTATTAAAATGGCAGCAAAAAAAAGCGGAAAACTTTTGCGGCATTTTGTCATCCGTTGGGGGGAAAAAGCAAATGGCACACATTTTGGTGGGTAAATGACAGAAGGAGAATAATTTTGGACTTTTTTGCTGCTCTTATTGAGGTGTGTTTTGGTGCCAGGACAATTGCATTTGTGGCCTCAGACAATTGGCCAAAAAAATTGTCAAGGAAATCCGAACAAATCGACGGAGAAAATCATAGTGAAATTTCAAAGAGAGGCATTTGTAAAGGTAAAAAAATGGAAATAAAAAAATGCATACTGTACATAATAAATACAGTACGCAAACGAAGAAAGTGAGGAGGGTCATGAGAAGGGATTGTTCGGGTGGCATTTGGTGACTTTCGATGGCATTTTCGAATTTGCGCATTTTGACCAATTGCAGCGACAGCTTTGGATTGCCGGTGAATTCATCGTTTTTTATTTACAAATTACAAAATTAATTATTAATTTAAATTGGTCTTCACAATAAAACCCTTTCATTTTTGCAAATTCTCAGACATCGAATTGGCCATCCGAAAACGAAACCCTTCACTTCTTTGTCAATTTGACCGCGCGAATTCCTACAGGAAAATTCCCGAAGAAATTTTAATGGAAAAATTGGAAAGTGAAAAAAGGGAATTGGAAAAAGCATTGAAAACGGAAAGAGAAGCATTGGGAGACGAAAAGCATATAAGACAAATGGGAACAAAGTGAGAAAAAAAGGGCAAAATTCAAATTAAAAAGGCATTTAATGGAAAGAAAATTGGAGGAAGAGAAAAACAGAGGAGAGAGACTGAAGAAGACAGTGCAAACACTGCAGGAACAATTGGAGACGGAAAAGAGGCAGAGAATGGCAAATGAACGCAGGTAAATGAGAGAGTGGCAGAGAGACAGAGCAAAAGGGCAGAGAAACAGAGGAAAATTCAGCCGCAAAGAGGAAAAAAGTGATCAGCAGCAGAAAGAGCAAAGTTACAAAGCGAGTCGAACTGATCGGAAATGGGACGGTGATCAGCAACGGCAACAGGGGGAGGGCACGACAACGCAAATGCGACCATTGGCAACCATTCGACCCGTAACGCCAAAGGCACGGACAAAACGAGGCAAAAGGTGGATGAGAGATGAACTGAAACGGAGAGAGCAGCAGCAGAAAAAGGGGGGAGAAGGGAAAGAGGAGCAGAAAAAAGAGAAAAAGGAGCAGAAAAGGGAGAAAGAGGAGGACAACCCGCAAAAGAGGAGGAGGGAAATGAGTGAAAATGGGCGACGGCCGGCGGAAACGAAAAAATTCGGATTAAGACGAAGATCAGTTTGAAAGTGATCAAAAACAGATAAATCCACCAACACGGCACAATCAAAAAATATACATTAGAGAAGAAAATAAAATAAATTTGAAAATTTGAGAGGGGCGAAAGAGGGAGGGACACGTGAGCAAAAGGGAAGGAAATTGGACAATAATTGAATAAAAGGGGAGGAAATTGGACAATAATTGAATAATTGGAGTGTGACGGAGAAAGGAATGCCCGCAGCGTATTGTGATCGCAATCCCATAATAAACAGACACAACAATTCAACATTTGCCCATTGAAAGACGTCGTCGTTCCGCGATGGGTGCACTCCATCAAATCACAAATCACGTGTCCTCTCTCTTCCGTTTTTTGGCCCCTTTCGCCCTCACTTTTGTCGTCTCCCCCCCCCCCTTCCCCAATCATTTTGTGTCCTCACTTTGGTTGATGATTAGTGATTAGACTTCGCCTCTTCGTCTCCGTCTCCCATTTAATCAATCACAATTTCCCTCGTCACATCGTCGTGGGCTGAACGAATGACAAAATGAGTGGTTCTTCTCCCAACACTCATTCACATTTGTTTTGTCCTCATACTTCGTGGCTTTTTAAATTTCATTTTCCTCCCCATTTTCATCCTTTCGTCTTCCTCTTCCCTCCCTTTCCTTCCCTTTTCTTCTCTTCCTTCCCTTCCCTTCGCTTCCCTTTGCCCTTTTTCCATTTTTGGGTCCAAAGATCACTTTGATTCATCCCAACGGTGTAATAAATTTAAAATAAAGCATACCAAGCAATGAATTCTATGTACACTTGCTGCTAACATTCTTTCCCATCTGTGAGTGTCTCGTCCGTCTGCACAATATTCCCACATTCTCTCCCCCTTCTCTCCCCACCCTTCCCCTCCTATCTCTCCCCCCCCCCCCGCCCTCTCTCTTTCTCTTCCCTCGTCCGTGCCATTCTTTCGGCCCTTTGCAATTGCCATTCGCCGACTTTGCTTTGGCCACAAATATTCCAATGCAAAATGAGAAGCAGAAAATGTGTTGAAGGAAGAAATAGTGGACGAAGGAAGACAAAGAAAAGCCGCAAAGAATGGGGCGGAAGAGAAAAAGAGCACAAAACGACCCTTTTGCCGCCCAATCATTCGCTGTCTTTGGCCGTTGGCCCTTTCCTTGGCCAATTATTTCCGAGTTCCATTTTTTGTCTCGCCTTTCATTCTCTTATCAATTGCCTGATTGATTCCCTTTAATCGATTATCAGCAAAGGAAGCATTCAGAATTGAGAAAGCCTTCAAATGAATTAAAAGGCACAGAATTTGTCATTCGTTAACAGTGAGTAGATACATAAAAGAAGAGAATGCCGACACAGACAATGAAAGTGACAGGCATTCTCCACTAATTACTATGTAGGTGAAATAAATCGGCGTCGCCGGGAAAACGGAAAATTATGGAAATTTCGGCCAGGTTTTAATTTTTTTTAATCAAAAATCTGTTTGGCGAAACGTTTATTTTATTTTGAAAAATAGAATCCGAAAACGACTTCCAAGAGGAATTCCGAACCCAAAAAAGTCGGAACCCATAATTCAGCGCACTCCCCCTTATACATATCGTTATGTGAAGTTGCTTTTATCAGTCCTATTTTTTTTATTCTTATCAGCTTATCATTTCTCTCGAAAAATTCCTCTGATTATTTTAAAATGACTGCGGGTCAAAGTCCCTTCTCGCGCTTTCAATTTTTTGCCATTTCATTTTGCAAAATCACGTACTTTTATAGAGGAGCCTTGTTAGCAAACGGGCAATAAATCATTTGGATGGTCGCAAAATGCGAGGGGAAAGTCGAAAGTCCACCGCCCCCTCCGTCCCCATTCATTTATCATCGTCTCTCTTTTCTTGATGACTCCACCTTCGCCGTCATTCACAACATTTTCGATTCGATTTGTCCATCACTTCCCCCTTTTCCAATTAACAAAGTGCAACCGCACTCATTCCTTTTCAATTTAAATACAATTTAACAATTCCGTCATTTTTCCCATTGATTATCCCTCCCTTCCCCCATTTGTTTGATTTCAAGTCCCCCCCCCCTTTCAGCGTTCTCCCCCCTTGCGCTGCACAAATCCATCCTCAGCCCATTCACGTGAATCCCTGCCCCCATTCCCCCCCCCCCCCGCTTTGTTTGTCCCCGCTTGGACCTCGGTCTTTACCCGTTCATTTCATCGACCAGCTTCATCTATTCTTCAATTCACCCAGTTTTTATTTGCAAATTGAGTCTTACGAAATAATTTTTTTCTTTTCCTTTTTCACTTCTCCGGTAATGTTCAAATGCCAATTTTCATACACTAATAAAACGAGAAGAGAAGGGACAGAAGCAAAATCCCGCGTAAAAATTCGGGAACCCGGCCCGTTCCTTGAAAAACCTAACAATAATAACCAATTGATTAATTCCTGAAGGCTTTTTACACTTAAGCAACAGCGTTGTCGGCTATTAGCTCCTCATTTTTATTTGTTTACTCCACTGGGAAAGGGGAGGAAAGGAAAGGAAAGCGAGACGCGTGTCACCAGCAAAGTCTGAAATTGGTACTTTTCGGTTTTGGGCCTACGCCTCAGAATTTTAAAAGTTTTACACTCAATAATTTAAGCGCAAAACCGAAATGGAGAAATCCTTTATCGCTACTTTAATTTATGCTATGTGAATGGTACAAAAATTATCTCTTAAGCGCTCTCTTTGTTGACATTTTTTTAAATTTTGAGGTGTAGGCCCAAAACCGAAAAGTACCCTGAAATTATTTACTCATTCGTTTTTAGTAGTCACATCGATTGTTCCTTAAAGCGATAAAAACTATGAGAAAGAGAAAAAGGACCGTTTTTAAATAAATACGAAAGAAAAAGCAAAGAGAGAAAAAGGGGGAGGTAAGGCAAAAGCATAAAATGAAATTCTCAGGCTTTTAATTGGCCTTTCTTCTCACTATTTTAATCTAAAACTTTCCTAATCAGTTGGCTTTTTCAATCCGTTTTTGATTATTTGTAATTTTCCAGCATTATTATAATTCAAAACAAACGGCGCAGCATTGGTTTCTAAAGTTGTTCGCGAGAAAATGCCTTTTCAGGTAGCATTTCTCGCTTTGTTTGCCCTTTTCGCTGTTGTTCCTTTTTTCTTCCCCTTTTCCTTTTAGGTTTTCCTCGTCTACACGGGTCTCGTCCTCTTCGTTTATTTGGCCACCGACAGTTTCCAAAACAATGCTCCGTTTGTGTTCACCATTCCCGTGGTCGTCCTCGGTTGGTTCACTCTTTGGACGCGAATGCCACGGAGGACACGCATTCTCACCGCTGTTTCTTTCTTCACGTTGGCGTTGGCACTGTACAGCTGGTCAATGTTCCCAAAAAAGTGAGAAAAATGGGAAGAGACAGAGAGGGAGAACGTAAAGAGAGGGGAGAGAAAGAGAGAGAGTTGGGAAGAAAATGGGAGAGACATTCGAATGGGGAGAGAAAGAGAGAGAGAGAGTTGGGAAGAAAATGAGAGAGACATTCGAATGGGGAGAGAAAGAGAGAGAGAGAGTTGGGAAGAAGTGAGAGAGACATTCGAATGGGGAGAGAAAGAGAGAGAGAGAAAGAAGAGAGTTGGTGATAATCAATGCTTATCAGTCAGTCTTTTGTCGATCATTAAGTCTGCTAATGCCTTGTGTCCCTCTGTTTTGTGTCCTCAGATTGGAGCTGTCCGCCCTGCTCATTTGTTTCAGCCAATTCGCCTATTTGCTCTCCTTCTACAAATCCCTTCGCAAATGGTGGATCGCTCTTGCAATTTCGAGTAAGTGTTTTGGCCAACTTCATTCTTTTTTGTACCCTCTCTTTTTCCAATTTCCCCGCCCTTCCCAATATTTTGCCATTTCCTCTCCCCCCCCCCCTTAGCTTGTCTTGTGATGGGACTGTTTCTCTACGGCATTTTCGCTGACCTTTTCCGCTCCATCCCGGCACTCGTCCTCGCTTGTGCCACCATTATTTCTCTTTCATCGACTTCGTTCATCGTCGCGGGGTTCGTTAGTCATTCGTCACATTTCTTTTATTGCATTTCTTTAGCTCTGTGTGGAAAAATGGTTCAACGATGGCTTATGAGGAAAGGGTAAGCGAATGGTTTTTCTTTCTTTTGTTTTAATTCCTTTGACTTTTGTGCCCTTTTCAGTCCGCTTTGGTCCGCTTCTTCGGCACTTTCTTTCTTTTGGTTTGCAATTCGGCCCTTTTGGTATTATTTCCTTTTTTATTTCCCCTAATTTCCGTCCATTTCTTTTCCTTAGGTAAATCACTTCGCTCGACACACCGGCACCATCGTTTGGTATCTCAACTTCACCTATTACATGTCCCAGTTTCTCCTTTACTTTGCCAACGAAAGGGCATTTTGAACATTTCGTTTGGTTACGCCAAATGACTCAAAAGGCGCTTTTCCCATTTTTCTCTTTTCGTTCGGATTTAAATGTTTAAATTTTGTATTCGGTCATATGGGTTTCTTCTTATTGTCTTTTTCTTCCTTTTTATGATAATTCAATTAACTTTCTCCTATTTAAAATGTCTCTTCTTTTTGCTCTTTTTGAGTTTATTTCCCTTTTCAATTAATTTTCACTGTGTAAATAATGTATTCCTTTTATTTTATGTTCGTTCGCTATTTTATTTTATGCCCAATTTGAATTGTACGCTAATTAAATACGGGAATTTGTAAATGATTGTCTTTTAATGGCCAACACAAAAGAAAAAACAATTATCAGTAATTAGCTGATTAGTCAGTTTGATGCTCTTCCCTCTCCATTTGATATGCCATTAGTCTCTCGCCGTTCCCCCCGATTCGTTCTTTGTTATCCCAACTGTTCCGCGTGGTGGTACTGCTTGCGTTGTGCATAGTCCGGGTTCTGTTCGTTCAGTCGTGTCGATTGAATGTCGCCCGGTTGGATTAGCCCCGGGGGCGGCGCCGGTGGAACGACCGCCGACTGCCCGCGGGCGTTGGACGGGCCGAACGGCGTGAAAGAATCCATGCCGGCCATGGCCACACGGAGCATATGGACGAGGGAGAAGTGGGAAACGCCTTCACCAATTGCATAATTAGCGGCTTAATTGGGTGGGGAGGGAGTGGAGTGACCTTGGTCGGACACTGCTGGGCATGTTTTGCCGAAGTACAAATAGAGGCCGACAAAGGCAAGCAAATGGAGAAAGGCGTACAATTGGTTGATGAAAAAGAGCACGGAAAGGTGGACAATCGCCTGAGGGAACGAATAATTAATTAGTAGAGACTAAGCCGAGACCGGCGATTTTCGGAAAAATCCGATTTTGGAGAGGAAGGGCCCGGAAAACAAAGGCTATTTTGGATTAAAATTGGGCATTTGTCGCTTACCGCTGCAAAAGAAACATATCGATTGATGCACCGCGTGTACCACGGCTTTTCTCCGCCGCTTTTCCATGCGTTCCCTCCGGCGTCGCCTTCCTCCGTCGAAGTGAAAAGTGCGTCCAGCGAAGGCTGTGCTCCGCCGCTGGCCATTCCGTCGTGAACGCTACCGTAATTTGTCTGTTGCCCATTTCTACGATAGGGTAAAGTGCGGACTAATTAGTGCCAATTTGGGCTAATCCCTCCTGGCTAATTAGGGCAAATTGACCATTTCACCCCTGCTGAGGTTAACAAATGTCTCTTTGGCACACTTTTATCGGATTTCGTTCCGTATTCTTTCGAATTCCCCGTCCGTTTTGCTCACTTTTGCGCACTTTCGCGGCCCAATGAGTCCAAATCGTCACTCATTGCCAACGAAACGTAAGAATAATTTACGAAGGCATAAGTGAGCAGAAAGGGCATGGAGGAGAGGATGGCCATTTGGTTGAGGTTTCCGAGTAGAACGAGCAGCACAGCGACCGCAGTGACCAAAACGGTGGCCTTTAGAGGGTCTTTGGAGGGCGAATCCTTCGAGAAAAGTGCCAATTGGAAATGCCGAATAATGCAACGGATGGGAGTCATTTGTCATACGATTAGCCATTAGTCAAATTTGTTTGTATTTTGCTGTTCCTTGGCGATCTGTCCCCCCCCCCCCCCCCTCCCGGCCAATTTGCCACCTCCTGAAGCAATTTGCTCAGCTGTGGAATGAGCCCTTCGGAGGCGATGCCCTGCACAACGCGAGAAGTGCCGAGGGTGGAGGAGAGAATGGCGGAGAGACAAGCGATGTAAAGGCCGCCGAGGAACAAAAGTTTGGTGAGCGAAAGTCGTTCCGAAATCATAACATCGCAAAGCAAAGAGTGGCCAAAATGGGAGGAAAGTGAAGCAAAGGGCAACTGATAATTGAGGTGATTAGTGATTAAACTGACCGATCGACGGAAGCGCCGAGGATAAGCATGATCAGAAAGCAGAGGGCGAAGCTTGCTCTGAGATCAAAAGGAATCAAATAAACAATAAATCAATTGAATCAAATCGAATCGCTCACCCCAAAGCGCTGAGTTCGCCCTCGGCAATGTTTCTCAGAGGGTCCACCAAATTGCCGCTCATATTCACTCCTTTTCGAAAGAGAAACGGTAAAAGTGAATTCTGTGACGAAAAAACCGGCCAAAACTCCGATGAAATTGGCGAACAAAATGCCAAAAACACTGAAGAAACTCTCCTGGCCAAGAGCCATTGCGTTGTTTTGGTGTTCTCTGAATTGAGTTCGGTTCTTTTCCTTTTTCGCTGTGATTCGTTCACTCATTTGCCGATAATTCGGAGAACGGCGTGCAATTGGCCGGGCCGTAATGGGAGTGCCAATTCAGCGACAGTCTTTCGGCACTCATTTCGCCGATGCCGGCCTCTTAAGGAGTGCCAAATTGTTTTCTTCCGAAAATTCGAAGGGCAAAAAATACCCGAGTCCAATGGAGTGAAGAGAACGGCGCCGAGAAGGAAATCGCCAATGGCTATTGCCAGAAAGCACATCAGAAGCAGCTGAAGACGGATGATGAAGCGAAGCCCGGCGAAATTCATTGCTAAATGAGAGAAATGCCGAGAATTACCGTATTTATCGTAACTACGCAATCGAAGGGTTTTTAAAAAATTAAACGCCCCAAGGCGAGGTTGTGCCCGTCCGTTTAACAACCGACCGACCGTTGAGAACGACCAGCACCAACACAGAGAGAGTTTTGATGGCCACGGGGCTGAAAATGCCGGCCAATTTGGCCATGGACTCGCCGAAGCCCAGCGCGACCAGTGCAGTTGCGCATGCTTGGCCAAAGGTGTAAATGAGGCCGACGGCACCACCGATGCGTTTTCCGAGCACATGGGAAACCAAAAAGTAAATGCCACCACTGCGAATCTAAGCGGAGGAAACAATTGGGTTGGAGAAACGCAGAAGAGAGAAAACTGAATGGACGAAAAAAGAAAGAAAGGAATAATTGCGGAAGGGTAAGGACAACCAATTGGGTGGTCATTCCGATCACTTTTGAAAATGCTGATCAGCCCAATTCAATCACCCAATTCTGTGTTTTTTGTGCCGATCAGTCGATGCTCACCTGACATCGCTCACAAATTCCAATGGCGGAAAGGACAGTCACTGAGGAGAAAAGGGTGCACAGGGCGAGAACAACAAATGCCTGGAAGAGACCGGCAGTGCCCTGGACAAATGGGGGAACGGCAGAACCAATGGCACCGAATCAAAGGCAAACGCACGACGATCCAACCCATGCGGAGGAAAATGACAATGCCGAAAATGTTGACGACAACGGTGGGAAAGACGGCATTCCAAGCGTTGACCAAAGTGGGCTGTTGCAGCAGAAAATTCCTTTTTTTGTGAAGGGATTTGCAGGTAAAAACACATGCAAAAATTGGTTGTCAAAATGCCAAGAAAAAATCCCAATTCCCAGGATCAAAAATGCCGAGACTGACTACCACCGAAGGGCCGAGACTGACTCCCGACCGACCTTTGCCACCACGGAATGTCTTCGCCCGCGACGCTTTGCTGGGCGAACAGCGAATCGGGCTCAGCATTTGGGGGCGACTGTTGTGCAATGACCGCAGCTGTCGGGCGATTATTTTGAGGATTCATTTTTCACCATTAGCCAAAAGCAATGGGCTAATATTAATTAACTTTTTCTGCTTAATCCTTAGGGAACATTCTTTTCGCCAATTTTACTGGTAAAAGAAAGCATTGCTTAAAAATGCCCTCGGGTGCAATTAGCCCATTATTTAGTAATAATTTTGACATAAAGTCGCCAGAGGGCATTTTGGGCGAGCGAAGGGGTCGCCCTAATGAGAGAATCCGTCCGCCATTCAATGGCCCACCAAATGCCTTAATTGAATTTCCCACCCGCCTTCGATGTTTTTAGAGAGTGCCAAGGCGAATGAGAATGAATGCTCCGTCAGTTGAGAAGGCATTCCCAATAAAACAAAAAGCATTTTTAACATTGCACCCATTTGGCGGCACGCAATGTTAGCACGAGAAAAGAGCAGGGAAAAGAGAGAGAGAGAGAGAGAGAGAGAGAGAGAGAGAAGTGCAAGAGACAAGAGAAAGGAGAGAGAATAGGGGAAAGAGAGAGGAGAGAGATAGACAAAAAGCAAGTGAGTTAGAGAGATTAGACGGAACTCAGAGAAGGAAAGAAAAAGGAAAAACAGCCGAAATTTGGCGGCGGGAGAGAGCGAATGAATCTGTGCCAAACATTGTAAAAATCATTTTTTTGAGTTAATTCCTTTTTGGGTGGCGAATGACCGCTGAGTTAGGCACAGAAACGGAAAACAGCCGAAGAGAAGCACTTCACTTATTCACTATTTCTTCTTTTGTGTATTTTTCGGGACAAACAAAAAATAAGGCAACGGAAGGCCAACAAATGCCCTCAGCAGCGGGCGACGGCCCAAAGGCAAAGAAAAGGGGAAAGGACAGCGCAAAAGGGGGAAACGGGGGACAGTCCAAATCGATATTGTAAAAGGAAAAGCATCCATTTATTAACAAAAAACAAAATTCAGCCGGAACACGAGATTTACAAGATGGGGAACAATTGCAGAAAAACACCATTGGAGAAAATGGTATGAACTCGTAATGCCCTTTTACATCTGCCCAAAAACGAATACGCATATTTGCCGTCACGACGGCGGTTGTGGCGAATGACCAACGGCAGCAGACGCGTTGTTCTTTCGTGGCGGTGCTTCCATTTGCCGACCGGAGCCAAAACCGAGCATTTCGAAACTGAACGACTCCAACGAATTCCAATCGTCGCCGACTTCCTGAAAATGCAATAACCGTATTTGTCCACACAATCGATGCCTTTTTAGACCGACTTCTGCAATTCTGCGCAAGTCTGGGTTCATTACTTGTTGCTGTTGTCGTAGGGTTTCGTTGGATTCATACGACGGATGGTGTCTTTGAAGCTGTTGTTGGGATTGCCGTTGTCTGTCTCCTCCCTCCTCATAAGATGGATACACATAGTTGCCGGGAGCCATGCTCTCGTCTAACGCAATGTCATGCATTTCGAAACGGGAGCGTATTGGAGAGGGAGCAGGCGCTTAAAGCAACAGATAACCGAATGATGGAGGTGTTTCTTTATCGGAGACACCTGTGGTCGAAGCGGGTGTTCGCGGCGCTTTGGGAGTGCTTGCCTTTGATAAAATTGACTGCAAGGCCCTCGGGTCCAACCCGCGCAGTTTGGACGGGTCCACTCCCATGGATTGCAAATTGAATTGGCAAGCGGGAGCTGCTTGTGAAGTGGACTGCTGCTGCTGCTGATGTTTTTGTTGCTGATTGCGTTGCATTAATGCCCTTACCCCGGCACGGAGGTCGACTCGAAGTTCATTGGCAGTCTCACAAAGCAAACGGTTGTTGAACACCTCATCAGGCGCAATGTTAAATGCCTGGCAGGTGCTGAAAAACATATCGGCAGACAAATAGCCACTGTTGCTTTCGTATTCTTGTTGCTGAAAATAACATCAAACTCGACTGAATTTATTGTTAGTCACCAACCAATTCCACCATCACTGCAATTGCCCTGCGCATTTCGCTTTTGTCGTCCACCGCGGGTCGCTTTAGTTGGCGCTGTCTCTCCGTCCTCCGAATCGCAGTCACCGGGGGTGGTTCGGGCGACAACTGTCCCTGGACTTGCTGCCGTTCTTGCTCGTCGATTTGACCCCGTCGGCGGACCATTGATTGGGAGGAGGAAGCCAATCGGTCGGCTAAGGAAGAAGTCTGACTATGAGACGCAGATTTTGTGCCAACGGGTGAGACATTCTTCAAATAACAAAAATATTGTACTATAGAGTTAAAGGGTGTTATTTTGGAAATTATATGAGGTTTAGAGCATGGCTTTGTCCTTTGGAACATTACTTTGTCCATATTCTGATGGTCATCTCTGCCCGGCTCTTCGTCCGCTTCATTCGCTGTTGCTTCCCAATATAATTTGGTGGCATTTTCGGTGTCTCCAATTTTGTGTAGGAATTGTGCCGCTTTTTCCATCCAACTTTCACTGTTTTTGCTTCGGCTGTTGTCTTTTTCTTTGTCGTCCTCTGTCCTGGCCCCTCTGTCTTTGGATCGACTTCGTCGTCTTCCGCCCCTCTCTCTCTCTCGTTCTCTGTCCCTCTCCCCTTTTTTCCCTTCTCTCTCTCTGCTTCGGCTTCTTTTTGGCTTTTCTGTGCTGCTTTGTTTTGATCGTTCTAAATTTTAATTTCCCTTGGTTTTAAAATGATTTGTCACCTTTTGACTTGTCCCTCCTTCGTTCACTTCTGCTACTGTTTGATTCTTTGCTCACGTCGCTTTCCTTCTGATTGTGAGATCGCTTTTTCTCTTTCGAATTTGTGACATTTTTATCAGCTTCTTCGGAACTAAAAATACTGCTCCAACCGAAAAATTTGATTGAACTTACCGCTTGTCCGAGTTGAGACTGATCAATCCAATCCCGGGGTGTCCGGCACGTTCAGCCAATTCCAATTTTTTGGCAACGAGTGAAGCTCGCACTTGTGCAGATGCGGCCCTAACCACAGAGTGATCTGCAAAAATAGTTTGATCCGCAGTGAGTTCAGCACCAATCATTGGCGTTTTTTGGTTCAATTGCGGTTGATGGAAGTCCTTTTGTGGAAGAACGCGCTGGGACATCACTAACAATAAGGGGAAATTCGAATAATAGGAAGAATTATGACAAGAGTAAAACATTTTACAAAGATCATCGTCGTCATCGTCAATTATTTTCCATGAATGGTCAACACAACTGATGTAGTCGGGCCAAATGCGTCGGATGGCCTCCTCGTTTAGAATGCATCGCATTCGATTTGTGCATCGTCCACAGCCTTCGATGTCCCAAATTTTTGAAGCAAATCGCTCTAACATCAAGTCTCTCCGCTCTTCGTCCAATTCCTCCATCGCTTTTCGATGATACATTTTGTAGTTGCGGAACTAATTGTAAGTTTAAATTTTTAACAAATAATTACAATAAATGAATTTTAATAAGAATTGCTGATTCAAAAAAAGATAATACCATATAACTGAGTCGGTGCATCGAAGCGCGCAAATGGCTGAACATTTCGGAGACTGTCGTCCAATGGTTGCACATTCCACAATAATAAGTCTCAAGCTCAGGATGCCCAAAGCAAATAATTTGGTAGAGAGTGTTCGCCCCGATCAGTCCTTTTCGCTTGCTGAGAATTTCGTTGAACAAAAGCGGCGGTTCCCCAGGCGGAATTGGTTCATAGCCCTGTTTCCACACTAAAAGTTTGGGTGAATATTCCGAATTATACTGTAGTCAATGGACCAAATAAACACAAATGGTCAACATATAATGCCAAAGGATGGAAGGAACAGACTGTATTCAATGAGCGCAGCGATGTTGTCAATGCTAGCCAAGTCTCGACTGTACAATTGCATCTTCGAGTACAAAATCATCTCGACTGGGTTCATCATTGGCGGCTGCTGCGGTGGCATCGAAGAGGGAAATCCGCCCACCATCGGCGGCATTGTGTGTTGGTTAAAGTGAACAGGGGGAATTGCCATCGGAACTAAACAAACACAGAATAAAAGGGCAGATTGCAAAGAACGAAATACCGCCAAGTGCCGAATTGAGTGTTCCCAACAGATTTGACGGAATGGAAGGGACAGCACCGAAAGATGGCATGGGTTGCTGGCCAAGCAAATTTGCCACAGTGGCAGTTGGGATAGGCTGATTGTGTTTATTTAAGCATGATTTGGAATTTTGTTTTTATTACCGGCCGGAACATAGCAACTGTCGGAGTTGATATAGGAGCGTGAACATTGGCCATGGGCTGTTGTCCAGAGAAAACCCGTTGAGCAGAGGTGGACATGCCGAGTTGGGAAAGTAAATTTTGGGCTTGTTGCGTGCTCGTCTCGACCAGTTTCGGTGCAACAACCACTCCAATTTTTGGGATTGGCATTCCTTGCGGAGGTGCCGTAGCAGGAGGAATTGCAGGAACATTTGTCAAAGGAGTGTTGGCCGATTGGGAGACAGCAGTTGAATTATCGGGCACAAATTTTCCACTCACCCAATCCCATCTGCTAAAATGACAAAAGTAAGTCATTTATGGTAGGTAAAAGCATCAATAGTTTAGCACCTCTTGGAGAGGGCGTTCACCGTTTTACTCTGCAATTGTCTCTCATCCTGTTGCTGTTGTTGTCTTTGTGGACCATTCCCAGTCTGTTGTTGTTCCTGTTGTTGTGAATGTACTTCCATTACGTCGTCAGGCTCGGGCGATATTGCCTGAAGTCGTTCATTCTCCTGTTGTTCTTCGGTCTGTCTCTGTTGTAAAATCGCTGTTTTCGCCACTTTCTTGTCAGCCTTTTTTGTTGGACTATTCGTTTTGAGTTTTTCCGCTTGTTGTCTCATCAATGCCTGTTGCTTGAAGGCCGGTAAGTCCTTCGGAATGTGCATCACAATTTTTTTGTAGTCCTGTTTAGCGTCTTTCTTTAAACGGTTCATCAATTGGTTCCTAATATCTTCCGATGCGCCGACTTGGCTTGTCGTCTCAACGTTTCTGTCGCTTAAACTTTAAAATACATTTGGTCAACTTTTAAATGCAATTGTCAGAAGAGACCGAATTGAAAAACTATTATTGGCACAACCTTTCAGATGATATCGCTTCCACAGTAAGGTCAGTCGATGGAGCCACAACTTGTGATTCAGTTGTGGTGGTATGATGAGCTTCACTTGGTGTTGTTTTTGTACGCAGCACATCAGGATACTCCTTCTCAAGGAACCCGGCATCGTAGACACCTCCAATATTTCTGAAAAATGAGTGTTACCGTCGGACACATTATAAAGTTTATCTTCAAATTTTTCTATGAATAAACGAAATGATAGATTAAAATAAGGTGTTAAAAATTAGAATATTATAGTCCATCGAAAATGATTCTTATACGCGTTGGAAATAGTCATGTAAAATACACAAATGACTTTTACATGTAGCCAGGATAGGGCACAGGCCCTCGAGGCGGCGGCGATGGGTCTTTTCCGGTAGCGCCGCTCACTGACTGCGAGCCGAGCCGTTTTCGCATAGGAGGCAGAGGAAAAAACTGTCGAGGCGTTTCATTGGTGACCAATTTCATTTTGAGGTCGTCCAATCGTTTCTTTGCAGATTCATACGTATCCGGTGATCTGCTCGTGCGAGAAATGGGTCTTCTGTTCACTGATTTTGATCGAGAACTTGACGGACGTTCGGAGAATTCGTTGCTTCTGCGCTCTTTTCGTGTTCTTTTTGGCGACGGTGATTTTGAATCTTTGGATCGGCGATGCTCAGGAATCCGATGACGACTCGATTTACGTTGGTGAACGGGAGAACGCGAGTGGCGACGACTCCGCCGATGTGGCGACGGTGTTCGTGTGCGTCGACGACGTTCACTGTCGCGCGGCTTGGAAGTGCCCTTTGAAACATTTTCAGCCACATTGGTTTGCCTGGCAGTCGCCGTTGGTGTCGCTTCGACCTCTGTTAATCGCGAATATGAAACTTGAAAGGCAATAAATGACTCCACCTGTACTCCTAGAAGGTGTACTTGCTTCTTTCGTCTTCTCCGTAGGCGCCATTGTTTGCACCGTTTGCCGCTTTTCCACCGCCGGGGTAACAGTCACTGCCGGTGCATTACTGACGGCGGCTGATTGTGAGGCGCCATCCTCCAATTGGACCATCCCGTCAAAATGCACCGCATCCAACAGTTGCCTTTTCGCGTGTTCCAAAGAGCGCACAATTGTCTCTTTTCGATTGTCTTTGTTCTTTTCCGTGCACATTTCAATTATTGCCGTTAAATATTTGTCCAATGCTTCTCCATTAGGCCATTTCGGGTTGTTATTTCGTTTGTAAATTACGTTTAAATCGTAAATTTCGTAGGCCGGAGTTTCCTTTTTAGGCCTTTTGTCGCTATTTTTTTCGGTCTCTCTGTCCTCCTCCAATGCCCTCTTCACGTCCAAATATTCGCACTCTCTCTCCTCAAAGGCGTAAATTGGTATTCCGCTTTGATTCTTCTCCGTTTCACATCCCTTCAAGGTTCTGGCAAATAAACGGCGGATATTTTTGTGCCTTTCGGCCACTTCCAATTCGGCGGTGATCTGCGCTTGCAATTCGGGAATGATCGCCGGGCGATGTTTGTGCTGAACCAACATTAACAATAGCAGTTACCATCTAAACAACACAAACATTTAAAAGCCAAATTACCATGAAATAAAAAAGGTGAGAGAATGATCGGATGTGACACTCCAAGTCCAACTTCGTCGCTTTGAAACTTTGGGCGCACAAAGTGCAGAAAAAGTCGGTCGTTCCGCCTCCAAAATGACGTCGTTCACGAATGTCCTCCAAGCCGAGCTGAGCATACACAAACTCATAGCAAGCCTTTTTGTCATTCCATTTCCAAGTAACTTTCTAAACGGAGGATAGCCAATTGAAGAAACGGAAGGTAACCTTTTTAGGGTCCGGCTGTTTGTATGGAGGGATTTTGATCTTGGACTCACGGTCAGGAATGCGTTGGCTTTCATCTGAAACAAGCCAAGTTCATTTGTTAGTAGTGTTAGTTAATGGCAAAATAAGAGAATAATACCGAAAGGGTTGTCATTGAATATTTGCATGCGTTCCCAATGACTCAAACTGAGCAAATGTTCAGCAATTGCATTGTCGAGTTTGTCGAAATTTTCTGAGAAAGATTGGGAACACTCCTAAAATGGAGTTGCCAAATAAGGAATATATTAACAACAAAATAAATTACAACAAACAGATGAATAAATAAAATGACAATTTTCCAAGTTTAAAATGAAAGAAAAGAAAAACATCCGATCTGAAGACCAACCTCACAATGGCAGACAATCACTTCTTTCTTCTCCAGCTTCACCTCAATTCTGCAGAATTCATTCAAAGCATTATTTAAAGGGACTGTAAATTTGAGTCAATATTCGGCATTTGTTGCTAAATATCCCACTTACCTATTCGAGGCTGTCCCCTTTTTTTGTGTTCCGCAATGAAAGTGATCCGGTCGTTCGGCGCTATTTTTGCCAACTTAAACAATCGTTTCGGCAAGGCTGACGAGCAGTTCATTTTGTAGACCAATGCTGGATTGTACACAGAAATGCCATGTTTTTCCTGCCGCAATTTCTTCCGGCAGTTCACCAAGTAGTCCATGACCAACGGTTTTCGGTCATTTGCATTCGGAAAGCGCCAGCTCAATGTGATCATATTTTTTTTGTTCATTGAGTGCTGAAAATGAAAACAAAGTTCCAAAGCTTTAAAGAAAGTATAACAATAAAAAAGCGTAAAAGGCATAAATAAGCGCAAAAGAGGAAATAAGAACCATTGCGCGAGTGATGTGCTCGAGCGACCGCGCGTGTTTGGAGAACATTTGCGTGTCGTTGTCATCGCACTGCACAAAGCAGCAGGTGCAGTACAATTTGGAGCTGAGTGTGTCCCGAATGATGAACTCCAAGCCGAATTCACAGCGGTTTTGGATGGAGAGCACACCGAGCGAAACGGAGAACTGTTCATCCCAAGTTGGAGGGTACGAATGGACAAAATTGTCCAGCGCAGCGCAACTCCGCGTCACGACCGACCTTTCTAAAAACAAAACCATTTTCAAAAAAAGAAAACACTGCTTGGAAACGAAGTGACCATAGTGATAAAGTGCTCTTCTCGCTGCTCTCTCAAAGTGCGAGTCGTCGAAAATGTGAATGCTCCACGCGTTCTCATCGCCCACCGTATTCACATACTCTTTGCACTCCTGTTGAGAATGGTGGATGTAGATGACATGCTGAACCAACAATTGATTAACACAACCTCACACCAAACAGCTTTCAAATTGTGGCCGAAGTCAACTTCCTCCAAATTGTATTTGACCAAAGCATTCCTTTGTTGAAGCGAATATTTTTGCAGCAAAATCGGTATTTGTGAAGTCGAGCGGAAATATTTATGTGAAGACAATTTTAACTCTCCGTAGCAAAATTCGAGAATTCCATGCCGTTCCGACACACTTAAGTATTGCGTATTCAGAAGTTTGCCCGGGTCATCCCTTCTCTGAATCAAAACAGGAAAATATAATGCATTCCAAAGAAATAAAACATACAAAAAAACGCTCTATGTGATATTCAGATGAGAAATGATTGGTTATTGAAGACTTGGGAAGAATGGCGAAGCAAAGAGAGCAAAAGCAATCGGTGCCTAAATTTTCGAATGGAAATGGGGAAACAAACGCAGAAAAGGGAATAACAATGAAATGGAGAAACATTTTCAAATAAAAATTAACAATTACAAATGTGACAATAGAAAAAGCAAAAGGACCGATGAGAGTAAAAAATGATACAAAAGCATTTCTGAATATACAGCGGTATTTTAAATTAAAAATTCATTTATTTTTTGCAGACTAAATTTATTTTGTAGTCGGAGATAAACTGATGAACCATCATTCGAAGAGAATAAAATTGTTGTATAGTCGAAATTATGGCCAACCGTTGTAGATGATCAAATAGTCGAGTCCGACCGTAGGCCCATAATTCGCTTCATCGTCGCTTGAGTCGTCGATGCGCCGAAATTCGGAGTTTGTTCGAAGTTCACATTCAGCGGGGACCCCTTCGCATTCCACCAGATTATCTGCACATTGAGTAACAAACAATACAAAATGTTAATCAGAAACTAAATTTAAAGTCCCAAAACAAAAAAAACCTTCATGAACCAAAATTTGCATCGCTTTGCAGCGCTGGTGAATACTCGTTGACAAATGGGAAAACCATGCATCGCGGAACTCCTCCTCTTTTGAAAACGAAATGAAAGTCTCACCACAAACCTTGGAGAATTTTACAAAATTTAAAACTTTAATGCCACTCACATAACAAAGTGCGATTTTGTGATTGTCCGTCACTTCCTCTGCGATGAATGAGTCTTTGCGCGGTTCGCTACTGAGGCCGAGTTTTTGGAAAGCCCATTCTTGACTTCGTCCGTTCAGCACATAAACATCCGGGGACAGCAATCCTTTGGCCTCCAGCAATGTGTCAACGATGGCCTCTTGCTCAAGCAACGACTGTTTGTTCTTGGCGCTTTTTTCTTGCACTTTCAAAAGGTCCGCGTATCGGTCGGGATGATATTCACACTTAAAATGCAATTAACAATTAACCATCCACCCTCTCCCCGCCGCTTACAATATAATTTCTTTTGTGATAAGAACTGTGCATGTGGTCATCCGCAGATTCCAATGTTTCACCGGCCACGTAACAAATTGTACAGGCCCACAGGGGAACAGCCGACCAGCTGAAGTTGAGCTCACAAATGCAGTCGAGACCTATTTAAATGCATGCAGTTTATTATCAGATAATGCCATAAGTCGTAAATCCGACTGACCCGCAACGGAGGCATTCGCACGATAATACCGTTCATAAAGAAAGGACTTTTGGTTGCTTGCCGTCAAGCAAGAAAGCTCCCTGGACAGAAAATCGTAGACTACAACTTTCTTTAAATAAAAAAGGATTTTCTTTTTAAAATTAGAGATTTATGCCTTCTTGTGCGATGCATCCAATTCGTGTTTGTTTTTGTCTTCCTCCGTAGAATGAACTGATTGGCACACCTTTAAATTGGCTTATTTACCAAAAATTATTAAATATTAACAGACCAAACAGGAATCATGAGTCCAAACATCTTGTCGTAGCGGCATTATAAAGCCCTTTTATAGTTAAATAAGTTTAAGCTAAAAGGTTCGTATCACTTCACTAAACAAAGTTTTTTAATTTAAACACGGCTACATGGGTTCAGGTTTTTAAGGAAAAAACCGGATTCGGGTATTGCCGGGTCCAGAAAAGCCGACTACTAAACGTTGAATGGAGCTTCAAATATCCATTTTCACTTGACTATTTTTTCTCTTTTTGCGATTTGAATTTTTGGCTTTTTACGCTTATGGCTTTTCGTACTTTCACTTTTAAACACAAAATTTGAATTCCAGCAAGATGCCGAAAATAAAGGTTTGATTGTTGAAAAGGAAATTGAAATCCGGCAAAAAAATTCCATGAATGCTGAGAAGACCAATTCTCGAAACGGCTAGTGATGTTAAACATACAGTATGCAATCTGACTGTATGCACTTTTCAAAAAAAAAAAGAACTGTTATAACATCATCGTTGTTATGTGAGCGAAATGAACCAGAACAAAAATGGAAATAACCGAAGATAATAACCACACTACGTACCCCCCCCCCCCAAGTCCCCTCCGCACCCGAAATTTTTAAGGAAAAATTAGTATTTTTCCTGAAAATTTTAGATTTTCCTTGCTGGTATTAAATTTGGTCTGATTAGTTAACCCAAGAATAAGCACAAAATAAGGAGGTCTTGCCAAACAAGCACAAATCTTAGAAAAAAGGACACTTGGAAGCCCTGCTTAAATAAAATTGTTATGTTTTAATTTCGCGCAATTTTGATCGGTAATTAGACCAAGATCCCCATTCTTACAATGTATTTTTGGATCCAAATCTACCGGGTCGGGTGTCGGATATTCGATTTTCAGTGTCGGGTCTGGATATGAAAAAGCCGGGTATCCGGGGGTCTGGGCCCGTGTAACCCTACGTAAAAAAGTCAGATTTTCTTTAAGATTCAAATTTATTTCTAAATTGCATAACGATTACCTATTTTAAATATGAAAATTAATTTTGTTTTTTTCCTTTTCCGAATGAAAAATTGTTTAATTAAATAAAAATAATAATGTTTAACCCGTTTGAAGAAACGATTAAAATGATCAATTATCAATGGACAGATCAATGTCAAGAAATCTGTTTGGGTAGAAGAACAATCCTTCGATTGTGTCATCCCTGCACAGCTTTCCCTGTTCCTCGGCATAACGGAGCCTAAATAAAACCCAATTACCAATTCAACCTGAAAAGACTTAACCACACCTTTCTGCAGCCAAAACCAAGGGGACGCCCGAAGCTTTGGACAGTTGTGAAGCATCCATTGCACCGGCGGATTCGACCATTTGGAAAATTTCGTCGGAAATGTGACGGGCGTTGAGAGAGCGAAGTTGGAGAACGGAGACGCCATTTTCAAAGTTGAAGAGACTTAACGGAAGAAAGAAATGTTACTTCAGGGTACATTTTCAATTTGGATTTTCTGCCAAAAACCTTATCGGAGAGTTGATTTTGTCAAGCCTTTGGCATGCATTCAATAAGTCTTCGGGTGAAATCATTTCCATTCCGCGTGCCCGATTCATTCGGCAGAATGCTTCGGGGAGTGTCATCGTTCCCCCACTTTCCTAAGAATGGGTTTTAATGTTGTTACTGTTGAATTGCAATTGGAAATGCGAACTTTTATAGGCTCCAATAAAACGGAAGTGAGTTCAGCTGCCAATTTGTCGAAGAACACTGAACTCCCGCCGAAAGATGACTTTGTGACGGGGTCATTAACACCCAACGAGAGCAAATAAGACTTAAGTTGGACAGTCTGAAAAAACAAAAACAATTAGGTATTAATGAGTTTGCTCCTATTATTCGGCCTAAAGAGATGACAATGTCAAAATTTATATTATTCAAAAATAATAATAAGTCAAATGCATTGATTGCCTCGTCCTCCGTTATTTCGCCCTTTTTTTGTCGCAATCTTTCGGTGATATTCTTCGACAACACAACCATTTCCCTGGCCTGCTCCATCAGTTTGCTCATGTCTTCAAAAGCCTTAAAAGATGTCCAATTTCGGAATAGAGAATTTACAAATTCTATTCAATGCTGTTAGATATATCTTTTCAAAACTTTTTTTTTGAAACCCATTAATTTAAATTGTTATTAAACAATTAATATTGTTCATTTTAATTTAGCACTTATCATCCCCATCCATGCCCACCTCGCTGATGTGTTCATGTGTCCGTTGGTGTTGTTCAGCCAGTCGCTTTTCAATGCCCAAAATGCCAACACTCCGCGGGGGTGCGACCGTTCCGCCGGCACTTCCGACGATCGTTTGCGTCTGCTGGGCACTGTTTCGCGACGAACTGGCGGAGCTTGAACTGGACGAAGTGCGCTGCCACATTTGCTTGTTGAGCGCATCAAGAAAACGTTTGTAAAACTGAAGAAAATGACAAATTACAAAGGCAAACCCAAGTCAGAAAAGCGATGACGAAAATCCCATGGAAATAATACAAATAATTTTTTGAAAAAGTCGACGGATTGTAAATGAAAAGCCTCACTTCCTCCTCGCCCCCATTTCTGAAGACAAATCGCAGTGAATTTGTGCCGCTCGCCGCGATTGGCCCTTGCGCGTGGCCATGCGTCACGGGTTTTACCGTCACAATGATTTTGCCGCCACGTCCAAACATTGTTTTGTGCTGTTTTTCTATTTTGTGGACCATCGAATGGTGAAGGACGAGACGACAATCCTTTAATTTTGGGATCGAAACTCAAAAATTGTCTCTCTCTTCCCACTGGATCAGTCGAATCGGCCCAAATGATTCGCTGATAAGTCAGTGAAACGGTGCCCTGTTCGAACGACGACTTAAATGCACAATTGTTTTGAAATTCAAATAAATCATATGGTTGTCCATTCCTTCGACCTGTTTGAGGTCTCCGTCGTAAATGCCAACACTGCCCGCTTGGCAGAGAATTTCCTCCATCGACTCGCCCGTCTGATACCACGAGAGTCGATCCATTCGAACAGAAGAAACTACGACTTTTTCAAAGAGTTTTTCTGTAAATTAATTTAGATGGAACGAAATCTAAAAATGAAAATTCCTCCGTCATTTTCTGTTTATTTTTGTGCTCATTTGTCAACCACCCTCCCCTTATTCAGCAGTCTTTTCCATCCTTTGGGCATGAAATGTTTTTATGGTGAGATGAAAAACTCTCTCATTGCCTCCGTTAAACTCTCTCTTTTCTTCCCGGCATTTTACCAAATTCTCAAAAAGGCACGGCCCAACCAAAAGAGAAGAGAACTGCCCATTATTCCCTCTCGCCATTCCATTGCCATGCCCAAGGCAATCTCTGCCGCTCTTCCATTCCCTTCCCATGCATTCTTTTTTCCCTCGCCGAGCATAAGCAAAACCCAAGCAAAGTTTGTCCCCATCTTCCTAAAACATTATTGATGGAAAGCCATCTGCTAAATTGAATGAAAATGAAGCATTCGCCCAACGGAAATAGGGAAAAGGAGGGGAAAAAGAGGACAATAATGGCAAACAAATTATAAGAACCGAGACAGTGTGGTTAAAAAGGAATTAGGTATATGTAAAAATACTGTTTCGAAGTTACTTGTATACTTCAAAATTATTCGACACATAGCAATTATTTATTGAAAAGCGTAGGTAAAAGACTACAGAACAAAAAAAATTTTTTTTTTTAATAGCATCATCATATTTAGGGACCGGAATTATATGGGTATAATGAATGATTCAAATCCCGAAAAATCCAATTTAGCTAATCCAGGAAAAACGCATTTGCATATATTCCAAGCCCTAATCATTTTCAATTGGCTAAATAAAAATGAGGAGATTTTCGTCCTTCTCTGCCAAACTGAAGATCAACACGGCGTTTGTGACTTTGCTTTCTGACCTCCACGTTTGCCGCCACGCCTTCGCACAGATTCTTCGTCATTCTGAAATAATCATAAAAGTTGAATGAAAATAGTAATTTTTGTAGACTCACCGAACTCGCAACAGAAACCCTTCCGTTATATAAAGACACATAAATCCAAATTTGTTTCTCATAAGCCGGCAAAAATTCGCGCATCGCTTTCATATATAATGTGTAAACCTTCTTCCCAGAGTTGGACAAAGGATTTGTGGGCTTAAATAAAAACTTTAAGACTAATCGGCAGGGGTGGGAGGGGGGGGGGGGGGTTGGAAAAATAATTGCACAGACAGGCAGTGGACAGATTTGAAGCCACACCAATTTTAACCAATCGAACGACTCAGTTTCGCTCATTTCCCATTGTCGAGGGCCCTATGTGGTCACCCGTTTCAATACTAATTGTAAGTGAGAATGCCCAGTTTAAATACACACTGAAATGGCATTTCTCCAAATTCATCAAATTAATAGGTGCCGTTTGAAAAATTATAAAATTCCTTCGAAAATATTTTTTGATTAAGCAAAATAATTATCCTAGAAAAAAAATCACCAGATTAAACGTTGAACAATTGCGGAACAAAAGATTCATATCTTCAACAAACTGTAATTGATTGTTGTTAAATCAGATTCACTAAAGTTCAAAAAGCACCTCAGAAATCATTTTGTATTCGTCTGAAGAAATTTTCGTCGCTATTTTGTTGAACCAAATCGGTTCTTTGATAACCGAATAGTAATCGGATTCAGCAGTTGATACGGCGTTCAGAAAGTGTTCGACATTAGAAAAGTCCACAAAACATGCCAAATAGACCTTGGAGCAAAGCTAAAAGAGCAAGCACTTACAAAGTCAAAATTATTTACATATTGTTAAAAGTTACCAATTTTTCACGCTCTCCAAACGATTGACTTATTTGCGAAAGAGGATCGCATGGCAAACAAAGTGTGCATTGCCAACCATTACTAAAATAAGAAAAGTGCAACCCATGTAAATAAGAAAGACAATAATTACGGCAATTCCTCCATGGTCTTTTTGATCATCGGCACATGGCATTTGGCGTGAAACACCTTAGGGCATGTGTCACAACAACCCAACGAGCCCGTCGTTTCATCACAGCCCTGGGAGCACACGTAGCAATAGTCGTCCCACCAGTCGTCTCCATGCACCTTCTCATCAGAGTCTTTGGCCGGTGATTTTGTGGCATTCATAGTGGTGATGTGACATATTTTGCTTGTCGATTGTTCTTCGTCCATTTCAACGTCTTTGATTTAAGTCCAATTTAAATTTCTATGTCCAAAAATACCTCCTCCTCCTCGGTGGACGGGGTCACCAGTTTCACAATTTGTTTTTTGTTTTGGTTCCGCTGCCATTTCAGTTTGATCATTTGTAGAACCATCCACAACTCTATCCAAAGCAATGTTGTCGTTTGTTCCTTGAGAATTCACTTCGTGCCCGGTTCCTTTGGCATTTCCTTCGATCATTGTGGTGCTAATTGATGGTGAACGTGTTGATCCCTCATCATTGTCAGGAACAATTCGACTCATTCCAATTGTGCCGTGAGCATTTTCAATTGCAGGACGCTTATGAGAAGGTTCTGACACTGCAACTGGCGGAGCAGGTGGTCGTTTTGGAAGTGAAGTTGACGGACATGGACTAGAAGATGAGTCATCTGCAGAACCATTGATAAATTCACCAGTAAGTCGAGCATCAACATTCATAATAAATGACAACAACAACAACAACAACCTGAAGAGCCATTTCCAGCATTTACGGTAGAATCGGCAGCTGCGCTTTGTGCCTTTAGGCGAGAGATTTGTGAGTGATTCATCAGCTGCCTTTCTTCATGCGAATCCAACATATGAGAACAGCCCGGATTTGGCGGATGGCTTTGAGAAGATAGGGTTTTTGTTTTTGCCTTATCCGCTTCCTCGTCATCGTCGTCCATTAATTCAACTAAGACCGGGTTTTTTTGCGATGGTCGAGATGGGATTTGTTGTTGCTGGACAGGATGAAACGCGTCCAAGTCCTGTCGTTGTTGAGCCACCTAAATTTACTTAGATAGAGAGAAATTGGTAAGTTTCCTCATTATTAGACTTGGCGTGTTTGCGGAGGAGCAGCTATTTGAGACATTGAACTGGAAGAGTCAGCAGAAAGCGCCGGATTAACCCTATAAATTAATTGTCATTATTAAAAAAAATTATATTTTTGCAATAATTACATTTGTGGTTGATTTGTCTGCTGTTTATAGGGATTTGGCAAGCGTAGCAAAAGTCGCCTTTCATGTTCCGGTGCTGTTGAGACATTTGAATTTTGTGTTAAAGCCTAATACATGACAGCGTTATTAATTCGCTAATGGGTGGAGCTGAATGAATTACCTGACAATGAGCAGATGTTGACACGCCCACCGGCGATTGCTGCTCATTTAATTGACGTTGTTGTTGTTGTTGCTGCTGCTGAAACAATTGCTGTTGTGCTTGTAGCTGTTTCAGGATCATTTGGTTTTGTTGAATGTTGACCGATTGACAATGTGATGGCTGTTGTTGTTGTTGTTGTTGGACGTATTGCTGTTGTTGTAAAAGCTGCTGCTGCTGTTGGCACATCATTTGGTTTCTCACCGCCTGTTGGCGTTGCATTTGTTGCTGGTGAAGTGCCAACTGATGCTGCTGTTGTTGTTGTTGTTGCTGATGTATTAATTGTTGTTGGTGATGATGATGGACTGCTGTTTGTTGCTGTTGACGAATTTGTGGGAAATTGGCAGTAATCGGCGTATTTGATTGAGAATGATTTGCACCGGATACAGCAGCAGTGTTAATGCCCTGCTGTAAAAGGTGAGAAAGAACTCCGGTCCCAACAGAACTCGTAGGCACAAGATGAACAGGCGAAACTTGCGGAGCATTCTGAAAGGAAAATGAATTTTTATTGCTAAAAAATAAAAAAATTAAGATGGACGCCATTGATAAAAATATTAAAAAAGAAGAATTTTGAATTCAAGTACCCACCATTGTCCTTCCACTGTTTAGTAATTGTTGTTGTTGTTGCGTTGGCTGTACGATTCCGACATTGGGTGGAAGCGGAACATTGAACGGATTTGTCGGCACTGCAGAAGTAGAAACATTTGCCGCCATGGGTTGACCAGTATTTTGATTTTGTCGCATCAGTGTTGGCCCATGGCGAACGGTCGAACTGATGTGAGGATTTACAGCAGTGAGCGTTGGACGAATAGTCGAAACAGGAACTGAAGGAACCGCTTGATGTGAAGGTGCGGCGGCATTTGTAACAGTGAACATTTGGGCATTCGATGGAGTGGTGAGCATAGGAACCTATAAATTTTTTGCTGTAATTTCATTAAAAATCCCATATTTTCCAAAGGAACACTCGAAATTATTAAGACATCTCACCCATATATTTTTGGGAATGATAAAAAAATATTAAATGACCGTTTTATGCCCGTCGACATCAATAATTCCAAGGGCTTGTATGGATTGAAGAAGGTGAGTTGGGTCCGACTGATAATTTATCTTGGGCAAACGTTGCGTCAGTTCAATGTCATGTTGAAGTGTCTCCAATTTCTTGGAAATCATGCTGACGGAATTGTGAACAAATTCGCTGGCTGAATACATCCCGGGATGGTCGTTTTGCGCAGTCACCAAAACATTTTCAGAAAAATTCTCAATCTAGAAATTGGTTCGACAAATAAAGAATTTCAATTTTGGACAAACCTTTTTAAAATGGTCAACAATATGCTTCAACTCATTCCCTACCGTCTCATACTTTTGCAATTTCTCTTGTTCAAAAAGGTCGATGTGTGTGACAATGTCGTTTCCTCGTCTGCAAATTGAGTAATTAATTAATTAATTTGTTGTTGGGAAGTGACTCTTTCCCAACCGAATGAGTGCGTTGCTCAGTTCAACGATCTGTTCGGCCACCGCACTGCGTGCCTTGCTGGCCATTTCATGGACGAAATTTTTGTTCCGTTGAAGCACTGGCAAAATCTTTTGAGCATTGTCCATTTCCCTTTGGCTGTTCGTCCGAATGTTTTGGATCCGAAGCTTTGCCTGTTCAGCCAATTGCGCAAAAGGGTACCGTTGTTCATGGGGGGCAACAAGTTGACCATTCGCGTGGATATTCAAACAATGGACACAAAGGCGCTTTAAATTCTTAAGGTTTAGAAACAAAAGGAGAAAATACCGTGTGACAGGAGCACAAATAAGTTGCTGACAAATTCAGATGGCTGTGACACTGAGAATGGGACGGCACATACGCCTTAACCTAAAAAGACAAATAAACAATTAATATGGTATTGAACGCATCCTTTTTTGTGTTTGTGAAACTCACTGATGTCAATGTGTGACCGGAAGCAATGTGCGGCTTTGTGCAAGCGTTACACATGTAACTTTTTTGGCAGGTTTCACAACGCCATTCGACTTGGGCACGATTTTTTAGGTTGCAAAACATGCAGAAGCTTAAAGGGAAGGGGAAAAAACGAGAAAAGGGAGCGGCAAAGGAGGGGCTGAATAATCCTAAAATTTTGCCTATTTTTTTTTAAATCTCATTAAAAATTCCTAAATTCTCTTAAAAAGTTGACCCAAAATCGCAAAAATTTTGTCTTTTTTGGTGAAAATCTGTTAACAAATCACAATCAAAAATTTTCCCGGCCGCGCCTATCGGCACCGCCTGACCCAACCTCCCCCGTTCCCAAAAAGTTTTTTAGAAAAAGTGCAACGCAAAAAAACTGGCATGGAAATGCAAAAAATGGTCGCGCAAAAAATTGGCCGGCCGTTGACAAAAGGGCTCCGCAATAAAAAGGTCTTGAAAAGCAAAAAAAAAAAAGGTCTTCACCGGGGCAAAAATGGTCAACCGCAAAAAATTTGACCCCCCTAGGGGGGGGGGGGGGGGTTCGTCGCCGAACGCACGACCCTTTTCCTGACCCCCCCCCCCCCCTTGCACACGTATGGTAATCAGTCAGTAGCAGGACCCATCATTTAAAAAAAACAATTTTAAAAATTCACTGAAAAAAATGTTTCTAAGGCTTTCGCCGGTCGCTGAACACAAATTTGACATTTATTTAGGCTAATTTCGAGGCCGACCCATTTCGATCAACAAAATCATATAGAGTTATAAAATCTTTTAAATACAAATTTCCTACATTTTTTCCAATTGCGTTTCAGCGTAATCATAAATATGCTTGGGCAAGCATTGACACCCGCACACTTTGCACGAGACGCGCCCATTCGGTGCGTGAGCAGCACCTTAACAAAGAGATAAAAGGTAAAAATGACTATTTCCATTAAATTAAAGGCCTAAGAAAAAGTTTTTAAAATTGTTTTCTCGTTTCTCTTACATTTACAACGATCACAATGCTTATGAAAGCAAGGAAAAAGACTGATGCTCGGCGTAAATTCATCATTGTTTGCGCTGTTGTTGATTTCGGCACGACAAACATCGCAAATCAAAACCATGATGTGTAATTTGGAAATGAAATGCTAATCTTTGGCATAAATCTTTCTAATTATTCAAAGTAAACTTTTTTGTACTTTCAGACTGGAGTAAGCCCATAAATTTATGCGCAACTGAAAGTATCCTTAGGTTTTAAATTCTTCTTAATGAGTGCGATCCTCGGTTTACACATTTTCTAGACCATGATTTAAACGTTCCCCAGTCCAAATACCTAGCTAGATTACCGAGCTGTTTTTGGTAATTGTAATTGGCAATGAAAATAATATACAATGCCAATAAATGCGAATAATTTGATTTTAAAATTATCTTATCCACATGAATTTTTTAACAAGTAACATGTGGACGACATTCATATACATATTTGTACATACCCAAAAAATATTAATGTCGCCTGCTGATTGTAAATCGAAATCCAAACCCGAACACAAAGATTTTTAAGTTACCATTTAGCAAATTAAGGATAATATGAAGAAAAAAATTGCTAAACTCATCAAAAGCAATAACTCTGTTCGAGTTGCTGTGAGGTTTGTACAAAATAAAATATTTTCCAATAATTTTTTAATTTTTAGGATCAGACCGCAAGGTCTACAGGAAATACAAAACAAGCTGCCGGTTTGTCTGAGCGTAACTCCTGGTGAACCACAACTTACAATTTCGCGCGATAAATCTTTTACATATGGTTCCAAGCATTAAGTTTAATTTTTAAAATCGGCTTATTTTTTAGATTTCGTCTTCGACCAAATGACTTTGCAAAAGACCGTTTATGACAAATGCGTGAGGGAACTCGTTGATGGTGCTTTTGAGGGATACAATGCCACAGTTTTTGCATATGGACAGGTTTTTTTTTTAATTTTTGAACAAGTTTTTCAAAAGTTTACCGTCATAGACTGGCAGCGGTAAAACGTTCACCATGGGCACCAGCTTAGAGGCCGATCCAGCCAAGAGGGGCATCATACCAAATGCGGCACAACAAATCTTCGATGAAATTGAGGAAAGGCGTGATCAGGCCCGCAGATCTGGCAAAGTGATTCCCTCTTTTGAGGTTTCAGCTCAATTTATTGAGGTTGGTCGGTGGTTGTGACCAGCTAAAATCGGTAATACTGTATCCCCCTTTAAAAAAAAGTTTGTTTTCAAAAATCATGAAACCATATTTCCAAGGGTTTTCGGGGTCGCGATCACGAATCCGGCATCCATTTCGATCAATTCCGAACCTCGGACCCGAGTTCGAACAAAAAGTCGAGAATTCAAATTCTTCGAATTTCTATTTATATTGTATATTTGTGCGTCAACTTTTGTAGCTGTACAACGAAGAACTCATTGATCTTTTGTCACCGGACCGGGACTCATCCTCCATCAAGATCAAGGAGAACCCGATAAACCACGAAATTTTGCTGATGGGCGCATCATCGCGAAATGTCACTTCGCAGGAGGCCATTCTGTCCGCGCTGGCCATTGGTGCCCAAAACCGAACAACCGCAGCGACCAACATGAACAAACAGTCGTCACGCTCACATGCCATTTTCACTTTGAACATCAAGCAGACTCGAGTGGTGCCGGTTGATGTACGAGATTTTTTGGGAGGGGGGTGGCAAATGTTCTTTACAATTAACATTTGGGCGGGTGGTGTGACTTTTTATTATACTAACAATTAATATTGTATAATTCAGGACGATTCGGATGAGAAGGAGAACAACACAGCGAATGAAGGTGATGATGAGGAGGAAAGTTCGGAGAAGATGGGCACAGGAGCTGAAGTGGAAACATTGCACGCCAAGTTCCATTTCATTGATTTGGCTGGCTCTGAGCGTCTGAGCAGAACGGGCGCCACCGGTGACCGAGCAAAAGAGAGCATCAGCATCAATTCCGGACTGGTACGTAAGGGTGTTAGGGCTGTCTGAGAAAACACAAATCCAAGTTGCATATACCATCAATTGACAAATACTTACTCTAGAGTCAGTTCAAATTGTTAAAAAAAAATAGAATTCGATAGAGAAGAGAGCCAAAAGATTAGACTATTGCAAATTCCTAAAAGATTTTTTTTAATCAATCAAACCCATTTTGGGCTCAAAGCTGACAATGCGACCAAAATTATTTTCTTTGGTTTACTATTTAGTTCTTTCATGTTTTACATTTTTAAAAAGCCGTGGTTTGATTGAGCAGATTAGCCATCCATCACACTCCTTACAATTTGAATTTTTGAAAATTCAATTTATATATAGTATATGAAGTTTTCATATTGAAATATTGGGAATTATTAATGCACAGCAATTTGGTAATCTTTACAATCCACAGCTTGCACTTGGTAATGTCATTTCGGCTTTGGGCGGTGCAAAAGGTCGAATTGGCAGTGTCCATGTTCCGTATCGCGACTCGAAGCTCACTCGTCTCCTCCAGGACTCACTTGGCGGAAACAGGTTGGAATTGCGATTTCTTTTCTGACAATGAAATGACTGTTTAGTCGAACATTTATGCTTACGTGTGTTAGTCCTAATGAAGTGGATGCCAATGAGACGCTCAGCTCTTTAAATTATGCCAACCGAGCCAAAAATATAAAGAACAAGGTCAAAAGTGTTTCACCGTTACTCAATTGTCTTATTTTTTAGGTTGTTGCCAATCAGAATAAGTCTAGCACATTGATTACGCAACTTCGCATCCAGAACCAAATGCTAAAAGCTGAACTCCATGATTGGGAGACGGTATTTTGTTCGATTTTGAAACTGCTGGCTAAGGTCAATCACCCCTTTTTTAGGGTAAGAGACGTAGATCTGGGCACATAGCAATTGCAGAGCCTGAGGACAAAAACAGCGCCGAAGAATTTTTTGGTTGCTTGGCGAGATTGGATGAGGAGGAGGAAGAGGAGGATGCGGACAATGAAGAGGAACCTGAAGAGATGGAGCACGAACGAATCTGTACGGACTTGGATAAACTGCAGGAGAATATCAGCAGCAAAGAGCGACAAATGGCAGACTACGAGAAGGAACTCGAAAGGATGAAGCAGGAAATCAACCGGTTGGAAGAGTCGAAGAAGGAAAACAAACAAGAAATGAGACGTTTGGAAGAAACGAAAAAAGAAAACAAACGGATGAAGGACACTTTCGACCGTCAGATGGAAGAGAAGGCGCGCTTAGTCAGAGAGTTGGAGTCGATGAGGAAGCAAAAGGTGGGAATTCGAAGGTGACAGTTAGAAAAAGCATTAAATTTGCTACCAATGATATGTCGGAAATACTCTACTTGATGGGAATTGGGATTAAAAAATTTTGGAAAACCCAGTTGGATCGGTTCCCTTAGAAGTAAATTTAACAAATTTTAGTAAATAATAAATTATTATGGAAATAAAAGAATTTTCCTCCGTCTTTGTATAATACAATGAATTGCAGGTGGATTTGGTTAAACGGCAGCGGGAAGAGAACAAACGTATCCGCGACTTGATGCTGGCAAACAACAAAAAACTGGCAACGCGTGATAGACTGATAAGGTGAGAATTTATGCCTTTTTTGATTTAATTTATTTATTTTTCTTTTAAGGCAGCAGGAAATCAAAATACAGAGATTGGAAAGGGCGAATACGCAAAAATCGGAAAGCCTTAAACGCAAAATGGAGGAAATGCAAAAATTGAAGAAGAAGGTAGGTTAATGTCTGATAAAGGACTCACAACCTGATTTCGACTAAATTAATTTTGTGCTTACCGTGACTAGTACGCACATAACCGCAATTTTTCAAAAAAAACAAACAAACAAAAAATTTAAGTTATCTAACCCAATTTCTAAAAAAAGCTTTATAACATTTTCTAAGTTTTTTTTTTGCGGTGGCGTTATTTCTCGGCGCGCTTTTGGCCGGCGATGTTTGGGTACCATGCATACATGTACAAGGGGTGTCTCGACACCCCCCCCCCCCCCCTCGTCGTAAGAGGCCTCGGACACCCCCCCCCCCTTGTTCATCGTAAGGGGGCGGCTGTAAAAGAGAGGGGGGGGGGGTCGTCGCGGAGGGAGGCGTTAACGAAGGGGAAAACTTTTTTTTGCACTATTTCCTTAACGAAACCCATACAAAATTCAACAAATTTCCCGGCGGCGCCTATCGGCACCGCCCGCCGCCCCCCTTCCCAAAAGTTTTTTTGGAAAAAACGCGCCGCAAAAAAAGGGCTTTTGAATAGCAAAAAAAAAAAAAAGGTCGTCGCTGGAGAAAAATTTGGACCTTCGTATGAGAAATCGGTCCCGAGACACCCCCCCTGTCCCAATCGTCCGTCGTATGGCCTTTGGGCTGAGACACCCCTTGTACATGTATGTATCCGTGCGCAAGTTTTTATGTTGTGCAGCATTTTTTACTTTTTTTAATATTTGAAATTGTGGCCCAGAACAAGAAAGTACCCAAAAAATGTGAAATTTTTTTATTTAGAAATCCATTATCTGCTAACGAAACTCAAATTCAGGAGAGGCGTAAGACAATGTTCGAAACGAACAATTCACGAAAGCCTCTAGCGCAAATAAACGAGCAACTGACTCCAGAGAGCAAACATCTCGAGCGCCTGAACACGACATACATTGTTGATACGCCATCTGAGGAACAGAAGAAAGGGCGTTTATTGGGAGAATTACCGGAGGAAAAGGATTCCAATTATCAAATTCCCCCCGTTTTGAGTGGTTGTTGTCCGAAAGGACCTTCCGTTTAAACATATGATTGTATCGTACAAAGGACATTTTATCAATTATTTTACTGGTGAGATAAAAATATCCATCTTTATAATGCATTTGCTCATTTATATGCGCTTAAATATGTTTCCAAGGGTATTTGTGGCCACTGATCACGAATATGATATCCATTTCGAATTCCCGGACCCGAATTCGAACAAAAAGTTGAAAAACAAGTTGTTTTTTTATTTTCAAGGGCCCGGTTTACCTCAGTTGGGCGCCAGCATGTTTTTCCACTAAAACTTTCTTTAACTTTTTTCTTTGTCATCCAAATCCAACATTGTTGGTATCATTCGAAAGCTTAACATGTTTAGAAACTTTTTCTAAGCTATTGCTTCGCGATTAGACAATTACCAAAAAAGTTATATTATGAAAATTGCAAAAAGTCGAAATTTTTGAAATTTTTTCTTAATAAATTTTTAGGCTTAAATTTCTTTTGTTTTTTTAGCAAGGCTAATAAAGTGTTAAGAGCTTTCGAATGATATCAAGATTGTTGGATTTGGATGCCAAAGAAAAAAGCTACCATGGAAAAACGAGCTGGCGCCCAACCGTGCGCGCCCAACCGTGCGCGCCCAACAGTGAGCGCCCAACCGTGCGCGCCCAACAGTGAGCGCCCAACCGTGAGCGCCCAACCGTGCGCGCCCAACAGTGAGCGCCCAACCGTGCGCGCCCAACAGTGAGCGCCCAACCGTGCGCGCCCAACAGTGAGCGCCCAACAGTGAGCGCCCAACCGTGCGCGCCCAACAGTGAGCGCCCAACAGTGAGCGCCCAAACGTGAGCGCCCAACAGTGAGCGCCCAACCGTGCGCGCCCAAACGTGAGCGCCCAAACGTGCGCGCCCAACTGAGCGAGTCCGCAAGGGCGTGATTTTTTGTTTTTTTTTTTTGTCTCAAGTTGCATCTATTTACGAAGGTTAATGTCCGGGAGAATCATTTGAATATGTGTGGCATTATGTTTTTGTTATTTTCCCCCTCCACACATTCATTGTTGACCCCTCATATTTTGCATAAATACCCCTCCTTCCTTCCTCCCTCATTCACTTCTCTTACTTTGTCATTTATAATTGTTAACTCTCCATTTGTCCGTCCGTTTAGCACAGGGGAATTTACTTTGGGTTAAACAGCTTCAACAACACACAATTAAAATGCAAAGTGTCCAATCGTCGACCACCGCGGCAGTGACCGTCGCTGCCACCGTTCCGTTGAGCATTCAGAACGAAGTTGGTTTAAGAAGCCAACAAAACTGATTTTAATTTTAGATTTTGTGGATCAAACAGGATGCTCTCCAAGTTCGCAACGCAGTCATTCTCTTGGAGCAGGAAAAGGACAGTCTTCGCAAAGCAATTCGCAAACTCAAGGTTTGCGGATAGAAAGAAACAAATGTAACAGTGAAATTTGCGTTGGATTGGTTTAAGCTTTTTGATTTTCATACAAAAAAATCCCTTTTTAGTTGGAGAATGGCCGCCTGAAGACAAAGGTGAAAACTTTGAACGAAAAGGTGGCTAAGATCAGCAACGAGGAAATGGACGATGAAGAGGGAAAAGTGGCGCCAGAGGCTGAATTGGACTTTGATGAGCTAAACCGAGGAGACTTTTACCTCCTCGGAGGAATTCACGGCAAGTTTCGGACTTTTTGATGAATTAATAAAAACCCATAAATTCAATTTTAGACCCGATCAGTCTTCGTTTTGAGGCTGCGATCCGCGACCAAAATGCCGTCGAACATAAAAGTGCCGAACGCTACTACTGGTACAAAATGGCGGAATGCTTTGGTGACGAGGAAGCCATGAAGAACATTTTGAACGCGCAGAATGTCCAACAGGCCGAAGAGGCCATGAAAAACATCAAAGGCTTCGACGTTGCCGAATGGGACAAAGTCAGTTGGAGTGATAAACATTGGTGGAAAAGAAAAGGTTTTTCAGGTCAAACTTAAACATTGGGAGGATGGACAGCGTCTGAAGCTTGAGCAAGTCCGTTGGATCGAAAATTTGCTGGTGCTGACCAAAACCACCTACTTGGCCATTGCCTCTGAAGATAAGGTTTCTCCCCCCCCCCCCCTCATCGGTCCACTGCTTACTGTCCATTTTTGCAGTTTTTTGGGACCGGATGGCGCAAGAATCGCGACGAGGCCAACAAACCGATCTTTTGGGATGGGAAGAATGAGGGCGGGAAAGTGATGATGCACATTCGCCATGAGCTGAAGGCCAAACACTCATGGACTGGTCCACAGGAGGAAGAGGTCCAGCAAATGCACTTCTGCCGTCTTAATAGTCAACGCCATTTCCAGGAGTCCAATACGAAGTTGCGCGAGATGATGCGTAACGTGTGGCGCCGCATTGACCCTTCGAAACGTGCCATGTTCGGCGGTGGCCGCTCGGCCGGGGTGCCTTCGCACGGCGGAGGAGCGCGTGGCGGGCGCGGTGGTGGAAACTTTCATTATCGCAACCATTAGACAAAACATTTGGCATTCCAAAGAAGAGAGCTTTTCATTATTGGACATTTTCACATTATTTATTTAACGAAAGGATGAGCCAATTTGTCACCACATTATGTTATTTTCTGGTCAAAGACTGACTGTTCAAAACGAAAACTTGAATAAACTGTGCCAGGGGTCGGTCAATTGTCTGGGCTAATTGAATTCGTTCAAAAGGATCGATTTTTCAACCATTTTGTCCATCTCCGAGAATAAGAAAACTATACAAAACACGAAAATATATTTCTCCCTCGTTTTGTCTTCAGTTTTCCGCGATTATGTTGCTATTGCTCAGGTAAAAAATGGCGCCCGTTTCTCCATTTGGCGGTATTCTGCTGAACATTTCCATTGCTCCCATCCCTCGGCTTTCCGTTGTGCCGTCATTTGTTCTCTCCGTCGGTGCCATTTTCATCGCTTTTGTGCAAAAGCCGTGCCGAATGACGCCAGTGACATTGTCTCCGCTTCCCGCGATCTTTTTTTCGGTGTCTGTCGGTGCTTTTCTCTCCAACATTTCTTCTCCCGATGGGCACGTCCTTTGCAACTGTGCCATTGTACCTTTGAGCAATGCTTCTCCGAAAATGTCGTCATTTTGTTGCGATTGTTTCATCGTCCTAACTGAACCAATGAATTGGGAGGGGAAGGAAAAGCCACCAAATTATTTCAGCGAATCCTTTCTTCTTTCTCAAATTGCGACGTTGTAAGATATTTCACTGATCACTTTTCATCCTTTCTCTAATTGGTCAATCCTTTTCCGAATCAATCTTTCCCTAATTGACCCCTTTCTTTATAGTGACCCCTTTCCCTAATTGGTTTCTTTTCCCAAGTGATCAATCCATTTCCCTCCCCTCCCTAATTGTCCAATTCCCTCTCACTTTGTGCCTGTGCCGTTGTGTTATTGCTGTTGCTTGTCCCCCCACCCGCTTCTCCGTTTATCTCTGTCCTGCTGTTGTTGTTGTGGTTGTGTTGTTGTTGTTGTTGCATCGCTTGCATTGCCGCAGCTGCCAAAGTTGCGGCCGCGGCGGAACTGTCCAACGGATTGGCCATCAAATGTTGGGCGTTCCCTCCTCCGCTGCCACAAAGCATCGGTTGCTGCTGATTCGTTTCGGCACTTCCGGTGGCAGCGATTGGGGCGGAAACGCCCCCAGCGCCGACGCCATTCCGACAGTGGCGGAACTGATTTCTGTCCCGGAAACGGTGAAACAAACAGAATTTTATGAACAACAATATCCTGCTGACTGTGCTGCCGATCACCCTTTTATTGCTGGAGTCCGTTTGCCCTCTCCCTCTGCTGCCTCTCCTAATTTACCCCTATCACTTCCTCTCGTGATTTATCCCTTTTGACCATTCCCCCTTTGATCACTCCGCTTCTGATCAGTCCCCTCTTTTGATCGTTTCCCCTTCTGATCACTGTCTCTTCTCCCCTTTCGTCTCCCTTTTATGATTTCCCTGTCCCTTTTGGCGCCTCTCTCACCGTTTCTGCTTCTGCCGCTGATTGCAAAACCACACTCGCACCACATTCTTCTTCAGGTCCAATTTCTCTGCAATCGCTGAGATGCGATCGCCGGTGGGCCGACTTTGTTGCCGGAAGAATTCCTTGGAATTCGCAGTGATTTCACTGCTAGCCATTGATCAGCTCGTACCTCCAACATTCGCTTTTCTGGCGCTGCAATTGAAGTCCTTTTCCGCTTCTTCTCTACACATGGCAAAATGCCACCCGCGCAGTGAATGGCTCCGCCGTTTCCCATCTCTCCGGCGCCGTCCCGTGCCATTGCATTTTTTGTCGCTTCCTCCGCCTGATTTTGGCATTAATTTGCATCCCAACCATTCGCTACGGCACCTTCTCAAGCCATGAGTGAAGGATTGGCTTCAGTGCCACCATATTATTGTGAGACAGAGTCAGCGACTCGAAGCGGCAAATGGTCGACTGGGAAAGCGAACCGACGCCCGGCATTTTCAAATAGGCCAACGCTTTTCCCACATCCGCCTGAGTAACGCCCAGTTTGATCCGTCTCTGCTTGAAATGTTCCGCAAATCGTTCCAACTCGCGAGGGTCGGTATCCAAATCTGTGCCAAAAATGATTTGCCCCGTCATCCGCTGATAAACGCGTTCAATCACCTGCCAAATGGGCACCGTGCAGCACGGGGTACCGCTGCTGCTGCAGCGGCGTGTTGTGCTGCGAGGACGGCTTAATACCGGAATTAAGCACAGAAAGGCCGGGGACCATCGACGGGGGCACGCCGGACGAAGAGGGAAGCATCGCGGCCGGGACGGGGAGGGCTCCGTTTGGGGCGACGCGGAGTTGTGCCGACGCGGTCGTCTGCGGCTGATTCTTCAAATTGTTTCCCCGCTTATTCCCCCTTTCCCTGCTCACATGCTGCTGCTGCTGTTGTTGTTGTGTTGGTGCTACTGCTCCACTATGTTGGTGCGAAAAAGGACTAAGAAATGCCGCTCCGCCAACATTATGTTGGCCTCCGCAATCGTTTGTCAGCCCTGCGTTGCCCATCAGGCCCATGCCCTGCGACGTCATGGCCGGGGGATACAACGCGGCGTTGGCGGAGGAAACGGCGCCGGAGGGGTGGCCGACGCCGTAGTGGTGCATCGCGTGATGGTGCATGCCGATGGAGGCCATCTGCTGCATCATTTGCTGTTGCAGTGAGGCAGCCATCTCCGCCTTAAATTGTTCAAAAAGTGGCACTACCGTACCCAAACCTTTCCTTGATATTTACTGTATTTGGTTGGTCTGTTTTTTCTTTGCCTTTAATTCGCCTTTTCCACTTTACCTGAAAGTTGCTGCTGTTTGCCCGTGCTGCCGAATTATTTGTGTCGGCGACGGACGCGTGAAGAATGCCGCCCATGGACGCGTCGAAGTCGACCACCGCGGTGGAATGGTACGGATGGAACACCGCCGCGGTGACCCCTTTCACGTCCATCTCGGCCAATGCCCTGCGGGGGGGGGGGCTTTTCCAATGTTTACAATTGTTTCACTTCCGTTTACCGCGCTTGCTGCAAATGCAAAAATGAGTCTTCTCCATAAGTGCCGAAAATGGAGTTGGCACTCTGAAAACGGCAAATTGATTTGGCATTTCATTTTCTTTTCAAATTTTCCCCTTTTTGCCAATTCTCTCTTTTTGTGTGAAATGATAAATAAAAAATGAAAGAGAATTCGGCAGGGCCTTCGCCGCACTGCTCAATTATTTAACATTCATTTTCGAACAGTTCTATGCCAGAATAATTGAACAGCAGCAGCAGCGAAAGGAAAGAAAGAAGTCAGTTAGTCCCCCGGGCCATTCTCCCCCTTTTTTTCTCCCCTTTTTTCTCCCATTTTTTCTCCCATTTTCTCTCCCCCACTTTTCCCTATTTCTCCCCCGCCCCCGCTCCGATTTCCGCGGTTTTTCCCTTTTCCCTTACTTTTCTCTTTTCTCTCTATCCCTTCCACCCATCCCCCTTTTCTCTCTTCCCCTTCCTTTTCTCTTAGTTTCCTCCACTTTTTCCCCTTTCTCTCTAACTCCCCCCCCCCATTCCACTCACTTTCTCTGGTCCCTTTTTCTCTTTCCCCGCTCCCCCTCAAATTCCTCCTCCCCCCTTTCGTAAATCCATCACTTTTTTCCATTCCTTTATTTTTGCCAATTTATATTTTTGTAAATGTATTTTCATATTTCATTATCCATTACAATTGTTTCTTCCCCTTCTGTCCCCCGTTTTGAGTTTTGACTAACCAATGGAATTATTTTTGCAGCCAATTGGTGGCCGTTTGTCGTCCAAGGCAACCCCCCCCCCCTTCAGTCCCCTCCCATTCATCCCCCTCCCCCCCCTTTCCCCCGCCTCCCTTTGGGATTAATCCTTCCCAAAGTACCGTAGTAAACTTTCAATTTATTTTATGAAATGGCTAAAATCCCAAAAAAGCTTTTCAAGTGTTCAAAAAAACGTAAGGCATTTTCTTGTTGCTTTTTCTTTTTTTTAAATAACCGTCGGAATTCGCATAATTCCGCCCGCGTCCGTTTCCGCGCCTCCCTCCGTCTCCCCTCTGTCCCCTCCAGCGTTTTCTTCTCTCTGATTCCCCTGCGCGTAAAGCCGTGGGGTCGCGGACGGTTCGGAACTGCCGGCGGAAGTGCCAAAAGCGAATTGTGCCATGGGATTAGCGGCGTAAAAAAAGCGATCCATCATCAAAAAAGGAAGCATAAATTAAAATCAGGAGAAGAAATCAATTCAAAAAGTACACTTTTATATGGAAAGGAAGCGTAAAGTGAGGATTGAGAAGATAAAAGCTAAAGAAAGGGCGGATGTAACAAATCTTGGCCCAATCAAAGCAAAAGCATTGCTTTTCCAAATGTTTCAATCCCCCCCCCCCCTTTCGGTCCCTCCCTTTTCCCTTCCTTTCCTTTCCCTTTTCAGCCGTCCCTTTCTCTCATTTGCCCTCGTCGATCACTTCGCCCCCCGGGGGAGGGATTAAAATTTAATGGGTTAAAGGAAAGACAAAGGAAGAGAATGAAAATTTAATAAAATAATAAATAATCAATTGGGAAAGGGCCCGGAGATGGAATATTCAATTGGACAACGGAAGTGGGGAATATCCGCCGGAGACTTTTAGGGCGGATGAACTGTGTGTAATTCGAGGTGAGAAAGGCAAAAGAGGGGAGAAAAGGAGGGGAGAGGGGAGGGAGTCGAGACTCTCGACTCAGGGAGTGCCAATGAATTATTAGGGGAAAAGCGGTCGACGGAAAACAGCAGTGGAATATTGTATGCGGTGGCTCAGCCAATGTGTGCCCCGGGGAAGGCCCCGCCCATGGAGCCAACCCGGCGAATACGGCACATCCGTCGGTTGTCGTCGGAAACCGGCAAAACCGACGAAGGACGGCAGAATAATGAATGAGCACAGCCGATGGGATGGTGCAGATGATGGAGGTGGGAGGGAAGGAGTGGAGGGAAGGACGGGGGGAGGCACATGTAAAATTCATAAGGGGGGGACGGCACAGGGGCCGGCCGAATCACCAAACATAAGCCAAAGGGACGGAGGAGGTAAAGCCAACGGCGAGAAAGGCATTGATTCTCCGGAAGAAGGCCAACGGCGACGAAAAGCTTTGATTTTTCCTAATAATTTCTTTCCTTCCCTTTCCCTTCTCTTTTCTCTTCCCTTTCCTTTCTCTTTTCGCCGTTTCCTTTTCATCCTCATTTTCCGTCTTTATGTCCTTTTTCTGCCCATTTTCGTCAATTTGCACGCAATTGGAAGTCGGAAGGGATGGCACTTATTCGTTGCCAAATGCCGCAAGGGGTCGATTCAACATACAGAGATTTCTTGAGAGGGCGGCGGGGGCGGGGGATCTTTCGCCCGATCACTTTTTTCCATTTTTTCTGTCCCCCGATCATTTTTCCCGTTTTTCTTCCCCTGATCACTTTTTTCCATTTTTCCTTTCCCTTGATCATTTTTTCCGTTTCCATTTTATTTTCCCTTCCTTCTCCCAATTTCCGTTGTCATGGACATTTTGGGATTTTCCTTTCATGAAAAGCTTCCACTGAGTGACAACGGAAATTGGACTCAATTGGGCGCGGGTCATTCAGTGCCTTTTGTTTCGGGCGACCATTGTTTGTCCCTTCGGGGGATTTACCGCCACGCACAAGGCAAACGGACGGACTAATTTAATGCAAATATTGGCAATCTGTTGAAAGAGTGGACAGCAGAAGAAGAACAGATCGAAGACAGACAATGGAAGAAATGGAATTTTCTCAAAATTAAACCCAAAATAATATTTAAATGGACTCGAAATGAGTTTGGCATAATTCGAAATGAATTTGGCATAATAATCCCTTGTCGCCACAATGTTCCCCCCCTCCCTCTCCTTCTCCCCTTTTCTCTCCATCCAATTTTGCTTATCGCCGACCATTGCCATAATTCTCATCACTTTCGACGGCATTGGCTGAATGAACTCATTGTGGCGGAAGATTCGTCGTCCTGCAACTCATCCGATTGTGGCACGACGCGAAAACAATTCATTCATCGGAGAGAGTGGCACAGAATGGGCGCAAAGGGAAAAGGGACGGACGGCACGGGAAAAGGGCCGGGGGCGAAGTTGGCAAAAAAAAGGGGGCGGGGAGGGGGGGGGGAATATGAGGAAAATGGGAGAAAATGGAAATTCCAATGGAAATCCATTGATTAAAAGGGCATAAATTGACTTTATAAACAATTCAAGTAAGCTTTGATTCCACTTAAGAGATGGTTCTGTTTCCCGAAACAAAGAAGGGAATGAACCAAAACATATGGCAAAAAGCAATCATTCGTCTAAAAGAGTTCCCTCCCCCCACAATATTATTAATGACCAATCCATCGCATAATCATCCGAATCCGACTACCATTTCTGCCGCCTTTGATGCGGCGGCGGGGAGTTAATTAGGGGTCAGAGGGTTAATCGCCTAAGGAATTACACAAATCCCTTAAGGGCACCAAACCCTTTGACCGGCGATGGCGCAACGAAAGGAAAACGGACAAAAAAAGGGGAAACAAACAAAAGATAAACGAAAGAATCAACAACTTAATGAAAGTGAGATATCATCCAAAATACGAAGTGACAATTGATCTGGCAAAAGTTCAGTGCCAAATAAATTGGAAATTTTAACTGTTTTAAATTACAAATTCTTTTAATTTATTTTAATATTTTCGGCTTGAAATTTCAAAATGTCCCTTTGCCGGTCTCCTCTTGCCCCCCCCCCCCCCGCATCATTCGTCCGTTGGTCCGTCCGTCGTTTGTTTCGGGCGATGCCGTGGGAAACTTCAAACAATGCCATTAACGCTCCCATATCTCTTCTTACATATTTGTTACTTACAATTGAGAATTTTCGCCTCCGGCAAAAGATTCTCACACTTTAAACAGCGATTGGACAACCGAAATTTGTGGGGAAAAGGCCAACGAACGATGGCACCGCAACAGAAAAACCACCCATTTTTATTTACTGTCTGTTTAGGAAGCCAAAGGAGAGATTTTTAGCCTTTTGAAAGAATCCGACGGATTAATGGGATGAACCGGAGAGGGAAGGCAATTATGGAGGGGACGAACGAAACAAAGGACGGAAAAGGGCCATTATTCAATGCCCAAGGGAATTTAACGGGAAAGGGTGGGGGAGAGGCGAGAGAGAAGGGGAGGAGGAGAGACAGACAGAGAGGGAGAGAGAAACGAGAGAGAGAGAGAGAGTGACGAGAGGAAGAAAGAGAAAAGAAGGGAACCATCGCATCGCCAGCAGCAAACAAACAAAACACTACCGTAACCAAACAATGACAGAACGAATTAATGAAAAATGGGAAATGCGTTTATCCATCAACGAAAAAACAAAACAAAATCAGTTGAAAAACATCCGATCAATTATCCGTCCTGTTTCTTTGGTCATTTTCGGCATTGGCATTCTCCGCTCCCCGCGACATCGAACGTCGCTGACGACGGATCATTTTGAAAAAGTCGGGGCAAGGAACCATCTGAGCCATTTGCAGCAGTTTTTTGTTGGTGCACATTTGGACAGGGCACTGACAAAGCTGACGGCGCTGTTGGCACTCCTCAATAAACGCTTGGACAGATTGGCGGTCGTAAATGTGGCCACAATTCTGCGGATGACGGGGAGGGAGGGAGGGGGAATTAGGACGGAACTCTTCGTCACTCTCGTTGTCTACCTTCCTTTTCCCGGATACTTTCTTATCACTGTTTTCGTTCATTTCGATCCTCATACTTTTATCATCCGTTTGTTTATCCTTTCCCCCGTCCTTTATTCCCCTTTTACTCTTTCATCACACCTATAGGCAGTTCTTACTCCCCCCCCCCCCTCTTCCTTCTCTCCTCTCTCTCCTCAGTCTCACTCTCTCTCTCTTCCCTTCTCTTTTCCCCTTTCTCTCTCTCCTCAAACCCACCGAATTCTTCACCGGCTCCTTTATGTCCCTTTTCGTTATTGGGTCCTTTGCGGACAGCACATTCTCCGACATTAGCATGTCCTCCTCTTCCTCCTCCCCCCTCTGTTCCGTTTCGCCTTCGTTTTGTGCCGTTCCGTTCGTTCCCTCTGCGAGTGCCGTGTCCAATTTTTTCCGAATTGCTGCGATGTTCGCCTGAGTACGGCCGGCATTTGGTGGCATTTGAATATCTTTGCGACTAAATTCGATTTCAATTTCTTAAATTTTTTTTTCGCGGACCTTTCGTTGAAATGCTTCTCGAGCACCTTTTTCTCCGTTTCGGCATTTTCCAACTGTCGGAAAGTGTCGTCGATTGTCTGAAAAGGGGCGATTTTCGTCCGTCCCGTGGGATTAATTCCCTGACTCTAAGATCCATATCCAAATTCTTGTCCAATTCCGACAATTTGTCCAAAACCGTGCCGAACTGCTCCAATTGGTCCCTTTGTCCCTCTTGGATTAGCATCTCTACCAACTGATTGCTAAAAGGCGGGAAAAGCATTGGCCCAATCGCAAAGCTTCGGCTCACCCTCTGTCCGCAGCTTCGTCAATGTCTCCGAACAATTCGAAAATTTTCGTACGTTCATCAACCATTTCACAAAAATTGGGTAGAAAAGCCAGAGAAAATGAGCCAATTAAACGAAACACAGTCGGATTACTGTACACAATACTGTATGAGCTAGTTGAGAACTTTTAAAAATAAATTTAAGGCATTTGAATTTAATAGTAAATGCGTTTTTTTATCGTACACAGTAAAAATACAAAATTTAAAAAAATAAATAAAAAAAACGTTTATTTTCCCATTATTTTTCTTCAATCGATGCGCGGAGCGTCGCTTCGTCCCATGGGCCATGGATTGTGCTGAAAAAGAAATTTGTACACGATTGTTTTCCAAAACTTCAGAGATGGTCAGTCACTACCTTTTTAGGCTTTGCATTCGAATGAAAAGCCACGGACAGAAAAGGACGACGAACAAATGGAGAAGAAGAAACATAAAGGCGAATTGGAGACCAACCAAAAGAGAGAGGGCGAAGAGAGAAAGGACGGAGAACGGCACGAAACAGAGGGGCGACAGAAGGGGCCAACGCGCAAAAAGGGCTGAAAATGGTCGAAGCAATTAGGAAATGACTAATGAATTGAATTAAATTAAAATGCAATGGCCTCTTTGGCATTGTGTTTCTTTTTTTATGCACCGTTTCTCAGCCGAGGCCAAAAACAGAAGAGACAAAGCGAAAGTGCGAGCAGAAGAAAGGCCACAAGGTCGGATTGGAGACGAGAAATCAGAAAAACGGAGGCGGCGAGGCAAAGATTTGCCGACAAAGGCAAACTGACGCTATGGGAAATGCCATCGTTAAAAAGAAAAAAAAACATTGGGACGAACGAACAGTGGCACATTTATGCCGTAGTCGTGGACAAAAAGACTGGCGAAAAAGAGCAGAATGGCACAGGCGTAAATAGTGTCAGTGCTAATTGAAGTGGTTAATGTCCTAAAATTGCAATTAAACAAACTATTATTGGTCATTTGTCCCCCTTTTTCACCTTATCACCGGAGTAAAAGCGTAACCAAACGCGAGAATTGTGACAAAAGTTCGGCAATATTCAACGAAATCGGAAGACGAAATTTGGAACAGATCCGACGATCGGAAGAAGCGCAAAATGAGCCAAAAGAATGGCGGAAGAAGCGAAGGAACAAAAGCAAAACAAAGCGAAGGGGCCGAAAACATCGGAATGGACAAGTTCAAAACAGCAAAGGAACAGAACGACGAGGTCAAAGTGAGCCATGACAGTGCACGCGGCACAAATGGCGGAAGAAAAAGTAAAAGGGACGAGGCCAACTGAAAACGAACATAATCATAAGGCAAAAGCAAAAAAAGACTCCGTACCATTTGTCTTGAGTTGGTCGAGAAAGAGTGCCTCGTCGGTGTAATTGTCGGGAAAGGGCTGCCTTTTGTACAACACTTTCTCCCACCGAGGACAATTACATAGCCGACCTTTACCGCGGTGCATTCATAATTAAAAAACGAAAAAAGAAAGCCAAATGATGAAATATTGTGTAAATGGAATCGAAAAACGAAGGAAAGGTCAGTCATGAATTAATAAGCATAGTTTTATGAAAATGATTCTTTGGTCGACAAATAATGTCAAAGCAAAATGTGAAAAGTCAATCCTCACAACGAAAAGGTCATTCCTTTTGCTCAGCTACGACTTTGACTTTTTCGACCTAAGAGTAAAAGATGGAAGTATTTATTTGTAAGCCTTCGTCAAACTCACGTGATTAGGTCCTTGAACTGCTTCAGCACCGTGTCCTCGCGCCTCGTCCGCTGTTCGTCTGTGAACGTGCTGAGCAATCGCTTCTCCTCCGCAGTCAGAATTTGGTTCTCCTTCCTCAGCCGAGTGGCTTCCATGGCTTTGTGCCGCGTTCCGCTCATTACGTAACCGACCGATTCGAACGTTGAGATTTCATTGGAGGACAGTCCAATTTCACCACGGCGCGGAATGCGCTTTCCCTGCGCCGCGTACGCGGCCATCGCTGCGGCCTCCCCGCGCAACATATTGTTACGGGCACTGAACAGCAATGTTTTGGTTGAATTTGCGCTCCATTTTCACCTCGCGTCCAATTTCATTTCTGGTGCCATCGTCGGGTTGAGTTTCTGCAGCAAATCTTCGGGAATTTGGGGGCCAATCATCGCTGCCTCCTCTTTTTTGCTCTTCTTCACTTGCATTTCTTTCGTGAATTCGACCCATTCGTCGCCTTTTCCTCCACCCTTTGAAGTTTCGTCAGAAGAAGACCCGCTAAAGAGGAGAGGAATCCCTTTAACACTTTTAGGTGGGTATCTTTCAATTATGTTAAAGATCGTCTCCCTCTGATCACCCCTTTCTCTGTTCCATTAATTACCCCTTTGATGTCACCGACCCCTCCCTTTCGTTCTCTTCCGCTCTCTCACCTCGTTGTGTTCCGCTTACTCTTTGACTTCTTGTGCTTCTTTCTCCGCTTGCTTTCCTCCTTCCTCTTCTTCCCCCTCTCTTTTCTGCCCCTCTTCCGTTTTCGCTTTTTGTCTTCCGACGATTCGCTGTCCTCCGATGACTCTTCCGTCGTCTCGTCGGATGTTTCCTCTTCCGTGGACTGATCATTTTGCTCTTCCCTCGCTTTCTTTCGCTTCCTTTTCTTCTCACTTCTATTCTTTTCCGAAATCACGTCCCGCTTCAGCTCCTCCTTGAGCATTCGTTCTGCGATTCGATGTTCCTCAAACACTCGCTCCAATTCGTTGTGGGTCGGCGAATAGCCCCAAATGTGCCGTACTCCGACCGCCCCGAGCCGTTCGCGCTCCTCCCGACGACTGAAGGGAAAGCCAAGGTAAAAGCCAACACCACACCGACCCATTGTTCAGAAAATGACTACCGACCTACGCCATTGCCGGTCTTCGGCTTCCGTCCGTGCCAACACATTCCAATTGTCGCCCTCTTCACCGTCCGATTCCCAATTATTTCTTCTCACCGATGTTGGAGATTCAGTTCCATTTACAGAAGAAGCCATCTCGAACATAAGAATAAATTAATTAGTCAGTTTTTTTTAAATGAGAATAAGTATTAACAGACAAAACAAAATGCTGATTTTTTCAAAAGAGAATATAAAAAACTTTACCGGGATTGAAAAACCAAAGCAAAAAATGTGTAAATGGCAAGCTAATGGAAGACTAAATTAAGTTTTTAATGAGGTTGACTAGCACAATTAAAAAGGCAGAAGCAGCGAAGGGGCAAATGAACTGAAAAAATCATTGTGAAAATGACAAATTAGGGAAGTTAAAGGAGTACAATTTGACTACGTACAATATGAGAAAAAAAAGAAAGCAATGGGCATTCAAAAATGGCAAAAATTGGTAAAATTATCCATCAAAATATTCGCTTAAGGGTTCCCCCTCGGCAAATTCGCACCACGTCCCATCTGAAGAAAATGGGCAAAAAATAACGAAACCCACAAAAGGATGAGCACAGACCCAATTGTTCATGAACAAAATGCATTGGATAAAGCATCAATCCACCGCCAACAAAAACCAACGCAACGCACCAAAGCAAAAAACGGCAAAAGCCGAGCCGACAACAGAGGGCCATCTGCTGACAATAACTAGAGAGAGAGAGAGAGACTAATTAGGAGGATGAAAAATTAATTAATTACCTCCAAAAGACGAGCAACCAGAAAAAGCCGACGTCAATGAGAAGTGTTATGCTTTAGAAAGGAAATTTTAAATTCCGAATAATCCAAAAGATTTTCGCCTACGTGAAAAACATCAAAAGGTCGGGACTGTCGTAGACATTCTCCAGCGGAGGGGCCAAATAGCGGGGAATGAACGTTTTGTGAATGTTGCCGACCAAAACGGCGAAGGAAGTGATCAGACGACAATAAGTGAGCAGCAAATCAACGGCACCCGCAAAGTTTTTACGGCTAAGAACAAATTTTCAAATTCCGACCTATTTGCAATATGTCGTCTGTCATTCATTTAATGTATTTAAATCCCTAATTTAAATTACCATTTTGGGCCGCCTTTTCCCCCTCCCTTTCGCTCACCGTCTTTCAATCCGCACTCTTTCCCTTAATTCGGCCATTTGTCGCCTCTTTCGTTCTCTCCGCTCCTTTTTCTCCATAAGTTTCTGCTCACTTTCCTCCTTTTTTGCGCGAGTCTTCTCCAAATCTGCTATTTTGATCGGTTTGTTGTCCACTCCAAATTTGCCCTTCAAAACCCCGTTGTTTTGCCTCTCTTTTGCATTGCTCCGACTCGGCAGATTTTCGGCTGATGATAAACTTTGGCACGAATTTACTTAATCCGCCGCCTTTGATGTGTTCGGAATCATTGGCACTGCCTCTATCCATTAAACCTTTAACAATGAGTTAAATTGGAAACATTGCCCCCAGTTTAACTAACACCTTCCTTTTCCCCCAATTTCGTCCCTCTTCGATTTGCTCCGTCACCCTTTGATCGGTCCACTCTGATTTTTGGCATTGGCTGCTCCTCTTTAGTGCTCAAAAGCGGATAAATGCCTTGCATTTGGACAATTGTTGATGAGTCATCGTCACTGTCGGAAGAGGCATTTTCGTCCTCTTCCAGTTGCTTTAAAAGTCAATTACGAATGGGTCAAATCAATCGTTACAATGGCTAACAATAAGTTTGCCACGGCTTTACCCTGTCACAATAATCGCTTCTCACCCGTCTCTCTTTGCAATTGTTCGCTTTCCCCATTTTACCATTTGTTTTTGGTGCTTTTTCTGCTTCCCCATTCGCTCGTTGGCCCTCCGTTTCGATTCCTTCCTTTGCGTTTCAATTCTTCTCAACTCTCTCTCCGCATTTGTTTCGTCCGGCGTGTCCGAATAAATCAATTCGTAAATTTCCTTGATTTTTTGGCACTTTAAACCTGATAACAAATTGGTTTTCCTACCTTGAAGCTTTTGCTGGAGTGATCCGTGCATTTTGCTCTAACCAATTTGACGAAGACAATTAAATTATTGTTCGGTCGAAGCGCAGGAAAACAAACACAGAGAGCCAAATGAATCCAAAACCACAAAATGTCATATGATTTCCACTGAAAAAGCAACAAAATAACACAAGTCATTAACATAACCAACAAACCAATGTAAAGAAAATGCAATTGACGTAAATGGCGGCAAACCTAAAAAATAAAAAACCATCAATTGGTCGTCTTACCAGAAATTGAGGAATTTTCTACCAATTGAAGTGCGCGATGGAAGCAAGCAAAAGTCGAAAGCAAAACCAAAATTTGAAGCAGCACCAATTAACCATTGCGAAACCCAACGAAATCAGACAAGTGCCGACTTCATCAGTTCGAAACCATTCTACTCGACTAAGGCACGACCAAATTAAAACATAAAAACATCAGCAGACATTTAAATGCGACTTTTCGGTTGCGCTGATTCATTTTCGTTTAATTCATTAAAAATATATGTCCACAATTAAAGGAAACCACGGAAATGAATGCATTCGAATGATGCAAACAATAATATAAAGTGGTTTGTAATCGAAAATATTCATCACGACTTTTCTCTCCAATTCTTTGGCTGTTCACTCTGTCAGTCACGTGGTGAACGCGAACGGGACAGACTGCGCGAGCGAGAACGGCGCAGAGGCGAGCGAGAACGTGAACGACTGTCATCATCGCGGCGTCGAGGTGAACGAGAACGGGAACGCGAGCGCCGCGGTGGTGAGCGAGTGCGCGACCGACGAGGCAATGGCGAACGACTGCGAGAGCGACGACGCTTACTGAAAACGAATTTCATTTACACTTTATATAAAAAAAGAAAATGAGAAAAGTTCGCAACATGGATGAGATCGGTCCGCCGGAGACAGAGCTCAGCGGCAAATTTTTACTGCTACATTTCCATGGCCTCATTGCCAGCTCAGTGGTTCAAAACAGAGCCCAATGCATACGAAAAATGGACAAAACAGAGCCCAATGCAAGCGGGAAAAATGTAATTTTGACCCTCATTGACACGGCATTCTTTTTTTGACCGAAATGACCGCCCAATGCCCTGCAATCTTATAAATCGATCTCGGATGAGGCGATCACCGCCATCTCAAGCGGCAGCCAGAAAACAGCCTCTGGGAAACAGCCCAAGGCAAACCCTTCTTTCAGGTTTTGTGCTCAAAACAAAATTATAAAACAGGTAATGAATTAGTATTTGGATTGAAAAATGGCAAATAAGAACCTTCCACGATCGCGTTCCTCATCAATTGGACGGCCATACCTGAAAGATGACAATGAATAGGTGGTTTTTCCTAAGAAAAAGTGAATTTTACTTTGCAATTGAAACTCGTAGCTCCCTACCACTGAGCATTCTGCCATCTACGCGAGACACGGCGTAATCCTTTACAAAAAGAAGTGCTGAAAAATTACAAAAAAACAACTTACTGCATCCCTTTTCGAATAAAAACGAACGAAGCCGAATCCACGGTTGTGATTGTTGTAGCGATCTCGCGGTATCTAAAAACAAATTGATAGTTTTAAAAAATAAATGTGCTTTAAAGCTCACGTAAACATCGCCTATGTCTCCATATCGGTCAAACATTCGACGTAATTCATGCACACTCGCATCATACGGAAGATTATCCACCTATAAGGAGACAAATGTTTCAAGTTAACAAGGACTACAGCCATGACTGTTGGTCATTCTTTGCATTGCCTTGAGAGAGTGAAGTTCGTCGAAGTTTATTGAATCATTGCCACGGCGATTGCTCATTGCTATGTAACAAGGACAAGTGGGAATACAAAATTGAGAATTGCTAAAAGTTATTTCTTCAAATACAAATTAGGTAATTACATCTTTTAATCTAGTACAATATAGAGCAACCGTATGTAATCAAACAATGTCAATAAATAAAAAGTCGTATACAATCCCAAAAATAATTATATTCTGGTTATCTAACTTTCTTCACACAAATTTAGCCTTATCCAATATTTCCTTTGGCATTATGTTTTACTCAAAATTTTAAATTTTGAATTTTTCAAAATCACGATATCCAGAAAAAAAACAGAAAAAATACTTAATGACCTTCAAATCCAAGCCCTGATAATTATTTTTTGTAGCAATTCAAATTGAAATGGACAGCAGCATTTATACTACTGGCGATATTTCCGGCTTTCTTCCTGCCGATGCTGAATCCTCATTTGTAGACCAACCGACGAAGTTTGCAAACATCAACAACAGCATGTACACAACAGACGATGTTTCGGAAATGTTTTCCTCAGATTCCACGGCCGATTCACGAAACGAAAACCCTCTTATGGGACTGCAGTTTTTGGATAGGAATGATCTGCTGACAAAACGTAATTTAAGAAATGAATTTGGCATTTTTTTATCTTTTGCAGTTTCCCGCATGATCTTCGAGGATTTCCATAACAATTTGTCTTCACTTAAAGCCGATGATTCTCAAGAAGATGTTTTTTTGGATATGCTTCAGCGTTTCTTAGAGGTGGTGGTCCTTTTTGTATAGTAATCCAGTGAATTCTTTTCCAGGTTTGCGAGTCTGGTGTTAAAGGGATCGAAAAAATTTGCAGCGATGGTCCAATTGACCCTCATTCCGATGCGATGATGGACAAATTGTCTCTTGAACGCTCCGCTTACGCACTTATGCTCAAAATGGCACATTCGAACCAATTGATCAATGATAACGAACAGATGGTGAAGAATTTTCCTATCCAGCACTTTTCTGTTTTGGTCCTACGCCTAAAATTTAAAAAAAAAGTCAATAAAAGACGCGTGGAAAGCAGACGCAATTTGGAACTATCTGGTAAAATCAATATGATATTGTGTCCCCAAAAAACGGCTCCGTTAAAATGCTTCAGTGCGCCTCTGTTCACTTAAAATTGGGCTGTAGGACAAAACGGAAAAGTGCCTCATATCCTAAAAAATAAATATTTCCACAGGTTTCAACTTCGTTTCTTACAAATTTATTTCGTCTAAATGACCAATTTCGCCGGATTTCGGTGCGTAAAACATTCGTTTTTTTTAGACATACAAATTTTGTTCAGACACTTCTGCTTTGGAGTGAAGAAAATGCGTTGTTCTCTCAAAGCGAATTTGCCAAAATCACAGAGCAAAATGTGGAAAAGCTTTCTCATTTGGACAACATTTAGTAATTTATTTTTAGGGGCATTTTTTCAATTTAAATCAGTTTTTAATATTTTTTGCTGAATAAATTTGTTTAGTGCCTGCACACGGATTCGCTGCTTCGTCCACATCGATTCGCGCTTTGTCGATCGAATTGCGGCGGAGGATGAAGAAGCCGTCCAAACTTTGAATCGCATGATTTTCTCCCTCCTTCGCACGGGTCGTCTTGAAGATGCGAAAATATTGCTGGCCAATGTCAAATTGCCCGCATTCGCTGCCTTTATTTCTATTCGGGAATTCCTTACCAATCCGAGACTTTCTCCGACTGATATTTTTGATGAAATGCACGACTTTGCAAGAAATCGTTTATTCTTCAAACAAACGGCTCGCGAGTTGGTACCTGTGGTAAGTAAGAAGGAAATTTTCTCAATTTGCCTAGAAATGCTTTTAGGATGATGACCGTGTCCAGAAAAGCGACCAATGCATTTGGGCCACATTTGGTGGCGACTTGGCCACTCTCCTCTCTCATGCGCTGTCCACCGAGGATCGGTTGTGGGCCTATTTGAGCTGTGCGGCTGAGGCACTTTTGGACGAAGAACTGTTAAAGGAGCACAAGAAAAAGGATGGCGAACTCATGGCATTGGCGACGGACATTCAGCGGAGAGAGGGAATGGACTTGCCGAAGGATGTGCACTCCATTTTTGCTGAATTAAGAAATGTGAGTGGTGAGAGAATTCGTTGAAAATATGACTCAATCATCATTAAATTAGTCATTTAATTGTAATATTTGCGTTTATTGCTTTAGAATGAGTCTCGTCCCTATTACACTCTTTTTGAACATTTGGCTTTGGAGCGATGGGACTTCGCCGTGCGATCCATCGGCGAATATTTCACTGCCAAAAAAGAGGACCAAATTGCTGCGGATGAACTCCGTTTCTTTGTTCATCTTGTCATTCTGCTCAGACTCAGTGGCAAATGTTTCACCGATTTGCCAATTTTCGACGCGCTCATCGAACAGTACAGCAAATTACTGCAGCAAATGCGACTCATTACCATCGTGCCTTTTTATTTGTACCATTTGTCACCGGAAAAGTCAACTGAAAAGATGCTTGACTTCCTTATGAGTTGCTGTTCATTGAATTTGTCATTTCTTAATTAACCTAATTAAACCCAGAACTTACATTTGTCTCGGAACAAAAGGAAGTGTTGGAAAATGCGATGAAAATTGGTTTCGATGTGCCCAATTTGTGCCGCGACGTTTACAGACGCTTCAAAGACAAACATAATTTTGGGCCAAACGTCGCGAGAGAGGCGCTGAGAAAAGCGGCGGAAGAGCTAATTTTGGCATGGAAATGGTTGGCATTTTGCGAAACTGAAACTGTTTGGGATGCCATCATTGAAGCAAACTTTCTGTTGCGTAAATTCTTTTGTGAGTTTTTTTTTCAACAGAAATAATTCGAATTGTGAGTATTTCGTCATTTGAATTTTATTAGATTATTGATTTTGTTAATTTTACGATTTGCTTTTTTATTTAGTGTACGGTTTAATGTCGGAAGCACTTCAATTGATGCAATTGGCACCCGAAAAGTTGCCCGAAATTGCTTTGAGAACATTCCAAACGGAATTTCCGGACAAAGAAATTCCCACCAAATTAAAAGACGCGCAACGCGAATTCGACTGTTACCAACTTTATTTTGTCAGTTGAATGGAATTGACATGCCTTTTACCAAATAAATATTGGACCTTTCTTAAGGAAGCGATCAGTCGTTACACCGAATGGCAAAATCACGTGGAGGGGAACAGAGCACCCGAACTGCCGACCAAATTGAGTGACGAGAGATGGGCACGGATGGACATCCGACGGAGAACGGAGTACGAACTGAGCGTACAGAAGGCAAGGGACTGTCTGCAGAAGTACTACCGACTGGTCGAACTGTACAAAAAGGTACGGTAAAAGAGGGACCATAAAATGAAACATTTGCAATGCAATTGCCCTTCTGATTCTTTTCAAACATTCAGCGTGCCATTGAAATTCTGGAAGTTATTTTGAAAATGTCCGACGGATGGCTCGTCACAATTCCCCTCCGAGACGAAGATTTGGCCGACGAAGAGATTGTGGAACGGGCGGAGGACTTTGTTAGGATTCGCAAAGATTACTTGGCCAGTCTACTCCAAAAACTCATCGACATTTACCATCGGTCGGACATGCCAATGAGCGTTTTGGACACGGCGACGCTTATCATGGACCCGACTTACTGTTTGTATAAGGCGAGAATTCATATAATAATAATAATAACAATAATAATATTTCAATAAATCAAATCATTTTTCAGGCATTGGACAAAGAAAAGCTGCAAAAACTGTTGAAATCGATCTCCCAAGCAGGCGCATCTCTCCTCTGAACTGTTACACTTCATAATTAATTTTTCTGTTTTTAAATAAATTTCCCAATTCTTTGCTTTGCTTTTTCCTTTTGTTTTGCATCATTATTTATATTTGAATTTAATCACTTTATTTTTCCATTATTTTTGGTTTCTTTCTCCGTTTTCCCATGGAGCGTTCTTTGTGCAGTCGAAACGGTGCGGGGAATGACAGTGTTGTGAATGTGAGGGACGACGAAGTGCAGGACGACGACGACGAGTTCTTCCACGGCACGGCCTTTGAAAGTGACGAAGGATAGGACGGCATAGGGAAAAGGCAAACGAAATACTGTATCTTTTGATTAAGCGGTTCGTGGAGAAGACAAGGAAAACCGAGGGACGACGGACACGGCGAAATATGGGATTGACTATGACGAGACGGACAAAGGTGGAGGAGGGAGTTTGGCAGGCCCGTAGGCAGAGGGAGGGCGGGAATATCCCGCCTCCTCCGAAGTGAAAACAAAAAAAAATGCAAGAAAATTGGTACGCCATAATGGCAAATGTCATTTTTTGGCGAGAAAACGCTACAAATGCTTTTTTTCCAGGCGCTAACATCTAAATTAATGGAGGAAAAAATTTGGTCCGAACTCCCGAAATTTTTTTTTATGGGACGGGCCTGTGGGCTATTGTTAGTCAATTGTTTTATCAACTGTCCCCCTTTTCAGGGTCTCAACAGCGGCCACCTCCCCACCCTTCGGACCTTCCCCAATCGACTTCACTTCGCTACCCCTCAAATCTGTCCAAAATCAGCGAATCGCCCGATGAATTCTCTTTTTCGTTTAAACGAGGAGGTGATTCTGTTGCTTCTTCATTGTTGGCATTTGTCAAATTTGAATGCCAATTCTCTGTTTCTGCTGTTTGGTGTTCCAATTCTTTGCCAATCACAGAAAATGCCATCCAACAGTTCAATCGCGACCACGAGGAGTTGCGTCGTCAGAATCACCTGCGCTTGCCCTCCGTTTCCTTTCATACGTCCCATTATTCGATGAAGCACAGTTGGGAGGAAAGCGCACTTCGACTTCAAAACGCGACGCATTGTTCATTTGCAAGACCCGAGCTCGACCTGAGCACGGTGGACGTAACGGACACCAAACAGCAGGTGAAATAATGGTTGGCACGTTTTTTCAGTGCCATAATTTTAAAATATATTGTTAAAAAAAAACTCGTTTTCGTAAATAAAAAGGAAAACTGTGTAATTTTTAAATGCGTTAGTGAATTTTTGAGAATTTTAAAAGAATACCTTTGATTATTATTGCACACTTTCTTCATCAATTGTTCACTGATAGCATTTCGCTCCTCTTTCTTTCAGCTTTCGTCCATTAAAAACCAAACTGTCGCCAATTCTTTTTCCGCCTTTCCCAATACTTCCGCTTCCAATCATTCGGCGGCGGCGTCTCCCCAATTTCTTTCTGGCAGTAGGCATTGCATTTACTTCGGTTTCTGCCGATTGGACTTTGAGTCGGAACAGACGCTGATTCTGCGCAACAGACACCCGCGGGGGGAACGCGTCCAATTCAAATGCGAATGGACAGTTAACACGACGGACCAACCGCACTTCAGGGTGATCGATTGATCTCTTTTGATCATTCCATCAACAATGTTTTTCATTTTTTGTTCAGATTTTGTATCCGCGCGAGACGGCACAGAACAGAGAACACACGCAAATTTTGGGCAGTGAACAAGCGGCCAAAGTGATCATCGGATTCACTCCGTCCGATTGCGCCTATTATAAAAACTTCCTGCGCATTGAGTGCAAATCGCGCGATGAAACGCGCGAATATTACGTAAGGGAAATGGCACATTGTCAGGCATTTGCAATTATGGCACTCTTTTTTAAATAAAAAATTTTTCGGGAAATTTCGAATTTAAATGAAATCCAATTTTCAATGCTGATTTGTGGATATAGAGATATACTAGTAAATGAATTGTTCAGTATATAAATTCTTGATTGAAATGACTGTATTTGAAACTGATTTGTGAGTATGTTTGGAATTGACCTAACCCTGCGTCAGTTTTTGGTCCATGGTTACGGCGGACGTGCCGTGGTGGAGCCGACGATGGAGGACAGAAGCGCGAACTTGTGCTTCTCCACGAATGGTCAATTTCAACTGATTGTACGGTCCATTTCGAAATTTCGTTTTTGGCTGAAAAACCTTGGCAAACGGTGAGTCAATTTTGTAAAATTTTTGAAAAAGAAACCCCTCTCTGAATTTCCGTTAGGTCTGCTTTTGTCAGTCTTCTCTTTTACTACCCCAATGGCATCGAATTGGCCCGGCATGAAATTGCTGTGAATATGCACGATTTGCTGTTGTCCTGGGAGGGATTACCAGAACCACCAATAAAAGTAAAGATGTTAGCAGTAATTAATGTCTTTTTTAATCGGAATTTTAGATGATCGAAGCCCGTTTTATGGGCACGAAATGTTCGGCTTCTTCTTCCCAATCGGTCGCTTCGAATTCGCCCGACTCGGCCAGGGAAATTGCGCTTAGAATTGCCATCATTTGGGGGGAGGAAAAGCAAAGGCAACGGCTGAAAAAGTACACTTCCAACAAGCATTTTCTGTTGATCCATCATTCTAAACAGATTTGAGAATAAAGAAATGGACAAATTGCGCGGGGAATTGAAGAATTTTGGGCAAAATTTTACGATGAAACGCATTTTCGACGGGGACAATTCATGCGACACGGACTTGCAAAGGATCACCGAGGAGGAATTCTATTGTTTTGACAGACAGACGCGAATCACTTTTATCAATGTGGGCATTTTTGATCAAAGAAAGCGATTCCATTCCCAAGGGCATTAGATTGATTAAGGTCATTGAGCAGAGTCAGGCGGCGGTGTCCGTCGAGCGGTGCTCCTCCGCCGGGTCTTTGGTGCCGTCTTTGCAGCAACGCGTCGGTTCGGCACTGTCCGTCGTGTCGGGCGGCACGGAGGGGCGGAGAGAATTGCGAGCCCATCAGACCATCGTGGAGATGGACCCGGACAACACATTGACAGTCGGAGGGGCCAAAATGTTGGAGGACGACACACTCACATGACCAATTAATTGGTCAAACCCATGCCAATTGGTCCTTCGTCCCTTATTGCTTACAATTAGTCTCACTGTGACACTTAATTTATTTTCTGTAAAATTGGACAATTTGAAGGTAAAAATCTGAATTTCACCCGTTTTCGTTACAATTGAATAATGAATGGCCAATTAACACAAAAGGGAAAAGACAGAAAGAAAAGGGAGCAATTAAACTGTGAGGAGAAATGTTTGAATTTGAATAATTCATATAAAAATATAATGGCAAATTTAAAAAATTAACAAAATTGACAACTCTTCCGGCATTCTCTTTCCATCGTCGCTTTTGAATCGACACAAATTCGTTCGTTGGAGGCCACCCAAACGGCACAATAAGGGAGGGAATCCTCGCAGGGGGAGCCGATCCGATTGGGAAGGACTCGTGACGACACAACGGAGCCATGGCGCGAATTAACATCATCGGCAGAGAGCGAACTTTGGGGACGGTCAGCAGAAAGAGGGGCAGACGAAATGGAACGGCGGACGAATGGAACTAAGCGAAGGGAAGGGGGAAGTGATCGGATGAAGAAACAAAGATTAGAGAGGAAGAGAAAGAAGGGATTGGACGGAGCATAGAGAGAAAGGGAAGTGATTGGAAGAAAAGAGAAAGATCGGAGGAATGAACGAGGAAAAGAGAACAAGGGAATGTGGGAGATGAAAATTTAAGAAGAAATTAAGCAAAAAACACGGGGTGAATTGGCGTGTGACCACCTCTTATTTCTCCCCCCCCCCCCTCAATTTGCTCACCCGCGGCGTTCGGATTGGGCACCGTTTGCTCGGTCATTTCCCTTACGACTTGTTCCATTACCACCAAAACGCCGTCAAATGTTTCGCGTGCCGTCGGAATGAGTTGCGCTCTGTCGAGAACGAAGCCATTCCATGCTGAAACAGCTGATTGGGGAGGGAAATGAGCAAAGGAATGTCATTTCCAGTTATTAAATTACAAACTAATTAATGATTGGCTAATTAATTAATTGCTAAAACTGACACCAATAGGACGGCCTCAACTCCAAAGTGTACGTGTACTTCACTTTCGCCGTTTCCTTGGCCCAATCCGCACTTCCGCCAGTGTAAGCATCTGCAAATGCCATTTTGCTTTCGGTGTCGCCCTTTTCTCATTAGTTAATGACCCTTCGTCACTTACAAATTGTCTCCGGCCCCGTGCCGTATTGATAATTTGTGCCGAATTTCTCCGCCAGTGCTGTCACTGCACGACGGGCCACCGCTTTCTGATTTTGATTATTTTCCTCTCACTTTTCTTTTTCGACTTACTAATTCTTCGACGTCGGCCGGGTAAACGCCGCGCCGATGGGAAAAAGGGTAAATCCAAAGTTGGGAATAAGCATGCATTGTGATCTGAAGTGATTGATTATCATTTAAAAAGGAGAGGGAATAACATTCAAAAGATAACTAAAAAATGGCACTAAAAAATGCCGAAAGTCGACAAAGGCCGAGAGTCAGTCTCGGACTTGGAATTCCTCAAAATATCGCCCCTCCTTTCCCACCATTGCCGGCACGCGCCCCCTCAAGTCCGTCCCGAGAATTGCGTCACGAACGGCACGCGTTTCCAACTCCGAAAATGCGTTTTCGCCGTGAAACACCTCCGAACATGGGAAAAAGCTGGTGCCACCATTGGCGAATTTGAAGTCGAAGTTTCGGTTGAGATCGACGCCCTAAGGGAATCAATCGTCCGTTACGCTTTTTCCTCATTTTCCTCCATTTCTTTGGCTTTTCCCCTTCAATTTCCTCCCCAATTTTCACTTTGCAGCAATGCGTTTGGCCGTCCCTCGCACTCGTCGCGCAGCGTTCCTTGGATCGGTTTTTGCGCCACATTCGCACCGCCGGGTTGCGCGGTTCGGAGCGCGTGAATTCGTACCCGTCGGGATTCAGACAGGGCAGCACCAAAATGTCGACTCTCTCCAGACATTTGAGCAACCTTTGGTCTTGCCCGAGGCGAATTTGGTTGGCAAAGTAAAAGATGAAGTAAGCGGCGGTGTGCACCTGCGGAGGCGAAAACAAAACATCAAACAGCCGATGCTGTGAAGTGTTCTTACGGCTGTCCATTCTCTGGCGTGGATTCCCGCGTCGATCCAAACGACGGGCCGACTTTTGTCCGAAGGGTTGCCAAACTGCCAAAAGAATGAATGAATGAATTGGTCCAAACTTTCATAATTTCAAAAACGGCATGAGTAAAAATGAAAAAAAAGCGTACCGAATGTCGAGAATGGCACCCCTCAAAGCTGAATGTTTGGATGCCACCTAACCCTTCCCTTCCCCCCAACCCCTCCACCCCCTTCCATCCCTCCCTTCTTCCCCCTTTCTCCACCTGAATGCCCTGCAGCGGCCGTCCCTCGGCCGTCCATCCGATGGTGCGCAACTGTGCCCTGCTCGGCATCGCGTTTTGCACATTTTGCATAAATGCCAACAAATCGGCGAAGCTGTGGTAGTCGCCCATGCGAAGGCCGAACCCCTCAAAACGGTCGAAAGTGTCGCGGAGAATGGGCCCGTTTTTGGACAATTTGGCGTACGGAGAAGGCCCCAATTTCCTTTTCTTCAATAAGTCTAAAGAAATGAAAGAAATATTTACCAAAAATTCCCCAAATCATTTCTCACTTTGATAAATCGTCAACCAAACTTTGAATTCGACTTGGAATTTGCGTAAAAAGTCCAAGAAATGTCTTCCGTTGCGCAAAACATCGACCATAACATCGCCTGAGGAATTGACGGAGGGCGGCGGACGCCAAAAATCAATCTGAAAATCTTCTAATCACCCACTAATTACAAGTCAGGCACTCACTCTCCGTTCCCAATAATTTACTCGTATTTATCCTTCCTTCAACCACTCGGTCACTTTCCCCAATTTTCGATCACTTCTCCTGCCCCTTTTCGCCAATCATTTCGCCCGATCACTTTTTCCCCAATTTCCGATCACTTCTCCTGCCCCTTTCCGCCAATCATTTCCCCCGATCAGTCTCCAATCACTTCCCCTCCCCTTTTGGCTAATCACTTTCCCTGATCACTCGGTCACTTTTTCCTCGGTCTCCGATCACTTCCCCTCACTCACCGTTCCCTTGCTGTTCCATTCGGTTCAGCTCGATCAATTGTGCTTCCGAATTTGGTCTGATTTGGTACACTTTGTACCGTCTGAACATTCGCTTTCATTTGTTGGCATTTCCCGTGCCATTCCCTTCGCTTACCCTTTTCCGTTGGCATTTTCGCTTTTGTCAATTGAAATCGAACCAATGGAGGGAATGAAGAAGAGAATGAAGGCAAAGATGAGAGAATAATCATGGAAAAGCGCAGAACAAACACTCCGTTGCTTCTGCTGACAATGGGAGGCGTTGCCCTTCCGCCGCATTTTCGCCATTAATTCGCCGAACGAACCGAAAGAATTGCCTGAGGGGACAAACAATGGACGGACGGATTGCCCCTTTTAAAAGTCTCCCGCGACTCCGATGACATGGCAAAACCAATCCCATTAGGAGGAGAGAGAGAAATTATTATTAATCCCCCGAGGGGGGGGGGGAGAAAAGTTAAAGAATGATGCGATTTGGGCAAATGGGGGAAAGGGAAACGCGCAAGATGATCGACGGAGAGAGAGAAAACCCGATTGGACAGACGAGGGAATGGGGGGAAAAGAGGGGGAAAGGGAGGGGGGGGGGGGGGCGGAACCCCGTCGACCATTCCCTCCCTTTCCTCCTCTCTTTCCCTCCCTTTTCTCCTCTCTTTCCCTCCCTTTTCTCCTCTCTTTCCCTCCCTTTTCCCCCTCTTTCCCTTCTCTTTTCTCCTCTCTTCGCCCTGTCCATCCTTTCGCCAAAAGCAATAACGAAGAAAGGAAAGTCTCTTCACCAAAAGAGGGAAATGTCCCGACAAAAAGGGGACGGAAAAGCGCGAGAATGAAAGACGAATTGTCAGTGGGAAACTCTGAACATCGTAAGTCATTCCCCCCCCCCCCCCACGCGCCCAAAAAACACTGAAAATTCTCTCCAATCGCTCCGCCCATTCGTTAAACACTTTTCCCTCCCCCCAAAAGTTTCCCCATCAATTCAGCCTTTCCGATTCCATTGCAACTTCGTGTTCATTATCATTTTTTACACTCTAATTTCCTTCTTATAAAAACCAAATGCATTTTTTGTCCGTTGTTTCTCCCCCACCCGCAGCCAACCGGCCCAATTAACCCCATAAAGCGCGCTCAAAAATAAATAATTAACCATTCTCTCGCTTTCTTCTTTCATTATTCATTCGCATTCATTGTTCTAATTCCAAATTACTTTTTTTTTGTTTAAACTAATTCACATTCACTGGTAATTAATTGACCTAAGTTAGTCTTACCCTTAGTGCTCGACATGACTTAAAATGTAAAAATCGAATTTATAAAAATTCTAAAAATTGGGATGCACAAATAAATAATGATGACCTGAAAAATTAAAATCACTCTTCCTCCTCCTCCTCTTCTTCTCCATCTTGTTCTTCTTCTTCGCCCATCGCTTCTCTTCTTTCGCTTCCCTCTTCGTCCTTCTCTTCTTCCTCTTCCATCTCTTCTCCTTCGTCTCCCTCTCCTCCTCCTCCGCTCTCTTCCCCATCTTCTTCATCTCTCGGTTGGTGTTCCTCTTCCTCCTCTTCTCCATGCACATTTTCTTCCTCTTCTTCATCCCTCCGTTCGTGCTCCTCTTCCTCCTCCTCTTCTCCGTGCTCATTCTCTCCCTTGTCCTCTCTCTCTTCCCCTTCTTCTAGCATCTTTTCATGTTCCTCTTCTTCCCCCTCCTCTCTTTCGTTCTCTTCTTCTTCCTCCTCCACCTCCTCACCTCCTTTCTCTGCCCTCTCTTCCATTTCTTCGTCTTCTCTTTCTTCTTCCTCTTCCTCCTCACCTCCTTTCTCTCCCCTCTCTTCCATTTCTTCGTCTTCTCTTTCTTTCTCCTCCTCGTCTCCACTTTTCTCTGCGCCCGACTGTGCGGGGGAAGGCGACGACGACGAAGACGACAGATAGGCCTTGCTCTTGACTGAACAGTAATAAAATGTAAACCCTGACTTTCTGCTTGTTCGAACTCACTTTTTCCCCGTAATCGTGCCGGCACTTGCTCGTCCAAGTTGCGGTCCCTTTTCCGCTTCTCCACCGCCTTTATCTTCTTCTGCCTCCTCTCCACTGTCGCGTCGTCTTCTTCCGACCCTCCACTCATTTCGTTCTCGGGGCGTTTCTTAGTCTTTAAAAAAGTGATTGAATTGTGGTTCATTATTTTCCGTCTCTCCTTAATTAATGCACCATTCATTCACCTTCATCTTCCGAGCGGCGTTCCTCAGCTCCTCATCTTCGTACTCGCCCAAGTCCGAACTGTCGTTGACGAAATCCTCCGCCTCGCCGCCCTCGCGCTTCTTTCTGCTCGTCGAGACGCGTGCTTTCTTTTCCTCTCGAATCTTTGTGTGCAAAATGAACATTATAAAAAGAAAACAATGCATTGAAATGGTTGAAAATGGTGCAAATTTCCGTTCGTTTCCCCTCATTTACTTGCGGCAGTCGGAGAATGTCTTTCGTTTCGTCCACAAACTTCTGTCGCTGTTGGTTCAGCTTCTCCAACCTCATCTTCAGCTCCTCCTGCCTTCGTCTCTCCTCCTCCGCCTGTCGTGCCAAAAGCCTTCGTCTCTGTTCCTCCTGCTGTTCTCTCTGTCGTCTCTCCTCTTCGTCCTTTTCCTGAACATCAAAGGCTTTATCATCATAATGTAATGTTTCCATTTGCTTTCTCCTCCACCTGCGCTCGTTGAAGGTACGTCTGCGCCTGTTTCAGCAGGTCCATGCACGCCTTCGCTTCGTTTGCGCACGCCGTACGACTGACGTACTTCGCCTTCGCCACTATTTCTGGTGGAGTCGATGCAATATGCTTGAAGGTCCTTAAAATTGTTTTAAATTTACCATTTTGCGATTGTGTTATTTGTCTGAATTTTCGTCCCCACTTGCCTTTCGGCAATGTTCAAATCCATCACGGCATTTTCCACCTCCTCCAATTTTGACTTTTCATTCCGTAAGGCATTTGTGGCCATTTTCTGAAGGATCACAGCATGGTTGAATCGGTAAATCAGTTTGTCCGGGTCTTCGATCATAATCTGATGAAAAATTCGGTTTTTTCGCAATTTGTGGTAACAAAGGCAAAAGTTCGCCACCTTCTCAATACAGTCGCGACACTCCGTCAATTTCCCGGCTTTCCAATAAGCACGAGCGATGTAACTGATCAGTTTCACGTCGTTGTGCCGGCCAAATTTGGTCACGCAATTCTTGTACATCTGCAACGCACTCACGTACTGCTTCTGCTCCATGTAAATGTGAGCCACATTTATCCAAACGTCCGGAAAGTCGGCGGTCGCCTCGCGCACTTGCGAGAAAATGTCCCGGGCGTCCATCATATTCCCTTTGTGGGCCAAGACACAGCCTTTACAACAGAAAGTGTTAATGCTATTTGGCCATTCTTTGTGGAAATGTGGCATTTTACCAATTCCATTTGCTGCCCAAATGTTATGCGGACGCAATTTCAATGCTTTGGCATAATACGCAATGGCACGCTCCCTGTACGAAGCATCCTTAAGTGTTAAAAACAAATTAGCAAAATTGTCATCATTAGCCTGACAAGCATATTCAACCAGCAAAATGACCTTTTCGTGTGTCTTTGACGAGAAAAGCATCTCCAGCCAAATGTTTCCTAATGCCACGAAGCTGTACGCGTCGGTGTTGTTGGTCAGTTTGAGAATGTGCTCGAACTTCTTCTGTGCCGGCCCCCACTCCTCCTTGGCCATGTGCATGTTGCCGATCAGAGTCCATGGGTCGGGATTGCTCGGGTTGACCGACATGGACTCTTTGAAGAGAAGCGAAGCGTTGTGCAAGTCGCCTTTGTTGCGCACCAAACAGCCCAAGCGGAGAATGCCTGGAGGGAAAAAGCGGGCGCATTTGCAAAATGCCATTCAAAATCAAAATCCAACTCACAATCCATGTAATTGGGCCTTTGTCGGATGAGTGTCCGGTACAACTTCTCCGCCTCGTCGTACAGACACAACTGTTCGTTGACACGTCCCAAGTTGTAGCTGACCGTCACAAGCAGTGCGGCGGCCTCGTCGTTCAAATTTTCGGCACCCTCCGCCAAAATGCAACTTCTTGCCTCTTGGAAATATTTCTTAAAAGGGTCAAAATTGTTAGTTTCATGTCAATTTGATTGCCTTCGCCTCATCCAATTGATTGAGCATAAAGTGCAAAGAGCCAATGTTATTCAGAATTTCTGCTGGAATGTCGACACCAATGTCATCTTTGAGCAAATTTGCGACTCGAGTGTACAAATTCAAAGAAACCTGTAAATTAAATGAAATAAGATAATATAAATTAATTTCTTAAAATGAACTGTCGTCCAGGAAATAGCTGACAAATGAGATTAGATATGTTTACGGGGGGGGGGGATAAGTACTCCTTCCCCCCCCCCCCTCGGTACGTCCCCCTTATTCGCCAATCCGAGCAGAATTAGTGTCTGTTTATTTTTTGCATTTCTCTTACTTGTGGGTCTTGTTGCTCGAGCAGTTGTGCCAATTCGATAAGTGCTTCCACCGGTGCCCTTTCCGTTTGGCTGTCCACGAGTTTGGTCAGATATTCGCGTGCCTTTTCTCTTCTTTCCACAACAATTTTCGGGTCTTTATGCGGCACATTTGTGTACAGTGAACCGAGCACGGCCAAAGTGTCAATGTCATTGGGCACCATTTTGAGCACTTTTTCAAAGGCGACAATCGCCTAATAAAGTAAAGTAAAAGCATAAATTTAAAAAGACAATATTTCATTTACATTTTCATATTCTTCACGATAAATGTAAATTTGGCCAAGTCCAAAATAGGGAAGGACAAATTTCGGGTGCGAAAGAGTTGTGGCCTGGTAATAGAACTGAAAACGAAGGACAGATTGTGATTGAAAGAAAGCGAGGAAAAAGAACACCTGAAAGGCGTGGTGATAGTCCTGCTTCTTATGGTAACAACGAGCCTTAAAAAAAGTTTAGAAACCGTAACGATTTCAATATGAAATTGTTTACGTGTTATTTAATTCGTAGGATTCCCCTCTATTGTTTTTTCTCTTAAATTTTCGAAAATTTATGAAATTGCCTCTGGACCCCTGCCCCTTAAATATTAGACATTTCCTCCCCTAATCATCCCCTTCAAAATTATTTTTGTTAAAACTGAAAATATCTTTGGTTTCCCTATTGATGGTTTTCTATAAAACCTAAAATTTTAACAATTATTTTTTGAAATGTAAAAATAATAATGAAAAAATTGTTGAAAATTTTTTTCAGAAGGGGGAATGTTGAGGGAATGAGTTATTTCCTGACCCAGTGATTAGTTGCCCATTTACCAAATGGTACATGCTCTCCGCTCGCATTGCGTCGTTGTCCGCCAATTGATGTGCTGCAGAAGCGAGATTGTGCGTCTTTTCAATGTCCTGAGGAAAATCAGTATTTATACAAATGATTTATAAAGGAGAATGGATTCACCTGTTTGTAGAAGAAATGATTCGCCAAATGGTTCAAAACCATTGGATTTTCCGGCTCGCGATGGTACGCCTGCCCCAACGCTTGGATTCCGTTTCGAATGCCCTCGGAAATGCCAGAATTCAGTTCCAAAACGGCGAGAGCGATGATCGACGGGACATTGTTCGGGTCAATTTGGAGGGCTCGTTCGAAGGCCAATCTGTAAACAAAAAATAACAACTTTGTACACCCATTTGTTGTTTGCAAATGGACCAACTTCGCCTTGTCCATGTGCCCCAACCGCGCAAAACAATGGCCCATCCCAACGCGAACGTCGGCCGGACTGTTTGGGTTTTGCTTGAGACACCGTTTGTACTGATGGAGTGCCGCCTTGTAATCTTTGCGGTTGAACGCAATGCACGCTTTGCCCATCATTGCCGGAATCACTCGGCCTTCGTTGCCTTGGGACTTAAAAATAAAGAGAATGAACAGCAATGACTGGCAATTCTCACCTGATTAATCACAAAATTGAACTGGGCATCGGCCTGTTCCACTTTGTTGCCCTCCAACAGACAGAAGTACGCTCGTCCCAGCAGATGGTTCTGGTCGTACATGAGTATTTTGTCTGCTGCCGTGTACAGCAAAGTGGCACGGGTAAACCAATCCTTGCGCTTCTCTCGGTTCCGTTCCTTGTTGCCCTTTTTGTAGGAAAAGGATAAAACACATTCATTACCAGAAGAAAACAACAATTGGGCAAGGGGAACCTGCAGCACGTAATAAGCTGCCAACATGTCCAACGCGCGCATTTGGTCCTTCTCATATTCGGGGTAGTCGAGCCCAGCTTCGTCGCCACTTTGCTCGAGAATTTTGATGAAATCGTTGACAAAGCCTTGTTTGTAATATTCAAGCTGAATGAAGGGGGGGGGGGAATGTTTTATCAGAGCAAAAGCAAAACGAAGGCACCGCTAAATCAAGCCAATAATGCAACGCCGCTTTCTCGCCCTTCAGAATTTGCAGGACTTCCTCTCCATCGGGCAATTCGGTGAAGTCAATTTCGATGATTTCCTAAAATGGACTTGGCATCGTTTCGCCCTTTTCCCATTGTTTCTGTCTCCTTCGTTTTACCTCTTCTGCGCTGTTCTTCAGCGGAATTACAATGGATGTTTTTGGCGCATAACGATAAGACATTGCAACAAAATAAAACAAAACTGAGTGATTAATAAAGTGAAACAACATTTGGATATTCAAAAAAGTATTTTTCAATGCCCAAACAAAAAAATAAATAAATACACATTAAAAAATCTGAGTTTTTAAAAATCAAAAACAGACAATCAATTCAAAAAGGATAAAGCAACGAAACAATTGCAGGCTCAATATAAATGCCATGTTTCCATGCCGAAATAATCGCCGTGAAAAGGTCCTTATCATCAAAAACTGCCAAATCAACCACTGAGTCCCGCTTAAATGACAGTTCCTGTTCGTACATCTCCAGAACAATGGGAAAAAGGTCGAGCAGTTCCTTGGCTCTGAATTGTAGCAATTGATGAGGATCATCCGGTGATGTAGAAGTGTCGTCAGATGAAGTGGATGAGATGAGATCATTCAGAGCGGCTAATTTTGGTCCAAATTTACGTAGACGAAGCAAAAATGAATCGAATTTTGCAATTGATGTGCAGAGAAGCTCAGAATTACGCAGAATGACATCAGTGATGAACATTTGCCGATGTAAATCCGCTTCATTGTCAGCCTTTGGTTGGGATAACTTCGTACAAATTATTACAATTCCAATGCTTTTTATACCTTTCTGTTCGCTTTTATACGGTCCATCATTTGAATTCGGCATTGGCATATTCTTTCCAAAAGTTCACAGCAATTCTGGTTCTCTTTGTCCCATTGCTGCAACAAATTGAAAATGGAAACGTGGAGATCGTTCAGTCGACGACCAACACCCTTGACGAAACGAACAATCAAATTTATAGCAAATATAAAACACCAACCGATGAATTTTTCAGAACAGAAAACTCATCCATCCTTTAAGAAAGCATTTTTTTTATAATCAAAGAGTACAAATAATCTACAAAAGCAATATAAAATGGTAGTGATTTACCTATATTAGTCGGTAACAATAATTGAATTTAAGCACTGATAAAAAAAAACCAATTTTATTCGGGAAGTAGGAGATCAATGATGAATTAACAAAAAGGTAAGATCACTTCTCAAAGTTCCATGTCTTCTTGCACGCCAGAAAATTTATCAAAAGCCAATTTACGCGCTTCGAAAAAAGCCGAAATAAGTGCCAAACTCTGCAATTTTTCTGAACATCCGACTGCCAAGCGTTGTTCAATTTGAGCCAATTGGTTGCACAACAAACAAAACACATCGTCGGGGAGGTCCAATGGCCTCAACAGCTCAACTAACTCTTCGAGAAGGTCCGTAAGTGCTAAGCCATGTGAAAGTCGAAGTTCGGTCAATTCTGAAATGATAATAGGTAGTTTATATTAAAATGATTTGACTTTGCATACAAAAAATCTAAGCCATTTAGGGTAACCTTCGGAATTGATGTCCCGACGGAAAAAGATTAAAATTTTCTTTACATTTTTCTAGTGTAAATAGATGAGTTGATCACGAATTCTAGCTCGGATTTTGCAAAATTATATTTACCCTGGACAATGTAAAGAAAATGTTTGTCTCTTTTTTCGGTTGGGACACCAATTCCGAAGGGTTGCCCAATTTATGCTTGCATGGAAAAATGAATCTTGACACAAAAAAGAAATAAACAGAAAATATCCAAAATTTCAATTTACTTTTGTATGCAATTTCAATTGAATTGTCGAGAAGAGCACGGAAAATGTCCTTGACAACGTTCGGGTGGGGATAGCCCACACATTTGTAAATGCTTTCCTCGTCTATTTCAGCCGATGTTGACAAAGCCGTGCTCTGTGATCAATTCGCATTTGTTAGATGCCATTTCATATATTTGCTAAAAACCTGAAGAATGTTAATGACCCGACGCATGTCGCCCTTCGATAGTTTGAATAGAGAATTTTTGGCTTCGTCCGTCACAGCGGGCAGCCTTTCCTGTTCAATAATGTAATCCAACCGTGGCAACACTTGCTTTTGACTTAGCGGTGCAAAACGGAAACTGAAAATATTTATAGTTCAAATAAATTCAGTCATTTTACCGAGTGCACCGCGACTGAAGGGCGGGAATAATGCGCGAAAGATAGTTACAGATGATGCAAAAGCGTGTGGTGTCCGTGTACTTTTCGATAATACGTCTCAACGCATTCTGAGCATCCTTCGTCATTGCGTCGGCCTCATCCAGAATAACCAATTTGACCATGCGTTTCCCTTTTGAAGATGCCATGTCATGCAACCCTTGGGAACTTGTGAAGTTGATGATCTTCTCACGCACCACTCCAATTCCACGTTCATCCGAAGCATTTAACTTAAATATGGGAGGAAAAGTTAATGACGCGTTGGGAAAAATTAATCATTATGTTCTTTGGTTATCCATAATTAAAGGCCCGGATTTATATTGGCAAAAACGAAAACAGTAAAATTTAAGAAAAACGAAACTATTCAATTTAGGAGCATCTCTGATCATGTTTGTTAGGGTCTATTGAGTAATAAAAAATTTGCTTTTTTTTGCCACTCATTTGTCAGTATAACTTTTACTTTAAACAATTATTCAATTTAAAAATACGAAAAATTACTTCGAGAACACGAGATTGAATGTTTTTGGGTGAAAAAATTTTTCGAGCAGCTGCCAAAATTGTGCTCGTTTTGCCTGTTCCAGGAGGCCCATAGAAAAGAAGGTGAGGGAGTTTATCCTCGTCAATCAACTTAGAAACTAAAATTAATTTAAAATATACATATTTATTTAATACTTTCTTTTATTATTTCTCAATTTTTTATTTAAAGTAAAAAATATAAAACCTCACTTGTTTTTATTATCTCCTCTTGAGATACTAAATCCTCGAGAGATTTTGGCCGATATTTTTCAACCCATGGCAGATTAACAGAAGAAATATCAATTGTATTCATAATAACATAAAAAAAAACTAATATAGTTTATGTATTCTTAACCAAATAAGAAAAAATTATGGCATAAGAAACTGAGAAAGAGGGGAGTCCTTGAATGTGTCCAAAAGCGTCAAGTTGGACCCGTCCGAACCCGACCCATGTACCTAACTTAGTAGATAGGGAAAATATTAAAATTCTTGGAATTTAAATTGCTTACCTATTCTTATTTGGCCTTATGTAATTCAGTACTTAGTTTTCAATATTTAAAATGACTAACTAAAATCTAAAACCTTTTAAGATTTGTTATCTTTATAAAATGGCTGGTGAAGAGAAGCGTATTACTTGGGTTCCGCTTGAGTCAAACCCTGAAGCATTTAATAAGGCAAGTCAACATATGCAGAATAATTTGGGAATTTCAAGCCAGAAAATCGGGAGTTCTGATAAGCGAGCGACCCCGAAAGCCCTCAGGAACATATTTTTCACGACTCATACATTTTTTCAGTACATCGAAAAAATGGGCGTGAAAGGAGTTGAGTGCCACGAATTGTTCGGTTTTGAGCCTGACTTGGTCAGCTTCGTGCCGGGACCTCACTTGGCGCTAATTTTCTGCTACCCTTACCAAGACAAAGCAAATGACTATCAGAAGGGAATTTACGGACAATTGACCGCTTCAGACAAAGGAGGAGTGCCGGAATGGGCCTTCTTCATGAAGCAGAAAATACACAACGCTTGCGGCACTTTTGCTCTTTTTCATGCTCTGACGAATAACACCGACCGAATTGACATTGGTGAACACTTTCTTGACTTTTTCTTACAAAAAATAACAAAACAATTTAGGAAACGGCGTCTTCTATGATTGGTTTAAGGCGGCAAAACAACTCAATGTTGAACAACGCTCGGACCTTTTGGCAAACAATTCGGAGTTGGCTCATTTGCATGAACACTGTGCTTTGAGGGAATCGGAGACAGATGTTCCAAGGAATGTTGCTCACCACTTCATCTCATACTTTACACATGGAGGACGTCTTTTCGAATTTGGTATTTTTAGTGAATTTGTGACAGGAAAATTTTGAGAGAAAATTTCCATAATTCGTTTTTCTTCCTTTTATACTATAACAGCCTAAAAACCTACAAAACAACGATTTTATTTCAATAATTGACTTAAAACCATAAAACAATTGCCATTTTAGTAAGGTTTCCCATTTTTCTGGCCCTCCCATATATAGGTTTTATTTTTGAAAAATTGAATCAGGAAACAACAAAACTGTGAGTGGTTTTGACAGTAATTTCATTGGAGATTTTATTAGAAATTATTTCGGTTCCGGTTTTTTCTGGGCGAATAAATCCAAAATAATGGAATAAATCAGAGATTGATTTATCGGCGTTCTTATTTTAGTTCTTTGGGGTTTTTTTCCGGAAATTCAGCTACATTTCGTTTTTATTAACTCTTAGATTTTCAAAAAATCTAAAATACTTTTCAATTTTCTTGAAATTTTGAAAATTTTTATTTATTTTTTTTGCGGCGACGTTATGTCCCGGCGACGTTTTGGGGTGTACCCCCATTAGAGCCCTCCGTCCGTAAAATACGGTTTTCTTTTATTTTGATACATTTCTTACAATTAACATCGCTGTCGAGTACATCTGGAACAGGTCCTTGAACCAAAAAAGATTAATTGAAGATTTAAATTCGATTTGCAGAATTTTTTTATTAATTATATTTTTGATTATATTAAATTTTAACTTTTGTGAAATGAATTTTTCTTTTTTAGGGTTCCTTAAAAATTGATGGGGTTTTTAGTTTTTACTGGAACAGGAAAAGGCGGGATCGCCGTTCGGTAGCCCCGTCCCACATTTTTCGTTTTTCCCTTTTATTTTCTCGGAAAATTACTGGGCTCTAGTTCGTATCTAAATTTTCCATCTTTCCTTTCAGTTTTTGCTGGAAATATTTAAAAAATAAATTTTTGTCATTGTATTTAAAAGAATTAATCTTTTCAGACTCGGGACAGGAATTTCCGCGCGACTGTGGACCTTCCAGCGAGGAGACTCTTTTAACTGATGCTGGGAAGATTTGCAAAGAGCTAATGGGCCAATTGGAGGACATTTCATGCAATGCAATTGCACTCTGTGCCAAAAACAATTAAATTGATGAAATGACAAAGAAATTATTACGATATTCCCGTGTTTTCTGATTTCAATAAATTTGACAAGCTTTGGTCATAATTTTATTAAATAAACCAATTGAAAAAACAAAAACAAAAAAAAGTAGTAATCTAACTAAAGTCAGCAAAAAAAAGTCATTTGACTTAATGTATTTCCCGAATGGCCTCTACCTGTATTTTCTGTACAAAAATACAGGTACAGAAAAAATCCAGGCTCCTCGAAGCCTGGATCCAGGCCTGTGTACCTGTATTTTTTCATTTTTTTTTTTTTTATAAAAAACCTTTTTTTTATTAAAATTTTGAGAATTTTTGACGCGCTTTTTCAAAATTCCTGTATTTTCTGTATAAAAGTACAGGAAAAATCCAGGTTGCCGAAAAATGGCCTGTACCTGTACCTGGGTCCAGGAAAAAACAGGCCTGGATCCATGTACAGGCCGATCTCTAGTGCTTACCATTTCATAAAATATTTAAAACCCTATTCATAATTTTTTTTAAACATGGTCATTGCTACATAGGTAACTCCGTGCTGTTTTTTTTTACACATTTTATTTCATACGAAAAGAGACACCGAATCAGTCAATAATGGGTAATCGTACGCTTTACTGGTGCCACAAAAAAGGCGAAAAACGGAATTCCGAGTTTTCTTGATTGTGCACTCAGGGGTTTTCGCAGGCGCTAATCACGAATATGACATCCATTTCGATCTATTTCGAATCCCAAACCCGAATTAGAAATAAAATTCACATTTATTGTCCAAAACCTATTCAAATGCAAGGAATATGATAGAAAAATAAGGATTCATGGTCATTTGGTGCACTTGAATCGATTTTAGGCAGTACATTTGAATGGTTCGAATTCTGGTTCGGGATTCGAAATAGGTCGAAATGGATGTCATATTCGTGATCAGTGCCTGCGAAAACCCCTGAGTGCAGAACAAAGAAAACTCGGAATTCCTTTTTTCGCCCTTTTTTTATGGGAACAGTAAAGCGTACGATGTATTCCACCGCTCCTTCCAACGTGTATCAAGTTTTCAATCCCCATGTTATAAAAACCCGGTTATTTGGACGCGAAGAACAGATAATAATTTTTTTGCAGAAATTTGCACTATCAGTAAAAGCAGCACGGACTCAAGTTGCATCTATTTACGAAGGTTAATGTCCAGGAGACATCATTTGAATATGTGTGGCATTATGTTTTTGTTTTTTTGTTATTTTCCCCCTCCCCATACATTCATTGTTGACCCCTCATATTTTTGCATAAATACCCCTCCTTCCTTCCTTCCTCGTTCACTTCCTTCACTTTGTTATTTATGAAAATTATTCTCTCTCCATTTGTCCGTTTAGCACAAGGGAATTTACTTTGACGCTTCAACAACATGCAAAGTGTCCAATCGTCGGCCACCGCGGCAGTGACCGCCGCTTCCACCGTTCCGTTGAGCATTCAGAATGAAGTTTGTTTTCGCTGGAAGGATTTAAATAAATAGACAAGCCAATAAAACTGATTTTAATTTCAGATTTTGTGGATCAAACAGGACGCTCTTCAAGTTCGCAACGCAGTCATTCTCTTGGAGCAGGAAAAGGACAGTCTTCGCAAAGCAATTCGCAAACTCAAGGTTTGCGGATAGAAAGAAACAAATTTAACGGTGAAATTTACGTTGGATTGGTTTAAACTTTTTTAATTTTCATGATTTTCATACAAACAAAATCCCTTTTTAGTTAGAGAATGGCCGCCTGAAGACAAAGGTGAAAACTTTGAACGAAAAGGTGGCTAAGATCAGCAACGAGGAAATGGACGATGAAGAGGGAAAACTGGCGCCGGAGGCGGAATTAGACTTTGACGAACTGAACCGAGGGGACTTCTACCTCCTCGGAGGCATCCACGGCAAGTTTCGGACTTTTTGATGAATTACTAAAAATCCATAAATTCAATTTTAGACCCGATCAGTCTTCGGTTTGAGGCTGCGATCCGCGACCAAAATGCCGTCGAACATAAAAGTGCCGAACGCTACTACTGGTACAAAATGGCGGAATTCTTTGGCGACGAGGAAGCCATGAAGAACATTCTGCACGCGCAGAATGTCCAACAGGCCGAAGAGGCCATGAAAAACATCAAAGACTTCGACGTTGCCGAATGGGACAAAGTCAGTTGGAGTGAGAAACATTGGTGGAAAAGAAAAGGTTTTCAGGTCAAACTTAAACATTGGGAGGATGGACAGCGTCTGAAGCTTGAGCAAGTCCGTTGGATCGAAAATTTGCTGGTGCTGACCAAAACCACCTACTTGGCCATTGCCTCTGAAGACAAAGTCCCCCCCCCCATCGGTCCACTTTTTACTGTCCATTTTTGCAGTTTTTTGGCACTGGATGGCGCAAGAATCGCGACGAGGCCAACAAACCGATCTTTTGGGATGGGAAGAATGAGGGCGGGAAAGTGATGATGCACATTCGCCATGAGCTGAAGGCCAAACACTCATGGACTGGTCCACAGGAGGAAGAGGTCCAGCAAATGCACTTCCGCCATCTTAATAGTCAACACCATTTCCAGGAGTCCAATACGAAGTTGCGCGAGATGATGCGGAACGTGTGGCGCCGCATTGACCCTTCGAAACGTGCCATGTTCGGCGGTGGCCGCTCGGCCGGGGTGCCTTCGCACGGCGGAGGAGCGCGTGGCGGGCGCGGTGGTGGAAACTTTCATTATCGCAACCATTAGACAAAACATTTGGCATTCCAAAGAAGAGAGCTTTTCATTATTGGACATTTTCACATTATTTATTTAACGAAAGGATGAGCCAATTTGTCACCACATTATGTTATTTTCTGGTCAAAGACTGACTGTTCAAAACGAAAACTTGAATAAACTGTGCCAGGGGTCGGTCAATTGTCTGGGCTAATTGAATTCGTTCAAAAGGATCGATTTTTCAACCATTTTGTCCATCTCCGAGAATAAGAAAACTATACAAAATACGAAAATATATTTCTCCCTCGTTTTGTCTTCAGTTTTCCGTGATTCTGTTGCTATTGCTCAGGTAAAAAATGGCGCTCGTTTCTCCATTTGACGGTATTCTGCTGAACATTTCCATTGCTCCCATCCCTCGGCTTCCCGTTGTGCCGTCATTTGTTCTCTCTCCGTCGTTGCCATTTTCTTCGCTTTTGTGCAAAATCCGTGCTTTTGCGATTTTAAACCAATTTTTTTTATAAGGATTTTAGGGGCTAACGGAAAATTTGTAGCCTTTACAAATCGGAATTTTGATCAAAAAATTTTTGCTCATAAAAAATTGCAATTTTATTTAAAGCATGCGCCAAATTGAAATGTGTGGGGCGTTCGAATGATACCAAACTTAAAATTCGGTCAACTGAGATAAACTGGAGGTACGGCGGTACGAAAAAGGGATGAAAAAATGCACCAAAGTTCAAAAAAGGCACCAAAATTACGTGCCCTGGCATAAGGCACCAAAATCGCAAAAAAGGCACCAAAAAGTTCAAGCTAGAAGCTTCAAACCAAGTTAAAAACTTGTTTTTCGTGCGTATTAGGCCGTAGTAAGTTAGCAAAAAAAAAAAAAAAAGGCATTTGCCTCAAAATCCGGTCCCTACTGACCAAAATTATATTTTTTTTGAATTTTTCCATCCTTTTTTCAGGCATTTCGCCAAAAATAATAATTAAAAATTATTACAGGAAATACAAGTTTTGTGGTCTGTACTTATACCTGTGTTCCAAAAATGGCCTGTACCTGTATTTTCTGTACAAAAGTACAGGAAAAAAGTTTACCTCCCGCCCCCTTGACGTTTTTATCTATACTTAACACGGCGATTCAATTTTGGGCTCCAAGTACAATTAAGTTGGTTTTTTCGTCTTAGTGGTCTGTGAGTTAGTCATCAAAAGGGGGGTCTCAGGTTCAAATCCTCCTTATGTTGTGTGTTAATTCCAATTTCTGCTTTTAAAGAAGAAGGAAGAATTATTTTTTATTAATAAAAGTTTTCGTGTCAACAAAAAATCATATTCAAAAAGCGTTGGTTACGTACAGCATCGACAATTTTATGTAATTTTTTTAGCTTATAACTTTGTCAATAATAGATCAAATAAAACCATTTTATGCTCATTTTGAAGGGAAAATTCTGAAGAATCTGCATAAGTTAACCTCATGCTTTAAGAAAATAGCTTATTAGCTGAAAAATGATAGAAAACATTGAATTTGTTGTCCTTGAAAAAAATTTTTTCCTATTGACCAATTTTCTTGAAATTTTGCATAGGCCCATATTTTGACCTCCTCTATCGATTCTAAGTTTATTTTGTGAAAGTTAAGTTTTTAACTCGAGATCGGCTCTTCTATTTTATCAAGGGAAAACCCAAAAAAAATTTAAGTTTTGCAAAGTTTTGGCGTTCTGATTACTAAATAAATAATAAACTTATTTGCACTGGGAGACCAAAATTGAATCGCCGTGTTAAAGCTCACAAGTAGCAATTCTTCGGCATTCTAATTATTGACCCTTTCCTAGCGGGTTGAGTTCCATCGAAGGCGCATCCAATCCAAATCATTGTTTTTATAATTTTTGTTCGATATAAAATAAAACGCCACGGAAAATTTCGTCATTTTTAAAGGGAAAAAAATCAATTTGTTTTTGTTTGAAGAAAAACTCAGAGATTTCTTCCTTAGATTTTGACATTAATTGTTGTTTTTCAACCTTTGAAGCTGCACAAAACATGTTCGTTGCTTTGGAATCGAATCCAAAAATTTTTAATATGGTATTGCAACCGTTGGGAGTGAATTTGATTGTTTTAATTTAGTTCCTCGATCAATTTGGCTTTGAAGGGGTGGAATTCAATGAGCTTTTCGGATTTGATCCTGAATTGATCAGCTGCGTGCCAGGACCTCACTTGGCGCTCGTTTTCTGTTACCCTTACCGGGAGAAGGCGTTTGAATATCGTAAAGGAATCTACGGACAGTTGGTGGCTTCGGACAAAGGCATCGTGCCGAAATGGGCCTTCTTTACCGAGCAATTTATTGCTAATGCGTGCGGATACCACGCAATGCTTCACGCAGTTCTGAACAATTTGGGCAAAATCGAAATTTGTGAGTTCATTTACATTCGTTCTTCAACAGTTTTTTTCACAGCTGAAAATGGTTATTTTGCCAAAATGATTGAGCAATTCAAGGACAAAAAGTTGGAAAGCGAAGAAACAGAAGAGATAGAAGAATCAACATCTTCCCAATGCTCGAGCGAAGACTTTGTGTCTCGGATGACGGATTTTTTCAGCAAAATTTCTCTGGAGGGCTCTGAGACGGATGTGTCTGGGAAAATCGACCACCATTTCATCGTTTTCATCGTTCGCGACGGACATCTCTTCGAATTTGGTGACTTTATAATTAATGAAATGATAGGAGCCGAACAAAAGTCGAACTTTTCTATGGAAAATTTGTGGGGCGTTACACGAATCTAACATCTATTTCAACAAGGTCCGAATCCGTAACCTAAATTTGAACAAAAACCGAAACTTGAAAAATTTGCATTCTTTTTTTGTTCGGTTTAGTAATTAGTTTAAATTGTGTCACATTTGTGGTCTACGGCCCCGGAAACACCCGTAAACAGTTTTTCACGACTATCCTCCAATTGTCAATTGACTTTTCCTTTTTAGATTCGCTCCAAAAATTCCCTCGTGATTGTGGGCCCTCCACTAATGAGACCCTTTTGCTCGACGCCGGAAATATTTGCCAGGAACTGATGGATCACTTGGGGGAAATTTCGTGCAGTGCGATTGCGCTTTGTGCTAAGGAGAACTGATTTTGAGATGGACTTTTGCCAAATTGGATGATCTTTTGTGAAATTTTATTTGTCAAATAATGGCATTTATATTATTTATTTATTATTTATCGTATTGTTCAAAATACAATTTTAAACATACGCCACTCTCTTCTAAAATAAGTGGTTTTGAATGCTGTTCCCCCGTTTTTCAATGGTTTGTCATTGATGCTCTCTCTTTTCCTCCCTTAAAATCTCTCGACTCGTCGAGAACCGGATTTGGATTAACTGGGGGACAGTGTTTACGCCTTCATCAATCAGTTCGACTTATTTGTTAGCTGTTGTTTTCCGTTTAGAATATCCATGCTCTCCACTCCTTTGTCTGCTTGTGCACTGGGTTGTATCCCTTGGACTTCTTCCACCCCCTTTCCCCTTTTTCTCATTCTTTCACTATGTCCCCCCCCCCCTCCCTCTACTCAGTCTTTCGTTTGTCCATTCATTCGTCTATTAAAAGGTCATCCCTTCCCCCCCCCCCTCCATTCGTTCGTCCGTTTATGCTCCATTTGTCCTCTGGGAACTTTTTCCGCTCGTTCTTCCAAATGGGTACTCCGTTCTGAATTTGTTGTGCTTTGGTTGTTCTGCGGAGATTGGATCTGCGAGAAAATTGAGCAGCAGAGACATTATATTGCCAGCAATTTCCCACGCCAGGGGATGGCACGGAATTCCGAAAGTTTTTTGGGCCTCGGAATGCATAATTTTCCTGTTATGTTTGCCTTTCCTTCCGCGCTTTGTCCCGCCATTTCCTTGGATTTCTTTCGCTCCCATTCATTTGTCCATTCTTTTTCATTTGTCTTGTCCAGCAACAGTCATCCGCCACTGATGGCTCATTTTTAAACCTTTCCGTTGGAGTCCCCCGAAACGACAAATCCGTCCGAGTCGGCCAATCGGAAGGACAAGGTGGGTGGTTCCCTCTCCCCTCCTCTTTTTGATGGGCTCGTCAACACAACAAATATTAGTCCCTCTCCCCCCGCTTGTCGTCTGTCCGTCCACTGATATGAAGCGTTTGTCCAGCAAAATCCCAAAGAAAAACGACGGATGGAAATGGCCGAGTCGTTCACTTTTATAACATTTCCCTCACTTCCTTTGATTTTGAATTTGCGTTACTTTACCTTTTAAGTTTTCAATCCGATAAGCATCAACAACTTTAACGTTGAGAAAAAAAACATCTCTTAACTAGATTAACTAGAGAGCCCGGGATCGGAATCCCTGGAAAATCCCGGCGGGATTCCGATCCCTTCTGGACTTTACTCCTTTCACATTTGGAAAATTAATTCTTTTATAATTGAAGCTTTTTTCAAAATTCATAAAATTGAAAAGCAAATTTTAAACCTATTTGGGCATAGGCGCGAAGGTCGGGACATTTTTTTTTTCTATTCTTAAAACAGTTCTCTTAATTTAATTAAGCTAATTATACAGTATTTTATAGTGGTATATTTTCATGTTAATAAGAAATAATTCAAGCAATCGTTTACCAATTAAATAATTTATTTTTGTGTCCTAAACATAAAATTCAACATTTTTTGAAATGATTTAAGGCCGTTCAACTTTCAATATCGAATAAATTTATTAATAAATTTTTTAAATGGAGAAAAGGAAGTATTTGAGAGAACAATAAACCGACCTTAAAATCACCAGCAAATTGTTTGTTAAGTCAAAATGTAAATGAGAAATAAAAGTGGTCCCAAATTGAGCCTTCGGTACACATCAATTAGCAGGGAATTAATTCATCGGAAAATCACATAAGTGTCGCATTTTCTCCCTTTATAAAATTTCCGCCGGTGTCATGTTTTCATGGATTTTTTTTGTAAGTAATTAATGCTTTGCTCGTCTTTTCTCCAATAGTTTTGGAGTTTCTCCGCTTTAAATGGCAATCGATTCAATCGTTGCTTATTGTTAATTATCGCTGTTTTGATCTAAACACATTTTTTGCTTTGGAGTTTCTTTCATTTACCTAATCAAATTCATCGACAAATTGAGAGAAGTGGAGAATATCCAATGAAATCGCAAATTCCGCTAATTTATCCCCCCCCCCCCTCCCAATGCTTCCAATTCTCACCAAATCCGCGACTCCCCCCCCCCCCCCCCTCTCATCCATTGTCAGAGAGCGGGTTTTTGTCACATTCCCAGCCAAAATAATGATTTGCGCAATTTTGCGAGTTAATTGCGCCAATTTGAGCGCATAATAAAATAACCTTGGCTTAGCAGCAAATGCCCCAACATTGTCGCCAATTTCTTCCGAGTGAATTTTATCCGAAATAATCATATGAATTTTTGAATTTAAATTTTTGAATTGACCACCAATCGGTCACTTTGTCCGTTCGTCCGCCGGCGTTACCTCCCGGGAAAGTGCCATGCCGCTCATTAAGCACTTTAATGCCCGAACCCGTCAGCCATCTGTCCATTCCACCAATTTCATTCATTATGCACCCTTCCCTTCCCCACAAACGGTGAAATCCTTCCGCCGCCGCCGTCACAAATTCTCTCCTTTTCCCTTCCGGGCACAAATTGATTTTCCCTCTCCTCCCAACCTCTTTGTCTTTGTTACGCTATTTGCCCTTTTTAGCTAAAACGGTAGACAAAACAAAATGCCGATGCGCAGAAATTTTTTATTTTTGCATTTTCATGATTTTTTTTTGCGTTGTTTTTGGCCGTGCCATTTTCTCTCAGCCATTTTTTCACTTTTGCTGCTAATTACTCAAAAGAATGTGTGATTCGATGAATGCTTAACTTCCCCAATTTCCCACCAAAGCCTCGCCATATTTTACCCATTTGCACAACTCCCAAAAAACGCCTCCGCACTTTCCCTTCCCTTCGCTTTCCTTTCATTTCCCCAAGGCCCCTTTTCCTCCGCTTCTCCCCCCCCCCCCTTTTGACCCTTTCCTCGCTCTTTGCGTTCTTTTTTCTTTTCTTTTTCTCATCAATGGCTTTGGAAGTGTAAAGCTTTGCTGTCTGAGAATTATTGCAGAGATTAATTGCCTATTTCCACAAAAAATGCCGAAAGAAATGGCAAAAATGGGAAATGGGGAAGATTTGGAGCGAAATTAATGCCAATTTCCCTTTCAAAATTGGCTTAGCATTGAATTTTAACCAATTATTTGGCATTTAGCAAGTAAAGAAAGGGCTGTCACTTTTTCGGAGTTTCCCTTTTCTTTCTCTCCTCCAATTGGACAAACAAAAAATGCCCCGGGGATTTGAAAAATTCTTTCCTTTCCTTTTATTTTCAATTCTCTTCCTTTGCGAAGCAATTAGACATTATACCGCACAAAATTTGACGAAAGGGCACTCAGACAAAAAAAAAAAAATTTACGGTGCCGAAGGCTTCGTAAAGCGATGGAATCCCTTGGGAAAAGCCCGGGGGGAAGAGGACGAAGTGAATGGGCAATTCGGTAGCAAATGGGAGACATTGGAAAGTGCAAAAAATGGGGGAAAAAGCGAAAGGGAAAGGGATTTTGAGGAGAGAGAGAGTGATCAAATGGTCATTTTCATTTTGGCATAACAAAAAAGAAACATTTGTTTCATTGTCTATTATTTTTATTATTTTGCGCGAATTACGACAATTTTTGATGGAAACGGACCAACCGATGCTTTTAATGTGCCAATTTTTGCATAATTTGCTCCGTTTTTCTCTTTTTATCGCCCATCCATCGATTTCCACCCAATAAAATTCGCCGTCGTCCATTAGGGAAAAGTGTGGCGACGGACGGACAAAGATAGAAAGAACACCACAACCTTTCGTCACCCCCCCCCCCCCTTCTCCGTCCGTCGTCCACCCAATTATCCGCCATCCATCCGATCCTTCCAAAATCCATTCGCCCGTTCTCTTCTCCGTCTCCTCATTTTATGCTCCCTCCACCATCACTTTCATCCATATCAGCACATCCATTTTCTCCTGCAGTAAAGTGAGTTTTGCTTTTGCTTTTGCTTGGTTTGCTTTCGCTTCGTTTGGAGTTCATCCGCTGAATTTAATTTTGATCATTGCCATCGCTTGGCTGAGATGGGCCAACGGATGAACGAATGAATAAAGTTGGAATGGGATGGATGGGATGGGATGGGCGAGTGATGCCCTCGTCCCCTTCCCCCCCCCCCCCCACTCTCTCTCTCTCCGCCCCGCCCAATTTTCTGGCAGCTGCTCTCACAAATCTCCCTTCCTTCCGCTCGCCACTTTCTCCGTGTTGCGGTCATTTCGCTTATCCTGCGGCAACATCCGTCGATTGATGACCCCTCGGGGGCGGCTGACCATCGCCGGTCCATCCGATCATTCCCAAACCCTTCCCCCCCTCCCTCCTCCGTAGTTCTTCCCCCATCACAAACAAATTAATTGGCTTCCCTCCTCACCATCGACATCGATTCGTCGTTTCGGCTGACCATTCATTCATTCACTTTTCAAAACCGGATTTCCGCTCCTAAAATAAAATCGGAAATGGCCTTCCATTCCCTCCCAGTTTAACCGCAAACTGATCGAATTTCACCACAAATTAAATCAAATCGAAAATGTATGGCCGGCAACTGCTGAACAAAGCCCAGCAAAAAATTCAATTCATTTTAATGTTTATTATTAATTTCCCCAATTGTTTGGCGCGATGCTAAAAATGTACAGAATTTGTGCATTTTGCAAATAAAAGGCGGAAGAATGAGCGGGAAATGAATGATGACAAATGGGGACGAATGAATGAGAATGTCACTCACTCTTCCGGGAAGAGTGCCGCCCCTCCGGCGCTGACTCATCTCCGATTTCACCCTTTCAGCCGCTCTCTCGCCACCCATCTCTTCCGGCGCATCACCCCGATTCATTTGACGCACCTTTCCCCATTCTTTCCCCCCCCCCCCCCCTCGGTTCGCCGTTCAGTTTAAATTTCCATTTTTGCAAATTCAACTTAGTATTTTGCTTTATTTTTCTTCCATTTTCGGCTTTTCCTCAATTTCATTCCATCCCTTCTTTCCCCGTTTCCCCTTTTGTCCTCCATTATGACTTCGTTTTCCGCTTTTGCTCCGTTCGTCTGATTTATGTCTTCCGCCGCGTGTCCGTCGTCCGCTCTTCTCGCGGCCGTTGCTCGCGATGAATTGGCCCCACGTCGGCTCAGTCCGTCCGCCGCTTCTTCTTCCGCCGGCGTGCCTTTCGCCAACTCCGACGGCGCCACTGGCGGCGGTCCGCTTGGCACACTGCGCCGTTCATTGCGGCAAATGAATCCCTTCCGAAGTCGCCTCTTCCGATTGCCCGCGACGCCGCGACTGAGCCGCTCCAAAAAAGGTGCGGAAAGGAATAATTGAGAAGCATTTGGTAGTCCTTCAGTGTTGGCCCGGGGCGAAGATTTCACCGGATGGAATTTCGAACGTCCGTCCAAAGCCTCGGCCGACTCTCTCCGCCCTTTCGGCACTTCCTTTGGCTCTGCCGATGTCCCTCCATTCGCTGCGCCACTAACGCGACCGCAAAGGCGACGACTTTCGCAAATGGTGGGTAATCAAATCCATTTTTCTAAACCTAATTCATTCATGTCTCCCTCTGAAGCCTTCTCCCGCTTTGCATTCGCATTGCCACCAAATGATGGCCGGGCCGGGCGAGCAGTGCGGCTGTTGTGCCTCGGGCAATGATATGGACGAACTGGACGTCTTTCTGTCCACCATGGAAAGCATTGTGCGACGAGGAGCGCCCGTCGGCGGCAGTTGCCGAGTGATGCGACATTCGGACGAGCAATTTGAAAGAGAAGAATTCCCAAGTGAGAGTCGCGGCACCGTGGTGGGCAATGGCGGAGCATTTGCGAGGGTGACTGAGGCGGGCACGCGCCGCTTCCGACCGCCCATTCCCTCTTTTGTAAGTGAGTACGGTACAAATGCCATTCCCGGGTTGGGCTTGGCACTTCTTCCGTTTCATCCGTTCTTTTCTCATTTGCTTTTTCTTCAGAACCCTCCGTCGCCGCTCCATCCGTCGGCCTGCGATTCAAAGCGATGCCCCGAGGCAATGCCCCCGGGAAAACACCGTATTCAGCTGGGAAACCACCGTGAGGATGAGTACCAATTTCTGCCTAGCACGTGTTATGCGCCGGATGGGAAAATGTTCGCGGCCAGGTGTTTTTTCGCCTATTTTCCTAATTGACAATTAGCATTAAATTAGTTTTTTTTTCTTTTTGGTGGCACCCCGCAAAGTCTCCTCGTCCGTTGTCGCACTTCCCTTGCGACCATTCGTCACGTGCCAATTCCCGCGGTCGTCCTTCCGCGCTTCTTTTGAAGGACGACAATTCCCTCGCCGGCGACTCGCACCTTTTTGCGTCTTCCGCTGCCCAATTGGCAAATTCGCCAGGCCAAACGTCGGCCATCTCTTTGTTGAACACCGCGTCGGCCGTCACTTTGGCAGTCAGAGGGACGCGGTCGGCGTCAGCAGTGAGCAGCGGACAGCAGAAAAAAGTGCCGAATTTGCGGAGGAATTTAAAATTCAAAAAATAAAATAAATAAATAAAATGAAATAATATATAAACAATAATTTAAATAAAATCCTCTCCCTTTTCAGTGCGTTCGTTCCTCTTCACTTTTCCCAAAAACGCAATTACAGCGCAGGCGAAGCGCGTGCTCTGCGCTTTCCGCCGGCGTTGGAATTGCGGAAGAAACGGAAGAGAACGACGGACGGACGGCGGGGGAAAGGGCGAATTATTACGGAAGAGAAGTGATCAGACTGATGGAGGAGGAGGAGGAGGCGCAGGAGACGCACAACAAAGTGACTGATCATTTTTCTTAGAAATTGCAACCAATTCCGAAATGGGCCGGCACTTTTTCCCACTATGGCACCCTAAAAAGCCAAACCCATGGGGGGCGTTCACATCAGTCTTTCCGATCACCCTCCCCCAATGCCATGTTTCCATCGCTGTTTTTTGTGCCGTTCCCATTGCCAATATGTCCCTTCCCCCTTTTGCCCAGGCCACCGATGCCTTTCTCTGTCGTCCCTCCGTTTCCGATCGGCTTGCCCCGTGCTCTCTCGCCAACCCTTCCTCCTCCTCTTCCTCTTCACTTCTTCCCGCCCCTCCTCCGCTTTTTCCGCCGCCCGATGAAATTTTTACGGAAGTGACTGAATTCGTCGGCCGAGAATGGCTCTTCCGCGACTTGTGCCATCAGCTGATCACTGAGCATGCGCAGCTGATCCTTGTCCACGGGGCTAGCGGAAGCGGCAAAAGCGCATTGATTCGACACATTGCGGCGCATTCGGCCAATTTTGGGGACGCGTACGCTCAAGTGAAAGAATGATGGCATTTCGTACTCAATTAGTCAATTCAATGGATTAGAGCGGACCTGCGGATGCTCAACAGCACAACACTGTCGACTCGGGCATTGCCATTGGCAATGGCTTTTCCTCGACCGGAAGTGGCGGTGCCAATTCGTCCGGGTCCCAATTGGTGTGCTTTTTCGCCAAAAAAGCGTATTCTTTTGTTGCTTTTCGCGCAGTCTTTGCTCAATTTGCCGGTCCATTTGTCCGCTGATGCGTCCGCAAGTGCCAATGTCTCCGCTTTATCGTCCGTCCAAATTCACAACGAATGGTTGCACACATTGGCCAAAAATGTTGTTGCCGTTCATTTTGCCCGACTCCACAATTCCCTTAGGCATTATTTTTAAATTTGGCATTTCCTAATAAATCTTTGGCATATCATTTTCTGCTTTATTTCAGCTGTTCCATTCCTGAATTTGCTCGCTCAATTTGTGCTCAAATGTGCTCGAGTGTCCAGCTGAAATTCACCTACGGCAGAATGGTCTCAAATGTTTTCCACTAATTATTGTTAATTTGTCCATTATTAATTTTATTTATTTTGTTCTAAAATGCCATTTTCTCTCTATTACCCCCCCCCCCCCCCTCAGATTCGTTCTGATCCCCGTCTCCACCAATTGGCATCACACGAGGCACAAAGTCTCGACATCGAACCATTTGAGCTTTTCCTTGAATTGGTCTGTCGTCCATTGGCCAAACTGATCAAAGAGGAGGAATGCCAAGGGCGAAAAAACGCCGCCGCGAAGGGGCGACGGTCGTCGAGCAGAAGCAGTGACTACGGTAGTAACGGCGGTGCCTACGGTAACAAATGCGCAGCAACGCCATTCATTCTTTGGACTTTCAATGAGTTCAGCAGCAAATGGAGCCAACGAAAGTCGGCGGCCCTTCGCTTCGGATGCTCCGATTCTTTTGGTTTTGGTCGACTCATTGGACGAAGCAGGTGAACGAACAATGAGAAAAAGCACATGAAGAAGCAATCCATTTAATTGCTCTAATTGTTTTCCTTTTAGCTTTTCATCGTTCCGACGGCGGTGAGTCCATCGGTTGGCTTTTGCGTCGCATTCTTTCCGCCGACGGCGCCTGTCCTCCGCAGTTGCGTTTCGTCTGCACTTTGTTGTCGCCCGAGGGATTGCCGTGTCAGCCGCCTCTTCTTTCGCAAATGCTCGGCACTTTGGACGACAAAATGGCACAAAAATGGCCCGAGGCAGTGCGCGCCATTCGTTTGGACGATTGGGAGGGCGACGAACGAATCGCACGCGACTTGCGACAGTTCGTCGAACAACGCGTCAATGGCAGTCCGGCGGTTTGAGAATTAACACAAATTTAGGATTATTTGAATTATGCCCATTTCAGTTGGACAAATGGATACACGCCCAGTTCAGACGCCAAAGTTTTTTCGCCTCCCCCGGCCCAACGGCGAATGTGCCGAGTGTGGCCGAATTCGGAGTCCAATTGGTGGCCCATCTCAGCGCCAATTTTGTAGGCCTCAAAATGGCACTGGCAATGCTGGCGGAGGGGCGTCTTCTGTCGCTGGAAGCACTGCCAACGCATTTGGACGGACATTATTTGTTGCATTTCCGCCACAAATTTCCGTTAGTGTTCTCTGTTGCCATTTACTAATTGCCTAATTAATTAATTAATTACCTATTTAGCTCTTCGGCACTTTTTCGTGCCGTCTCTCCAATTCTTTCTGTGCTTTTCGCTTCTCTCCGCCCTCTGTCAGTCGATGAAATGCTTTATATTTTAAACATTGCCCATCAGCAGCCCGATTTGGATGAAAGTGAACTCCGCGAGCGGTGGCATTTTGTCAATTGTCCCACCAATTAGCAAAATGTCCCATTTTCAGTTTGTCCCAACTCTCTCCGTTCGTCGCTCGTGAACATTCGTCCTCTTCTGCCTTTTTGCCGGTTCATCCTTCTTTGAGGGAATGGCTGCTCAGAGAGGCGGCACGTCCGAATGCCGAATTCGGCATCGATATAAGGTCGGACGAAGCAATTAAAGGGTTACTATCCATTAATGGTTAATGGGGAGAGTGAGTCAAGAGAGACCGGCTAGAGAGCAGATTCATTTATGAAAACTGATGAATATTTGTCAAATTGTCACCACAATTTCCCAATTTTGACCACTGTCCCTTGGCTTACATTCAGACATTCTCACATTTTAATTGCGCTTTCTTTGGTCAACAAACTTCGTTCTGCTCATTCGTCGTTCTCTCAAGAAACTTTCTTCGAATTGGCCCACCATTTGTTGAAGGCAAACCCTCACAAATATTTGAACGCCGAATTGGCCGCGCGGTTGGGAATGCCCTTGGGGAGAGAGTGTCAAGTGAAATGGCTGAAAATGGCCGGCGGCGATTTGGCCAAGGCATTGTTGTGCCGAAGAAATGTGTTTTATCCGAATTCAAAGGTCTTTTAACCCGCGAAATTGGAGGAGTTCATCAACAATCTAAGGTCACGCGACTTTTGCTTTTGGCCGGCGCCGATCCGAACGCATCGAAATGGCCGGGCGGTGCTGAAGAGCCGTTGCTGTGCAGTTTCGCACGTTCCGGCAATTTGGAAATGGTAGAATGTTGGGTACTAATAAAAAAAAATCCGGTTTTATCCGCTTTGTTAAAGGTCCAACTGTTGCTCCAATTCGGCGCTAATCCTAATGCCGGTGATCCGCCTCCTCTGATTGTTGCCATAGAAAATGGTTACGAGGAAGTGATCAGAGTGCTGTGTGCTCATCCCGGCACTGATTTGTTTGTTCGTTCCACAAATGGACATGGTGTGCTTTACCATGCGGCGGCGCGCGACTCAATCGAAACGGTGGCACTTCTGGTTGACGCCTTGGGCGACGCCGACGGCAAATTGGGGCGGAAAACGGCGGGAATTGCGAGCAGATGCATAGAAAATGAAAGACGGGGTAACAAAACTTGAGAATTTTCGTTCAGAGATCGGCCGGGGACAGTCCCAACGAGGGTCAGTAGTAAAAAGGTGTTAATGGTTAATTAATCCCCCGCCGGGGGGGGCGTAACGACGAGGGAAACGCACGCCTAAAAAATTGTTTTTGGTGGTGCTTTAGCATGAGCTTGTTGCCTTTTAGAAGCCTCCTCTCATCAGCGTTACTCCGCTTGCTCCTCCTCTTACGAAGATGAATTCCAAAGCCATCGCTTGCGGCAGCGAATGGGCGATGAACAAAGCACAGGAAAAGCAGCGGACAATCGCCGCGATTGTGCCAACGATCGTTCGCAGTTTATACGCGAAGCTTTTGAGGCGGCGGCTGCGCGCGGCTCCGCGCGCGTGTGCCGCTTTTTGTTGGACAACACCGACGCGGTGGTGGACATGGCCAGGCAAAGGCCTCGGGCAGAAAAAGCCACTTAACAACAGCACTGTTTCAGAGGGATGTGCATCGCTTGTGCCAACGGACATTCCGAAGTTGTCCAATTCCTTCTCTCCAGGTGATCGATCGATCGATTGATCACCCCTCGATCACTCTTTCTGATTATGCCAATTCGTCATTTACCAATGATTTCCCTTCAGAGGTGTCACTCTTTCGCCTGAACAGAAATGGGACGGAAAGTCGGCACTGATCTGTGCGGTGGAGAGTGGCTCTTGGGACCTCGTGGTTAATGTGCTAAACAGCAGCAGTGACGGCGCCGAAGGGACGATGGATCAGCTGAACCGCGTGGTTGGCCCGGACGGTCTCAGTCCGTTGATGGTCGCGGCACGGCACGGACATGTCGGACTGGTTGACCTGCTGATAAACCGCGGTGAGAAGATGCCCTGTTCATCTTTTGCTGTCAAATGCGAAGTCCGCAATGGTCAGGTGCTCAGTTGGATTTGTCCGATTCGCACGGGCGAACGGCGGCGATGCACGGCATCGAAGCGGGGCATTCCTCGACCGTGGCACTTCTACTTGAGCGCGGAAGTGCGCTTTTTGCACGCGACTCGCACGGCAACACAATGCTGCACTTATTAGGACGACATCCGAACAAATGTCTAATCTATCGACTGTTGGAAGACGGACTGTCGCTGGAGGACAAAAACAAGGAAGGTCGGTGGAACAAGGCAGGGGACGAGGGCATGCCAAACAAATCTTGGCACGCTCAATGAGTCGTGAAATGGCCAAACAAAACAAAAGTAAAGCGTAAGACAAGCAGACTAACAACCCATATCAATGGCCAGAAATCAGCATGTTCATGACAACACCAAAATGACAAAGCAAATGGAATGCCAAACGAATAATGCCGTGGCCATCCCCCCCCCCCCCACACACTCCTTCACCCTTTTGGCCTTTCCAATCGAATATCTTTTCAGACCTTCGCCCGATCGAAGTGGCAATTCGTGCTGGCCAACTCGTCGCAGTCGACACTTTTCTTCGCCGTGGCGCCCGTCTCCGCTCGCTGACTTGGCAAATTGCGCTGAGTTCCCATCCCCCTCTGGTGCTGGTACTGCTCCGGAAACTGCTCGACGACGCGCAAATTCTATTGCGGCGCAAACGAACCGCAGAAGCGCAACATCGACTCAGTTACGCACTGCAAAAGTGCGACGAACTGCTCGAAAAGGCTAAAGCAGAAGACAACGAAGCATTGGGACGGATGGGGCCGCAACTGCGACGCGTTAAAGTGGGAGAAGGGAAACGAAATTTAAAAAAACAAATGGAAAAGTGGACGAGAGAGAAAGAGAAGAGAGAGAGGGGGAAGAGAGAGAGAGAGAGAGAGAGAAGAGAGAGAGAGAGAAGAGAGAGAGAGAGAGGTAGGAGAGAGAGAGAGAGGAGAGAGAGGAAGGGAATGGGACAGGGATAGGATAAGGAATAGGACATGGGTAGGATCAAAAAGGGGGAAAGGGAAGGGATAGGGATAAACAGCCCATGCTAATCAGGTACAAGCTTTTCACTCAATGGCCACTCTGAAACGGCGCTGCAACGATTTGTCCGATGCCATTGCGTTGGCCAGCAATGCGTTGGAATTGTTGGACCACCACAATGTCGGCGGTGTCCCCGCGGGCAATTCGCTTCGTCCGCCTTCGCGCGGATCCCTCGGCGGCGAACGCGAAGAAAAAACGGACGCGGAGAGACGCGCAGAAGACGAACAGCGCTTCGAGTTGCATTTGCTACGCGCGAAGTGCCACTTTGACGCACGCGACTTGGAACGCGCGCGGGTGGACGCGCAACTCGCGACATGCATGAAACCGGAAGAGGCGGAGGCGCAGAATTTGTTGGCCGTACTCAGCGCGGGCAATTAGCCAATTAATTATTAATTAATTCATAATTAGACAGACGAGAGGAAAGGGGTCGAGAATGAATCTCGGGAACGGAATGAAAATGTATAACTTGTATAAAATGAACATTCTATCTTTTAAGTTCAACAAATGCAAAAAAATGTTTTTTTTTGAAAATGTTTATAAAACGAAGCGATAAAATTGCACTGAATTTGAATTTTGTAATAATTAATTAAGGTAATTAATTAATTAATGATTCGGATTGATTCAAAATAACTTTTATGGCGGTAAGACAATAAAACGAAAAAATAAATGCAAAAGAATGACTGACAAATGAATAAATTTCAATTCGCACTTTTTAATGGTCTCATTTTATTTAATTAAATTTACAAATTTAAATTTTCCATTCGAACATTCCCTCGCTAAAAAACATATTTATAAACTCCGTTTTCGTGTGGTGATTGTTATTCACTTTTCTCGGAGATTCTTCCCCAAATCCGATTATTTTTTTATTTTTGTGCCGCTAAAAACGCATCGAAATTCTCACTTAAGCAAAACGTAAAATATTTCACAATTTTCAAAATTATTTTTTGTATTGCGAAATATTTTTTCCATTGAAATAAAAAATTTCTGTGCTTTTTCTCCGTCATTTCGTCCATTTTATTCGGTCGGAATGAATTTTCGTGGAAATGCCCCCATTTAATGCATTTTTTCTAACACAAAATTTGCGGATGGGGAAAAACGGAAAAAATGGCGAGGAAAAAAGGGGCGAAATGAAAAAAATGTAATTGATTGGACGGACAATTCGTTTATTATTTATTTATTCATTTTTCCCTCAAAAATTTATTTATTCGACGCAAAAAATAAATAAAAAATAAATGAAAGATTAATTACCCGGCCAAAAACAGAAAATTTTTTTTGTTACTAATGATGAAAGTTTGAAATTTATACAAAAAATGCATTTTATTGGATAAACATTTTCTGCCAAATTAATAAAAAATATTTCAATTTTTTAATGACCCATCGCCCCAAAACCCTCCCAATCCGTCGCCAATTCCTTCCCCCCCCCCCCCCCCCCCTCAAAATGCTCCTTCAATTGCTATCTCATCAAAATCCAAAACCCGCCCTTTCCCCGCCCTTTTCAGTTGAATTTTTTTCCTAAATTGGGTCAATCCTTCAATTTTTCCCTGTTTATTATTCGCACCAAAATCATTCATTTGTTTTTGGGAATGAATTATAAAAAATTCCGAAATGCCAATTTAACGGATGAATCGGAGGCGATAATCCGTCGAATCGCCCAAAAAATACCAAAAATTATTTTTGGGGTGTAAAGCGACGGAGAGAGAGAGAGAAAAGCGGGCGAAGGATTAGGGGGGAGAGAGAGAGAGAGAGAGAGAGAGAGAGGAGGAGAGAGAGAGAGAGAGAGAGAGAGAGAGAGAGAGAGAGAGAGAGAGAGAGGGGGGGGGGGAGAAAAGAGGGGGAAATGGGGCGGGCGCCCCCCCCCCCCCCCCCCTCGGGGGACGAAATGTGCAAAATCGCCGTTATAATTTCCTGCGGCAGAAAATTGCTGTTCTCCGCCGCATTATTATTTTGCCAATCCATCGCATGAATAATAAAACATGTTTATTTTGGGAATAATATTAATGTTTCATAAATTCAAATAATCATTTCTTCGTTTCTTCCATTCTATTTTTTTTTTCCAATTAATTAAATTTTACTTTTTTTCTCCCTTAAATTGCCAATCAATTTTAAGTTGTAATATTAAAGTGACTTTTTATAATTCTCTCTAAATTTGCCATTTAAAGTGTTAAAAGGGGCGAAATGGTGGCTAATTTTGGGAATGCATTTGGGCGATTGTTGGAAAAGCTCGAATTTCTTCTTCTGTTTGTTTGTTCAAATTGTGTGTCATGTCAAATGACCCAATTATCCTCCGATCACTTCTCTTTCGCCCCCCAATTTAATTTTTTTTTTTTTTTGCAATTTTTACGGCTCTCAAAATGCCCCCCCCCCTTTTCCCCCCATTCATTCGTCCCTTTTGCTTTGTGTCGTGTAAGTGTCTCTCCCCCCTTTTGCCACCAATTTTTGCGCACATTTTATGGTCAGCGCCACACATAATCCAATTTTCGCGCGACGAATGTTTTTTTTTGCGCGCGAAAATGGGGCGGAAAGCCAACGAATGAATGAATGCCCGCGGGGCTTTCATTTGGTCGCTTTTTGCTTTGGGCGTCTCTTCCCTCGCGGAGATGCGATCAGATCATCCATTGTAAGCAGATCAGCGCCACCATCCGCTGCAGCATCCGATCACCTTCCCATCCCAACTCAAATATTTCCATTTTTATTTATTTCATTATTTAATTTATTATTTATTTCCATAATTACAATTAATAATCACAGAAGCAGAAAGAAGCCAATTAAACCTAATATATCACAATTAGCCTTTTTACTTCACATTTTCATTTTTGTTTTTCCGTGGGAAATTAAATCTTTTTCTTTCTTTTTTAATTTTATTTTTTATTTCTTTTCGTTTCTTTTCTTTCCAAATTATCATTCTCTATTTTTATCAATTATTTTGTTTTTCATTGCTTACGTAAAGAGAAAAAAAAAAATTAATTTTCCCGGCCAAAAGCAATTTAATTCATTCGCCCATTCCTTTCATTCTGCCGCTTTGGCCGTGGCTTCGATCGGTCGCCGCCGTCACTTCGTCCCCAAATGAGGGATTTTTTCGAATTTTTCCCCCGGGAATGATTCATTTTCACTCGAAATTTAATGCTAATGGAATTCCAAAATATTTTAAGCAAATTCCATCGCTAAACTAAACATCGTGCTCCATTTCCAAGTCAATTTTTTGGATAATTCTCTGAATTCGTCACTCATTTGCCACTAATTACTCAATTTTCCATTGCTCTAATGAATGCGCCAATTTTCGCTTCTCATTCCTTCGATCCGCGCAATTTTCTCACCATTTTGAACAGCAATTTCGCGGTTGACGACAAACAAATGGAAGTCAAAGACCCCGAAGAGGGCAGAAGCAGCGAGGAAAAGCAGAAGAGACACGGCCAAGGGGACGGAGGGGAAACGGACGACGGCACAAACGGAAGGGCACGGCACGAGGGGGACAGCGAGTAAGCCAAGCAAAGCCAAGCAAGCCAAAAACCAAGCAAATTTAAAGCATAGTTAAGCTAAGCAAAGCCAATCATTTTGTGTTGCGAATCGGTAGTGGCTTGTTTATGCCCGACTATCTTTCTCTTCTCTAATGCCATTTCCTTCGTTCACTCTTCCGTTCTTTCATTTCTTCCAAATTCAGTGCTTCGGCCGCCTCCGTCATTTCCTTCGCGACACCAACAGAAGCAGCGAACGCAGTCTGTGCCTCCTCTTCCTCTTCCGCCTCTTCCTCCCTCTCTTCTTCCACTTCCTCTTCCATTTTCTCTTCCTTTCCCCTCCCCTCCGCCACCCCTTTTGACGCCTCCGGCGGTGCCTTTCCTTCCGACCCGACTTTGCCCCAAGGCGTTTGGTGTCGCAACGCGGGCAGAAAAAAGTCGCACCCCGTGTGGACATTCTTCCAGGATCTGCGCGATTCAAGTGAGGGTGAGACAGAAAGAAGAAGAAGGAGCAGTTTCCCGAGAGGCGGATTAATGGGTCAATGGAGGAGAAAATGATCCTAAATGATTGGGCAATTAGGGGGGGGGGGAGGGTCGGCGGTTCAGCCGGCAGAACAAACTCCGAAAAGCGACAGACTCCGTTCAAATCCGATCCGTCCACAATTTTTCTCTCAAAAATTCCGCATTTCTTTCTCCTTCCGTCCGTAGTGTCACAGTTGAGGGCCGATCTCGTAAATCAGTGATTTGCTTACTTTTGCTCTTTGTCAGATGGAATTGGCGGTGTCGCTTGTTTGCACTGCGATTGGACTGGCGACGATCGGAGTCCCAACAATTTGAAGACGCATTTGAAGCGATGCCATGACAACGACGGCGTGTTCAAGCAGTTCACCCTCAACATGGCATTGGTTGGTTTCATACATAAAAAAAAGAAACTTTCTAAAGATATCAAAACCTAAAAATATTTTTTGTTACCATTTCTCTTTGTCATTAATCGTTCCATCTTTGGCATATTTGCTTTGCTTTTCAACCTCTCTATGATTCTTTTCGCTTTTTTATTGTTTAAGTTTTCTCTTTTTTGTTCACTTTGGTCATCCCTCCCCCTCTTTTTTCATAATATTTTTTCTTTTTTCTCCCCCCTTTTTTTAATTTTCTCCCCCCCCCCCTTTTTAATGTTTTTTTGTGTTTTTCTCTCCCCCGTCGCTTTTATTACTCTTTTCGTCTTTTCCACTTCCGTTTGATTTGTCCCCCTTTTCCCCCTCCCTTTGGGTTGTTCCTGTTTATCCCCTCTCTTCTAATCGCCACACCCTTTTCCGAACACTTCGCCACCCCGCCAAAATCAACCAACTAACTGATTCACTTCCGCCTCTTTCCTGTCCTATGGAATGAATGATTTATCATTAAACGGTTTTCTCACCTCTTCTTTTTCCTCCTTTTCCTCTTTCTCTTCCTTTTCCTCTTTTTTCTTCTCTTTTTATTTTTTTCAATAAAAATACATAAAACAATCATTGAATTGTTCGACTAACGGCAATTTGCACCTTTTAGCGGCTCCTTTTCAGCTTATTTAGGAGTTTTTTGGTTGTTTGGCTTTGTTAGTTTTTATTTTTCAAGAAGAAAGCCGTTCGATTAATTAATTAATTAATTAATTAATAGTGATTCATTCAGTCAAAAAACAAATTTCACGGCTCTTCAAAAATACTTTCGGTTATGCAAGAGAAGAGTCGTCTTTGTTTCTAACACTTAAGTGCTGAATTTATACTTTTTATGTCGTCCCTTCCCCCCCCCCCCAATTTTCTGCCCTTTTCCGTCCATTTTACCCCTCCGGCGGGGGTGAGACTGACCTTCGCCACCCCTTCCCCCTCCCTCTCCCGTTTCACCCACCCTTTTCCTCCATGGCATTGGGTGCCGAATTGGCCATGGGGACACAAACATTGGCTGAATTATGTGGAGCGAGCCGCCATCAATTTGCCACCCTCCGCCGAGGGGAAGGGACCAATGCGAAAGCGAAGTGAAGTGAATGTCTCTCCCCGCAAATTGCCCCGAGGGCGAAGGACAAATGGCCAAAGGAAAGGGCAGAAGCAAAGGACAGAAGGAAGGGCAATAAATAAATTAATCCTTGCGCTTGGAAGAGGAGGAAAGTGCGGGCCAATCCCTTCCTCCCCTTCCCCTCTTTCCTCTTCGTTTTCAGTGAACCCTCAAATGCCCCCCTCCTCCCCTCCCTCTCCCTTCCCCTTTCACCCCCTCTCTTTTCCCCCTCCCTCTCCCTTTCCCCCTCCCTCTTCCCCTCTCTCCCTTTCCCTTTCTCCCCCCCCCCCTCCCTCTCTTCTCTTTTTCTTTCCAATTACCATTTTCCTTACTCCCTCTGCTCCTTTCTGCTCTTCCTTTGCTTTCTTTCTGTTTCTCCTCTTTCTTTCCCAATGCTATTCCCTTTTTTCTTTCTTTCCTTTCTTCTTCCTTTATCCATTCATTATTTTCTCTTCTTTCGTTTCTTTTTCCTTCTTTTTTGTTATTTCTCTTTTCCTCATCCCCCTCCTTTTCTTCTCTATTTCATGTCTGTGTTCAATTTATTTATCGTTTTTTCATGATGATGTGAAGGAGAGATGGAATACAATTACAAATGCTTAATCCGAGCCGAGCTTTTCGGGTCGTTCGGTCGGTTGAGTAGCGAACGGCGGAGGGCAAAGGGCGGAGAATTGGCGGGGAGGGGGAAGAGGAGGGGTTGAGAGGAATGGCGAAATGGCGAGACGGGCTGCTGCTGATGGTCTCCAACCCCCCAATAACCCCCCCCCCCCCTTTCCCCACCCATTAGCCTTTTTCGTGTGCATTCGTTCGTTCCTCGACTCCCTTCCCCCCCCCCCCCTCCTCCCCCATTTCCTTCCCTTCCTTTGCTGCTGTTTGCCCTTCCAAAAGGGGAAAGGGAAAGGTCTTTCTCCCCCTCCCCTCCCCCGCCCCTTCCCTCGCTGTTCTCCCAAGGGAGAGAGAGACCTTCCGCCGATTGGGCGAGGCTGGGGTTATGGGGGGAAGTGGGGAGGGGGCGGGGGGCTCGCTGCTTCCCGCACTTTCCCTTTTTGCCCCTTCCCCCCCCCCCCCCCATCATCCGGCTCACTATGGGAAGTGAGGGGGAGAGAATTGCGCCCAGTCAGCAGATTAAGGGAACGCCCGACGGGGACGGACGCGACGAAACGACGACGACAATCTTCCGCCCGCTCCCCCCCCCCCCCCCCCTCAACGCCCCTTTCGTTTCTTTCCCTTCCCTTCTCAGCGCCGATGATGACAGGGGGGGCGACCCATCCCTCACATTCCCCCGCCCCTCCCCTTTTCTCTTTGCCACCTCTTTCGACGACGTCAGCACCCTCCCAATACATCCGACAAAAGAATGGGTTGGGCGGGGGGGGGGGGGAATTGGCGGCGGAGGAGGAAAATGTGAGGGCTAAATGGGGGGGGGGGGAGGGGAGTGGGGGGATGGACTGTGTTCTGCTGTGCTGCTGCTGATGAGGATGAGGGTCTCTCCCCCCCCCCCCCCTTTGCACGATATTTGATTCCGCCGACCCCTATTTTCACCTCCCAAAGTCGGGGGTCGCCTCCTCCCTCCCCCCCCCCACAAATTCATCATTCAAAAGAATATATCCTACTCTGCATTTTTTCACAGATTTTAACAATTTAATTTTTCATTTCGTTTTTCCCTTTCTTTTTCACTTTCCCCTTCTTCCTCTCTCCCCCTCTCCCTCTTTCCCCCTCTCCCTCTTTCCCCTTCTCCCTCTCTCCCCCTCTCCCTCTTTCCCCTTACCCTCTCCCTCTTTCCCCCTCTCCCTCTTTCCCCTTCTCCCTCTCTCCCCCTCTCCACCTCCCCTTTCTCTCTCGCTCTCTCTCTCTCTCCCCTTCTCCCTCTACCCCTCTCCATCTCCCCTATCTCTCTCTCTCCTTTTCCCCCTTCCACCCATTCATCCAATTGTCACCCCTGGGGCAAACAGCCTCTGCAAGAGAGAACGGTTAAGGGGTCTCGTCTTTGGTCGAGAAACAACCACTCCTTCCTTCCTTCCTTCCTCTCTTCCTCTTCTTCCTCCCCGTCCTTTCCGTCTCCCCCCCCCCCATTTTCTCCCCCATTTCGCCCCTCCGTTCCCAAACTCCGATCATATCATATCATCATCGTCAATCGTCATTGCCCTACTCAAACCCCCAAGGGTTTCCTTCTCTCCCCGTTTTCCTTTTATGTCGCAGGGGATTTATTCCTTCCTTTCTTTGAGACTTTCCGCGGCCACCGGAAGAAAGTCGTCGCCTTCCAACCGAATTTAATCCCTCCCACGCCGGCAGATCAAAGTTTTCTTCTGCCGGAAAACTCTTAAACTTAGCGAAAAGATGCCATTGCATGGAATGCACTTTTTGCTTATAAATCGAACAAAAAAATTGGTTAATGGGAGAGAAAGGGTTGAAAAATGCCATGAAAGGAGGGAGAGTTGGCAGTCCATTCCCCTTCCCTCTGCCCTTCACACTTTGTCTTCTCCCCCTCCCTCCCCCCACTTGTATTACCAATGAATGGCTCAATCCAACCCCACCCCTTAGGCGCATTGGATGTGTTTAGCCCCCGACAAGCAAGCAGACCATTGTGGTCGACGATCCCCCCCCCCCCCCTCTCAATCCATCCTTCCCCCATTTTCCCCTTCCTCTCTCAATCCATCCTTCCCCCATTTCCCCTTTCCACCTCCCGTCCTTCCCTCCCTCCAAAATCTCCCCTTCCCCATTATTTCTCTCCCCTCCCTCTCTTCCCCCGCCGCCGACTCCATTTCCTCCGCAATTATCCTCCACTCCTTCTACAAATCTCTTCCGAATCCTTCTAAAATCTCATCGGACCATCGTTCGTTCAGCGGGGGTTCCACCTCTCTCTCTCTCTCTTTTCTTCCTTCCCCCGCCTTTCCTTTTCCCTGAGGGGAGAGAGAGAGAAGGGATTTTGGGGGAAGGAGCGGCGGGTGGGGAGAAGAGGAGCACAAACAAATGAGCACCCTTTCACATCCTTCCAATAGGAGCAGACTGTCGTCCTCGGGTGTTGTCCCCACAGGGAATGAATGGGGGGAAAGGGAAAAAAGGGGGAGGGAAGTGGGGGGGGGGAGGGAGGGGGCGGAACGGGCAAAGGGGAGGGGGGGGGGGAGGGCAGTTGGTCTCGCGATTCTTCCGACCATCCGCCGACCGATGACACTCCCCCGCCCTCGCCCTCCCCCTTCCCCCTTTCATCCAGCTGTGTGTTGTGTGTGTGTGCATCTCACCCTCCCCCGCCCCCCTCCGCCCCCTCTCTTCCCTTCCCTCCCCTCTTCATCATCCCATCCGCCTTCCCGCTCTCCCACCGGCGACCATGTCATTAATTGTCGTCTCCGTTTGCCCCTCTCGTCACGGGTAGAAGTGGCCGGTCCCTCGCCTCTCCCTTTCCACCCCTCTCTCATCATTTTCCAAAAGTTCACCGCCACTTCCTTCCCTTCCCTTCCCCCACTCCGCCAAAAACCCGGTTAAAGTCGGCACAACTTTTGCGATCACATTCGTTCTACTGCTGATGAATTGCGAATGCGTTAGTTCTTGATTAGGTCTAGCTTTCCATTCTGTCCCTTCCATTCTCCTTGGGATGTTTTCTCTCTTCCCCCCCCCCCCTTCTTCTGATTGTGTTCCCCCCTTTTCCATGCTTTATCCCCCCCCCCCCTTTTTCCCCCTTTTTCTCCCCATCTTTCCCATTGTACTTTAGTCCATTTCTCTGTTTTCCCCTTGTCTCAATCCTTTTACCCTTATATCTTATATGTTCCTTTATATTTTTTACTCATTTTCCTCCTTTTTCCCTATTTTTCTATTCCCCCCCCCCTTTTGCCCTCCCCCCAAAATTCCCAAAAGCAATGCCATGGTTTGGCTGCTCCACCCTCCCTAAGTGTGTTTCGCTCATTTCTTGGCCGCCGTTTGTGCGCCCGTGAAAGAACGGGACACCCACCCACACCAAAAGGGCAAATGGAAATGGCTCGGAGTGGGACATTCCCTTCCCCCGCGGGGTTGGGTGGGGGTGGGGTCGCCTGTGCTCCCTCCATTCCCTCAAATCCCCTTTCCCTCGTCCGGTGCTCCCTTCCTCTTTCCGACCGACCCCCGTCGTGCGAGGCGGTGGCGGGACGGGGGACGGAAGTGAGAGGAGGGAAAGAGGGGGGAAGAGGAGGGGGAGGGTAAGAGAAGGGGCTGGCAGGCGACGACCATCCATTTGGAGTGCGGGGGAGAGGCGGGGGGGGGGGGGGCGGCGGTAAGGGGAAAAGGCAATTTTGCCCAGGCGCCAACGCCGCTGCCATTCGGTCTCTCGGGTGGACTTTCTTCTTTTGAGCTTTTGACTAATCGGAAGAGCACAAATTAGCCTTTAACTGAGATGGCGAGGTGTGAGATAGCAAAAATAATAAATTAGAGGAGGAGGACGGCACAAAGGTCGAAAAAAAAAATTACAAATGAAGGCATTTTTAGCGGACGGTTTGGAAATCGAAGAGTCTCGATAATATTTGTATTTTTAGTTCATAAATTCATTTACGTAAATGAATTGAGGGGGGGGGGGGGGGGGGGGGAACGCCCATTTAGACCCCCGCCCCTCCTCCCCCCCCCCCCCTCCCCCCTCTCCCCTCCCTCCCCGCCCTTCCCATGCCTTCCCCTCATCACTCACTCCACTACCCACGCCCAAATTCCCCTTTGCGCGTCTCCCCACCTTCGCTGATCGTCCCTTACCTCGTCTCTTTGTGCAAACATCCTTTCCCCTTCCCTTCCCCTTCCCCGCCCCCCCGCCTCAACTTCGCCTATCATCCGCCCATTCTTCATCGTCACCACCCCAACAGCACCAAGCAGAGGGCGAGTTCCCTTCCTCCCCCCATCCCATTCAGTCATCTCTTCTCGTGAGGGGTGGGGGCGACACCGACCAAAGCGGAGAATGGGCGCCGGCGGTAGAGAGGTGGCGGCGGGGGGGGGGGGGGGGGAAGGGGGAAGACCCCTCCCCTTCCGCCCCCCTTCACTCTCCAGCCCCTTCCTCGTCCCTTCCCTCGCCCCCCTCCTTCCCCCGTCCCTTCCCCTCGTCCCTTTCCCCTCTCCCCGCCCCTTTCTTCCCCTCCCGCCTTCTGCCCCTCCCTGTCCGTCTTCTTCCCCCTCCTCTGCTTTCCCTACCCCTTCCCCTCGCCCCCGTCCCTCCATTTTCCCCTTTCCCCTTGGGAGAGTCATTCATTCCCTCGCCCCCGCCCGCCTTTCTGTTGTCTCTCACACAGTTGTCCTCTTTCTCCCCAGCTTTTGTGCTTTGCACTCCCTCCCCATCCCTCCCCCTCATTTTCGACTGCTCTTCCCCGTCCCTCCACCACTCCCCTCACCTGACAGGTCCAGCCATTGCTTCAGCTTCTGTTTTAAGGGGCATTTTCTCGCAGTCCACAAAATTGCCTCCCCCGGGGGGGGAGGGGCTTTCGCCGCCCCAGGCAAATTTAGCCCCCCCCCCCCTCCGACTGTGTTTAGCCTTTTTGTGTCTTCCTTCGCACATTGGTGCCCTTTCTTTGTTCGCTCTGTTCGGCATTTTCTCTCCCCATTCCATTGCATTTCATTTCGCTTTCTTTAGCATTTTACACCATTTCCTTACAATTCTCTGAACTGCTCCAAATTGTCTCGTCTTCCCCCGAAATGTCCGAAGTTTGGAATCATTTCTTCATGGCCTCCAACGGTCTCTCCGTCACTTGCAATCACTGCGGAAAATTCATGAAGCGCTCCGACTCGTCCACAAAGTCAATGTGGGGCCATCTGAAGGCATTCCATGCCGATTTGGTGGGCGAAGAGACCTTCCGGCTGAAGCGAACGCGCCGAATGAGAGGCGAAGGCGGAGGAACCAAAACGAAAATGGCATCGGCAAAGGCAAAAGCGGGCGAAGGCAAAGGCGCAACGAACGGCACGAAGGGAAGGAAGAAGACGAACCCGGCGGACGAGCTTATAGCGCCCAGCAATTCATCCGTCGGTTCCTCATTCTCTTCCGCTTCTTCTTCGTCCGGAGGGGAGGAAATGGACGAACTGGAAGATTCAGTCGAATGCTCAAGTCGGGCGAGCAGTCAAGAAGAAGCGGACAGAACGAGCGCAGAATTGGAAGAAGCGAATGAGGAGAGGCGGAAGAGCAACGCGACCTCACCGATGGTCGACGAAGCGGCGGACACCCGTGCCGAAGAGCAAAAGGTCCGTGCCGTTATCAGCCAAAAGCCACGCCAAAGCGGCAAACAATGTTCTTCCCCTTCCATCCCCGCGGAACGATCATTGTTCAATCTCCCCTCTCTCTCTCTTTCCTTCTCTCTCTCTCTCTTTCCTTTCTCTCTCTCTCTCTCTCTCCTTCTTCCTCTCCTCTATCCCTCTACCTCTATCTCTTCATACAAACAAATTTTAAAAAAAAGATTCATTTTCATAAAACCCTTTCTTTTCAGACCCCAACTCAACCCTACGTGAAGCGAAAGCGTCACAAAGAGCGTCAGCCGTCCGAATTCGCGGCGGAAGAGTCGCCGCTTTACGTTCCGCTGGTGGCCGCCGTCTCTCAACAGAGTGCGGAAGTTGAACAGCTGCAACAACAGCTTCACAGTCGCGCTGCGCTCTCCTCTTCCCCCGCTGTGCCGTCCTTCGGTTGCGCTGTGCCGTCCTCTGCCAATGCCATTCCGTGTTCGGCTTTGGCATCATCCGCCTTCTCCAAATACTCCACCGCCGCATTGCTAATGGAAAATGGCAGCGCCGGCGGCGGATGTTCCGTTGGCACGGCTTCTCCGTCGCACGCTGCCGAGGCTCCCAAGCAGTGCTTCCGAAGTGCTGAAGGACAACATTCGCAGCAACAGCAGTCGCACCCATTGCCTGCCCCGAGGCCAAAGTACGGAATGGAGGCGCTCTCCGGCATGGACAATTCCCCGCTGACAATGACTGCGGGCGTTGCCGACTCGGCAATGTTTGCCAATTTGGACGCGGTGAGAAGCAAAGACAATAATGGTTCATTAATTATTTCTTTGTTTTTTTAGGCCGTCGCAATGAATCATCTGCTGACTGAGTATCAGCACCAGCAGCAGAAGAACAGTTCGAACAGTGTGCAGTCAATGCACCAAAATGTGCAGCAAAAGTTGGCGTCCAATCGCAATTGCCATGCGCAGCAGCAAATGAATGGCCAACAGCTGAACGAACTGCTCGCCATTTACGCCGCTTCAGCACTCCAACAGCAGCAGCAGAAAAGTGCCGACCCGCAGCAACAACAATTGGCAGCACAGCAGGCGGCCGCGGCCGTCTCGTGGCTTTACAATTGGGAATGGATGACAGCAGCAGCGGCGGCGACAAGCAAACCGACGCAGCAGCAAAAGCCAGTGAACAGCTTGAATTTGACCCCCGTGGGAACAACTCCGACGAAAGTGACCAAAGGCACACCAAACGAACGGAGGACAGCAGCAGGAGGAAGCAGTAACAGCAACAACGGAAACGCACTGAATATGCTGATGAGTGCAGGGATACCACTGCTCAGTGCACTTAGCCTGGGCGGAATTGGCACGGGAAACAATGGGACGGCGGAAGTTGCGCAACGGAATTGTGAGGAGATGAAGCCGCAGCAGCAGCAGACCAACCCGAACAAACAGCAAACGGTAAAAGACAACGAATCGCAACGAACGAAAAGCGCAATTCAGCAGAAGCGGAAAAGCCCAGCGGAGGAGCGCGACTGTGCCGCCTCACTTTTGGCATTGGCGGACAGAGCGGCGACTGATCCGTCGCAGCGCGGGGGGCCGAGTCCACCAAAGAACCGAAAGTTGGGCGAACACTGCGAGAAGCAGCCGCAAGACAACCAAAACGGCGAGGGAAACGCGGCGAACGGATTGGCGGACGGAGCGAGCGAAGCGCTGGCCGAGTCACTGGTGTTGTACGGAATGCACAGAATCGCAATGGAACTGCAGCTGAGTTATTATGTGCATGGGAACAAAGCGGGCAGAGCCGAATATGCTTTCTACTGCAGCAACACAGACGGAAATGCAAATGCAAAGTGAGAAGCACAGACAAAGCGGGAGAGGGGGAGGAAGGGGAAAAGGGAGAGGGACGAGAGGGAGTAGGAGGGCGAAGGAAGGACGAGAGGAAAGGGGATGGAAGAGGGGGGAAAGGGAGAGGGACGAGAGGGAGCAGGAGGATGAGATAGGGAGCGAGGGGAGGGGGACGGAAGGATGAGAGGAAGCGGGATGGGAGAGGGAGGGAGGGGAAGGGAGCGGAGACGAGAAAGAGGGGAGAGGGATAAAGGCGTCGTTAGAGGGGGAAGGAAGGACAAGAGGAAGGGGAGAGGGATGGAAGAAAGGGGGAGGGTTTTGGGAACCGTAATTTCACTTACAATTTGTCTGGCATTTTCAGCGTCCAACGGATGGTTACGCTGACCGAGTCGGCCGATCAATTACTGCACATCCGCGAGCACGCCAACGGAACGGTGGTAGCGGAAGAGTGCTGGCCGAAGAACGCGGAGCCGGGGACGCTTTTGCTATCATTGAGGGATAAATGCCAGCGGCGATTGTGCGCGTGAGACATTTCGCCAACGGATGAGACATTTCGCCAACGGAAGAGACATTTGAATTGAGAGAAGCAGAGGAAGCGACAAAGGGCCTAAGAACGCTTATGTTTTTTCTTTTTTGTTATTTGTTTTTACGATCGTACAAAATGAATTTTCCATCTCTCACTTCTCTGCTGCCCTCGTGTTCCATGCACTCTCTCATCGTCTCCTCTTTCTTTGTCCATTGTGATCGCACACCTCGTTCATTTCTCAATCATCTTTTTCTCTAATTTATTATTGTCCCAATATTTTCTCGTCCAATTTTGTCAGCCTGCACATTTTTATGACATTTTATTTTGTTTTCTTACTTTTAATAAAGGGACGCATTTTTATAATTGAAATTTCAACTTTTTTTAAACCTCCCTTCTTCCCCTTGCGCTCTTCCCCTCCCCTCCTCCTTCCTCCTTATCCCTGCCCCTTTTTTTCCTCTATCCCTTTCTCTCTCTCTCTCTCCTTCCCCTCCCCTCCTCCTTCCTCCTTATCCCTGCCCCTTTTTTTCCTCTATCCCTTTCTCTCTCTCTTTCTCCTTCCCCTCCCCTCCTCCTTCCTCCTTATCCCTGCCCCTTTTTTTCCTCTATCCCTTTCTCTCTCTCTCTCTCCTTCCCCTTTCCCTCTCCTTCCTCCTTCCCCCTTATCCCTTCCCTCTTCTTTTCCCTTCTCATTTTCACCAATTTTTCTTTTTGAAATTTCACAGTGAAATTTTCCGCCCGTTTAATTTCCTCCGTTGGCAATGTCCGCTGCACACAAATCTGCCCAAAAGCGGGCCATCCGTTCAGCCGCCAAATTCATTTTCCTACCATTCGTCCCTCGTTACCACAAGCGCTCTCGGCAACTTTTTGGCCATTTTCCTCTGCACAATTTAATTGGTCGCATTTTATCGCCAAAAGTAAAATTAAAACAAGAATAGCCAATTAGCCTTAAAATGGAACTACAAAAGAAGCGCAATGTCTGATAATGAGGACGAATTAACGGCGATTCAGCGAAGACGGCGACTAACAGAGGGAACGGACGAGAAAAGCCGATTCAGGTGGGAGATTAAGCGGAGCGTGGGGGGCGAAGGACTGCTTGGCACTTTCTTTGGCATTGGCATTTGGGAAAGGCAATTTGAATTTGGAATTGGCAATTTGAAATCCAAAGGGGGAATACTTTTAAAGGATGCGACTAAAGAAAAATCCTCGGTTAATTAATCAAAGCTTCGCAATTGGAAATTGCGTCACTGATGAAAAAGTGAACGGAAGCAAATTGAGGGAATTGAAAAGAATGAATTCAATTTAGGCAGAAAGAATTATTTTATGGTTCGTCTCTTAACTTAATTTGGGAGTTGGGCCGGGGAATTCATTCATCCCAAATTCCAAATTCCATTGTCCTAATTCACTTCGTCCCCCCCCCCCCCCTCAGACCCCCTTTAACTCCGTCCAATTCGCTTTTGCTTCGCTCTCCGCCCGTCATTATGATCACCAGCCCATCGCTTCCCAACAGCAGGGAAGAGCATTTGGCGAAGCAGCAGGTGACAATGAATGAATGGCCAAACCGTTGGAATTTCCTTTTTGGCTCAATGCGCGGACAAATGGGTCCCGAGACTGAATCCGTTGCGCAGGTGCCGTCTTCCAATGGGAACGGAACTTCCTCTTCCGCCTCGTCCTCTGCCGGCACCACACGTGTCAATCATCCGCCGCAGCCGTTCCCCGTGCCATTGCAGCGGCGCCGCTCCTCCTGCTCCTCCTCCGTCAGCTCTCCGCTGGGCAGTGCCGCCTTTCATCCGCGCTATTCCACCCCTCGGCTGTCCATCACTTCGCTCGGCTCTGTTGCCAAAACTTTCCGCAACATCGCTGCGTTTATTGTGCCTGAGGAGGAGGGTGAGCGCGAGAGGGCACGCGATCGGCTGCGTAAGAAAGCGATGATGCGCGGGGGAAGTGTGGCGACGGAGACGCAACGCCGGAGGGGAAGCGGAAGGGTTTTCGAGTTTTTCCCCGGCCTCAAAGTGGCCGAAACGGAGCCAAAAAAGTGAGCCATGGGCGGAAAAACAATGAAAGGACAGCGGAAAAAAAAAATATTTATGGGAAAAGGAAAAAATGGAAAAATAAATTTAATAATTTTAAATTATTTAAAGAAATAATTTTTGTCTTCGTTTTTTTATTCTGTTGCGTACGCAAAACATTCATTGTTCATCCTTTTAAGTGCTTTTCGTGTTAAATTCCCTAATTGCCCTAATATTTGCTAATTGCTTTGTTTGAAACTTTGCTAATGTTTCCCTTGGGGCAGTCAGTCGACTTCGGTCGCTTCGGGCGTTTGAAAATAAAAGCCCATTCTTGCTGACAATTGTAAGGCCCGTGTTCAGAATGTGTGCAAAATTGAATTCAAATTAACTTTTTCAAGCCCTGATAGCCTAAACAGCATTAAAATTAAGAAAACACAGTTGTTTAGGCTATCAGAGATTGAAAAACTTAAGTTTGAACCCAATTTTTGACATAGGCGCAAATGTCGGATAAACCGTAAGGCCAATCTAATGTATTCCAATTCGGATGGGTAGGCAAAAACTCAGTCTCGATTCAAAATCCCCCCCTCCGCAATTCCATGGCATTTCTCTGCTCTGTCCGTCTCTCCCCCCAATTCCATGGCATTTCTCTCTGTCCGTCTCTTCCCCCCCTCCGCAATTCCATGGCATTTCTCTCTGGCTCTGTCCGTCTCTCCCCCCCAATTCCATGGCATTTCTCTGCTCTGTCCGTCTCTTCCCCCAATTCCATGGCATTCTTCTTCTGCTCTGTCCGTCGCTTTCCCCCCAATTCAGGGCATTCTCGCTCTTCCGTCTCTCCCCCAATTCCATGGCAGTTTCTCTGCTCTTGGTCCGTCATCGTTCCCCCAATTCCATGGCATTTCTCTGCTCTGTCCGTCTCTTCCCCCAATTCCATGGCATTTCTCTGCTCTGTCCGTCTCTTCCCCCAATTCCATGGCATTTCTCTGCTCTGTCCGTCTCTCCCCCCAATTCCATGGCATTCTCTGCTCTGTCCGTCTCTCCCCCCAATTCCATGGCATTTCTCTGCTCTGTCCGTCTCTTCCCCCAATTCCATGGCATTTCTCTGCTCTGTCCGTCCTCTCCCCCCATTCCATGGCATTTCTCTGCTCTGTCCGTCTATTCCCCCCAATTCCATGGCATTTCGCTGCTCTGTCCGTCTCTTCCCCCAATTCCATGGCATTTCTCTGCTCTGTCCGTCTCTCCCCCCAATTCCATGGCATTTCTCTGCTCTGTCCGTCTCTTCCCCCCAATTCCATGGCATTTCTCTGCTCTGTCCGTCTCTTCCCCCAATTCATGGCATTTCTCTGCTCTGTCCGTCTCTTCCCCCCAATTCCATGGCATTTCTCTGCTCTGGTCCGTCTCTTCCCCCCAATTCCATGGCATTTCCTCTGCTCTGTCCGTCTCTTCCCCCAATTCCATGGCATTTCTCTCTGCTCTGTCCGTCTCTTCCCCCAATTCCATGGCATTTCTCTGCTCTGTCCGTCTCTCCCCCCAATTCCATGGCATTTCTCTGCTCTGTCCGTCTCTTCCCCCCAATTCCATGGCATTTCTCTGCTCCTGTCCGTCTCTTCCCCCCAATTCCATGGCATTTCTCTGCTCTGTCCGTCTCTTCCCCCCAATTCCATGGCATTTCTCTGCTCTGTCCGTCTCTCCCCCCAATTCCATGGCATTTCTCTGCTCTGTCCGTCTCTCCCCCCAATTCCATGGCATTTCTCTGCTCTGTCCGTCTCTTCCCCCAATTCCATGGCATTTCTCTGCTCTGTTCCGTCTCTTCCCCCAATTCCATGGCATTTCTCTGCTCTGTCCGTCTCTTCCCCCCAATTCCATGGCATTTCTCTGCTCTGTCCGTCTCTTCCCCCAATTCCATGGCATTCTCTGCTCTGTCCGTCTCTTCCCCCCAATTCCATGGCATTCTCTGCTCTGTCCGTCTCTTCCCCCAATTCCATGGCATTTCTCTGCTCTGTCCGTCTCTTCCCCCCAATTCCATGGCATTTCTCTGCTCTGTCCGTCTCTTCCCCCAATTCCATGGCATTTCTCTGCTCTGTCCGTCTCTCCCCCCAATTCCATGGCATTTCTCTGCTCTGTCCGTCTCTTCCCCCCAATTCCATGGCATTCTCTGCTCTGTCCGTCTCTTCCCCCCAATTCCATGGCATTTCTCTGCTCTGTCCGTCTCCTTCCCCCCAATTCCATGGCATTTCTCTGCTCTGTCCGTCTCTTCCCTCAATTCCATGGCATTTCTCTGCTCTGTCCATCTCTTCCCTCAATTCCATGGCATTTCTCTCTGTCCGTCTCTTCCCCCCCGCCCCAATTCCATGGCATTTCTCTGCTCTGTCCGTCTCTTCCCCCCAATTCCATGGCATTTCTCTGCTCTGTCCATCTCTTCCCTCAATTCCATGGCATTTCTCTGCTCTGTCCGTCTCTTCCCCCCCGCCCCAATTCCATGGCATTTCTCTGCTCTGTCCGTCTCTTCCCCCCCCCAGTTCCATGGCATTTCTCTGCTCTGTCCGTCTCTTCCCCCCAATTCCATGGCATTTCTCTGCTCTGTCCGTCTCTTCCCCCAATTCCATGGCATTTCTCTGCTCTGTCCGTCTCTCCCCCCAATTCCATGGCATTTCTCTGCTCTGTCCGTCTCTCCCCCCAATTCCATGGCATTTCTCTGCTCTGTCCGTCTCTTCCCCCCAATTCCATGGAATTTCTCTGCTCTGTCCGTCTCTTCCCCCCAATTCCATGGCATTTCTCTGCTCTGTCCGTCTCTCCCCCCAATTCCATGGCATTTCTCTGCTCTGTCCGTCTCTTCCCCCCAATTCCATGGAATTTCTCTGCTCTGTCCGTCTCTTCCCCCCAATTCCATGGCATTTCTCTGCTCTGTCCGTCTCTTCCCCCCAGTTCCATGGCATTTCTCTGCTCTGTCCGTCTCTTCCCCCCAATTCCATGGCATTTCTCTGCTCTGTCCGTCTCTTCCCCCAATTCCATGGCATTTCTCTGCTCTGTCCGTCTCTCCCCCCAATTCCATGGCATTTCTCTGCTCTGTCCGTCTCTTCCCCCCAATTCCATGGCATTTCTCTGCTCTGTCCGTCTCTTCCCCCCAATTCTATGGCATTTCTCTGCTCTGTCCGTCTCTTCCCCCCAATTCCATGGCATTTCTCTGCTCTGTCCATCTCTTCCCTCAATTCCATGGCATTTCTCTGCTCTGTCCGTCTCTTCCCCCCCCCCCAATTCCATGGCATTTCTCTGCTCTGTCCATCTCTTCCCTCAATTCCATGGCATTTCTCTGCTCTGTCCGTCTCTTCCCCCCCCCCCCCCCGCCCCAATTCCATGGCATTTCTCTGCTCTGTCCATCTCTTCCCCCCCCCCCAATTCCATGGCATTTCTCTGCTCTGTCCATCTCTTCCCCCAATTCTATGGCATTTCTCTGCTCTGTCCGTGTCTTTCCTTAACAGATGGCTTATCTTTCTGTCTGTAGTCTCTTTTTGTCCCATTCTTCCGCTCTTTCCGTTTTCTCATTGCCCAATTTTCAGCGGCCATTTCATTGGCACACAGAGAGAACTCCGAAGGAAAAGAAAGAAAGAAAATACGAGAAGCTCGGGCAATGCCCATGGGCACTTTTGGCCGGAAAAGGACACCAAATCCTTCAGCAGGCGGCGCCCAATTCCATGGCATTTGTATCGATGCCTTCCACCCGAACAAACACTTTTTACTTTGGCCATGCATTGCCGCCATTCAATCTCTTTACCCAGTAAATATTAGTGATACTCAAGACCGAAGATGGAAAATATTGATCATATGGCCCAGAGCCCAAAATGGTCGAAATATATACCAATCGATAGCTCTCGGTCTGTAAGGGAACAATCCGAAAGAATTTTTTTGCGGAAACCAATCCCTGAAGAGTTACAGACCCGGGACTGAAATGGCCAAATGCCTTTGGGACTGAACCGTCCACCGCTCAAAAGGCATGGAATTGCGACAAAATTGATATCAATCGATTCCTCTAGGCTTCTAAATTATGAATCCGAAAGAATTTTTGGACAAAAATGAAAATAACCGAAGTTATGGGTCCCCAAAACCTAGAAAAATGACACTAGAAAAACCGTCTATAATTTGAAAATTTAATTTTTCCTATTGCGCTAAAAAACCGCCGCACACTCGACTACGGCGGCCAGTAGGTGGGGCGAGACTACGGGCTACGGAAGAAGTCCGCGCGTGATCCGCAGGCGGTTGACTGATTGGCGGGGGCCCTTCGGGCCCCCGCAGTCAACCGCCTGTGGCGCTCGTCAGACGTCTTCCTCCGCCCTCCGTCTCGCCCCACTACTTGCTCCGTCTTCGCATGCTCCCTTTTGCGAAGTTCAAAAACCTGGTGTTTTTCGTTTTTTTGGCTCGCCTAAATTAATTTTTTAATCAAAGTCATTTTTTGAGATTTTTGAGGACCCATAACTTTTTTCAATTTCTTTTTATCCAAAAAATCTTTCGGATTCTTAATTAGCAGACCGTGCGGAATCGATTGATATCAATTTTATCACAATTCCATGTGTTTTGAGTCGTGGACGGTTCAGTCCCAAAGGCATTTGGCCATTTCAGTCCCGGGTCTGTAACTCTTCAGGGATTGGTTTCCGCAAAAAAATTCTTTCGGATTGTTTCCTTACAGAACGAGAGCTATCGATTGGTATATATTTCGACCATTTTGGGCTCTGGGCCATATGATCAATATTTACCCCGAAGATTTTCCGAGAATTGAGACAGATAAAAAAAACCTAGACTTTTCTCGGGATTTGAATTTTTGAATTCAGTCCCTCCCGAAGCCAAGGGTCTGACAATGCACTTGAGTCGAGACTCGAGAATCTCGAGCATCATTAATCAATATGAATCACTCATTTCATTTTTAATTTTTTAATTCATTTTTCTTTTTTTGTCTCCCCCCATCCGCCGATGTTTCCTTTTTCCCCTCAATTAAATTTTGTTTCTCACAATTCTCCGCTTCTCGCCATCTGTCAATTTAACTTCATCTCATACTTTTCTCCCTTTGTTTTTCCTCTCACCGAAAATGCCATTTTTCCTCATTCAGGGCATTTTTTGATGGCATTTTCTCCCCCCCCCCCCCTACTCTCTGTCAGACCATCATTTGTACTCATTTATTTACAAAGTCTTCTTATCAACTCGAGAATTGTTCTCCCCCCCCCCCCCCCCCGCCTCTTTTTCACTTCCTTTCATCTTTTGTCAATTATCGCAATAATAAATTATAACAAAGTGAATTTTTAATTTTCCATTCGTCTTTTCCTCCTTCCCATCCTTTCTTTCCTTAATGGATGAACTTGAAATTGATTTGTGAGTGCTGCTGGAGGGGTCCTTGGGCCGAGGAAGCAGTTTCCGTACAATAATAATTATCAATATTTATTAGTAATTTGTGATTAAATTTTGAATATTTTGTACTTCCATCAGCAGAAGGCGAAACATTCAAAGCGAAGCCCACCCACGCAAATTCACTTCCATTTTCATCCCACCATCTTTCCCCCTCCCCCAATCCGCCATCACTTTTTATACATTTCCTTTTCTTCAGTTGGGTGACAGAAATTTAGTGCGCGAAAAAGTTGGTACAAATCGATGCATTTTGGAGAGGAATTGCGCAAGAAAATTATGGCGGGGGCATAAAAATGGGAAAGATTTGGAGGACAAATCGACGCAATGGGCGGGCGAGGGAATGCGAAATGAATTCGGTTGGGTTGTCTCCTTTCTGTTTTTTGGTCTTCCTTTGTTTGATGATATGTAAACAAATAATCATTCTTTTGCTGGCACCGCCGCCGCCGCATAAATTTAATCCGTCCGTTCGATTTATCCTTTTTTTTTTTGTATCTCTTTAATTTAATCCTTTCTTCCGCTTTGAATTAGCAAAATGATTTCGTCCACCGCCGTGCCTCGCCCACTTCGCTCGTCGAATCAACAAAAACAGCAGCCAAACGCACTGACCAAACAGAACGGTGCTCATCAGCAGAAGACGCCTATCAAAGCCAGGGAGGGCAGCAGAAACAGTCAGAAAAAGCCGAAATTGGGGGATGAATCAAAATGAATTGTTATTTAAAGGGAACGACGCATTGCGCGCACAGAAACCAAACGGTCATTCGCCGCGTACGCCGAGCGTTCCGCCGGTGAATAAGCGATACGCTCACGTAAAAAGGCAACTAATCACTTTCATATCCTTTGACTCGTTGGTTATTCTTCAGCAAAGTCGGGTCCATCACTGAGTACACTCCGTCGCCCAGTCAAGTGAAGATTTTCCACGAATCTGTCCGAGTCAGCGCCACTCCCAAAGTCGGCTCACTGCAAAATGCGTCCCATGTGCCCGGTTCGGAGGGAGGGGAGGGGGCGTTAATCGGCTGTTTTTCCAAATAAATAAATTATTTGCATTTAGCCGGTGGAAATGTGACGATCGAGAACAGAAAACTCAACTTCCGGGAGGCAGCAAAGCCACGGGTGGAGGACAAATCGGAAGTGCCAATTCCAAAGAGTGAGAAAAAGGTAAGAAAATGGGGGATGGCATCGCCAACAAAAGGGAAGGAATGTTTTGACAGATTGCGACTCAAAAGTTGGAATGGAAGGCCCAGCCCAAAGTCGGTTCGTTGGACAATGTGAAGCACAAACCCGCGGGGGGCAACCTCAAAGTTTTAACAGTTTCACTTTCATCCCTTTAAAGAGTGGGCCGATGTTTCAGATATTCCACGAGTCGGTGCGGGTGAAATGCGAGTCCAAAGTTGGGTCCCTTGACAACATCGGACACGTGCCCGGCGGGGGCAATGTTAAGGTGGCATTAATTAGTCCAAACAATGGCACTTTCCCTCCCCCTTCGCTTTCCTTCTCTTACCCCCCCCCCCTCCTCATTAGATTTCGGATTACGCACGCTAGTGTTTCCGGCAGCGGTGATGGCTCCAGACGTGATACTTTTGATTCGGGCCGCAGTTCGTCCTCCGCCGACCTCCCAAAAACAAAAAACGTTGTGCTCAGTCCGCAACGTTCGCCGCGACCCGTGGAAATGATTCTGACACCGAAGGAAATTCCGCCGACGGACGACGACGAACAAAATGACGCGAACAGAGGACACATTGGACAAGCGGAAGTAGTGGAAGGAGAGAAAAGGAACGGAGAGAGGGCGACGGAAGAGGGAACCCCGCAGGGGACGAAGGAAGCGGAAACGGGGCAACTGATCAATTTTGGGGACTGACCAGTGAGAAGGACAAAAAGCCCATTCCGAAGGAGAACAGTAGTGACGATGACTGATTTCTGTTCGCCGCCTCATTTTGAATGGCACCATCTGTCAATCCATGCCAATCAATCTCATAAAATATTTAGTAATTAATTTTTGTAGATTCATTCTGTTTTCTGTCGATTAAACTATGAACATTTAATTTTCTGGGTACACCCCAAAACGTCGCCGCCGAAACGTCGCCGGAACATAACGTCGCCGCAAAAAAAAAAAAAGTTTTCAAAATTTTAAGAAAATTAAAAATTTTTTAGCTTTTTTGAAAATCTAAGTGTTAATAAAAACTAAATTTGGTAATAGTGCAGTTTGTTCCCCCCCCCCTTTTTCGAAAAAAATTTTAATGTCCTAAAAACAAGTTTCCTGTGGGTTTCGAGGTCGCTGATCAGTGATCACGAATATGATATTTATTTGACTAATTTCGAACCCCGGACCAGAATTCGAACAAAAACTCGAAAATTCAAAATTTTCGAATTTCATATTTTAGTTCAAGTTTTGTTTAAATACATGGAAACTAACTGAAAGTCATAAGTGCTTCAATAAAAGATCATTTAAACCATTTTTAGACTAAAAATGTGAAATTCGAAAAATTTGAATTTTAGACTTTTTGTTCGAATTCGGTCCGGGGATCGGAATTAGTCGAAATGGGTGCCGGATTCGTGATCAGCGACCTCGAAAACCCCAGGAAACTTGTTTTCAGGCCATTAAAAAAATTTTCGAAAAGGGGGGAACAAACTGCACTATTACCCTAATTGCTGATTTTTAAGAAAAAAATCAAAAAAAAAAAACTTGAAAAATTTTTTCCTTGAATTTCTTAATAAAATTTTTTTTTGAATTTTTCTGAAATTTTCCGAACCAGGCTAGGTAACTAAAAAATTTTTGATAATTTTTTTAAAATTAAAGAAAAAATTTTGTGGCGACGTTATGTCCCGGCGACGTTTCGGCTGGCGACGTTTTGTCCTGCTCCCTAATTTTCTTATATCGTTTTGTTAATGACTTGGGCTGGCATTTTTGGAACTTAAAATCGGTCAAGTATTGTCAGAAACACTCAAAACGATTTTTGAAATTGTCATTTATTTGCGCCTTTGGTCTAATACATTGATTAAGCTATTTAACACTATAAAAATATAAAACCCGTAGGAGGGAAGGGAAGGGATGGACGACGGAAGAATGATGAGGGATGGCGGGGGGGGGGGGATTTGGAAGTGATCGGTTGGAAAGAATTAAAGACGGATAGGGCGGGGATTCATTTGGGTGTCCATGTGACAGATAAAAGGGGAGGGGGTAAGCAAAAGGGATCATTCTTTTCGGCATTTGTTAAATCTCAGATTCGTGATCAGAGTATTTTTAACCCCAAATCCATTGATAACTTGGCGCTACTGTAAAAGTGAGTTTTTGAAAAATTTTTCACTTTTTTTTTTGGTAAATTTTTTTTTGTTTAAAAAGTCATGAAACCAAGTACCTGGGGGTTTTAGAGGTCGCTGATCAAGAATATGACAATTATTTGGGCCTATTAAGAAATTTGGCACTAGTTATAGTGACAGATTTTTAATTTTATCAAAAACAAAAGGGGGACTCTTTTGCTTTGCAAAATTTTTTGGACAAAAAATCGTGAATTACTTTTTATTCACCATAATTGTGATGGTAATGCTTAATATACATCATTATGTGTAAATAAGCAAAAAAAAAATTTACCAAAAAAGTGAAAATTTTTTAAAAACTCACTTACAGTAGCGCCGATAACTTTTTTTAAAAATAATTTAAAAAATCGAAAAAAATCAATGATTTTCAAAATCTGAGGTTTAGATTAGATTCGTGATCAGCGCATTTTTCAAGCCCAGAAAAAAAACCTGCGAAATTTTTAACATTTTTTTTCATTGGGACACCAATTCTTGACCATTGCCAAAAGACATTTCTCCGTCGGTTAATTCAAAGACGAATACTTTTATCAATAGAACAACAAAAAAAAAGCAAGAATTAATATCATCAATTTAACTCCATCCAAAGTTACAGAAATAAACTAAAAATTCTTGGAGATCGGAACACGCACATCCAAAAGTATAAGCGGCTTTTGTCCCTTCATTTGGAACTTTTCTTTAGTGACATAAATAAACATCCGTCGCCTATTTGTAATTATCGGGAGCAGGAAAATGATGGATCTTCTGGACCATGTCCTTGTCCCTTAAATGGAACAATATCCAACAATCAGAATTGATGGAATGACTAACCAAAATAGCCCTTACGAGCATCGAGCGATCCGGCGTCTGCTGATTGCGCACGGAAGCAAATATTTTTTCCAAAGCTGGCGGAATGTTAGAACGACCAGATGGAAAAGTTTGATTTGGTGTTGATGAACCCGTTTCAGAACAGCCTGAACGAAAAGCAAATACGGTAAGTGATGGAATAGCAACAATTACCCGTAGAAGAAATGGCACCACCGCCAGGCACTTTGGACATATGACGCATCACCTTAATGGGAAAGCATCATAAACACTTGTGAAATGGGAGACCCACAGAAGTTGGCATAAATGCAGGAGAATTGAGCAAATTGAAGTTTTGGTTGAAATGATTGGAACGACTGGCGGAGATTTGGTTGTTGCTGTTGACTAGCGGGGGAGGCGGAGGAAACTGCGTCTGTGGAGAGCGGGAAGGCGGCGGGAGATGGGCCGGCATCACGGGCTGTTGTTGGTGATGGGGGAGACCATGGGTGGGCGGCATCGGCGGCATTCCCATCCCTCCGGGCCCAGTGGGAACGAAGAAAGGATGACGCATTTGAAGCGGGTGAACGCCCTGCTGCGGGTGATTTCCCTGGAAACAAAATGACATAAAAATATTTCTCATCATTATACAAGCAAACCCACATGGTTCGGCATAAAAGAAGGCGAATTTATGAAAGGCCGACTGGCAGAAGAAATTTGGTTGTTGTTGCTATTGACTAGCGGCGGTGGTGGGAATTGAGTTTGTGGAGAGCGAGAGGGCGACAAATAGGGAGGGAACAAAGGCTGTTGCTGCTGAACATGCTGGTGGTGGTGAAGAAACCCATGGCTGGGCATCGGCGGCAATCCCATCCCTCCAGGCCCAGCGGGACCGAAGAAAGGATGGCGCATTTGAAGCGGGTGAACGCCCTGCTGCGGGTGATTTCCCTGCTAAAAGATGAAATGAACCGCAAAATAAAAAATAAAATCAAAACCCACTGAATTCGCCAGAAAAACGGGTGAACTGAGAAAAGACCGATTGGCGGCGATGTTTGAGTTGTTAGCAAGCGGTGGAGGTAGAGGCGGAAATTGTGGCTGTGGAGAACGGGAAGGCGGCAAAAAAGGCGGACCCATCGGTTGCTGATTATGAGGGTAAAACCCGGCAGGGCCAGGCATCGGAGACATTCCCAACCCATCAAACGAAGGTTCGTAGAAAGGGATGTGCTGTTGGATCTGGATAAAAGTCGAGTTGACAAATTCTGAGATTCTATCTATCACCCACTTGTTTCGGTGGACCAATTGAACCCCCGCCACTGCTTGACGCGTTGTTGCTGGAAGCGCAACGACTGGTAGTCTCGGCAAATTTATGCGAATCGTCGGCCAATGCTTTGGGCTCCGAAACGGCGCCTTCTCCCATCCACTGCTTAAGTCGGCTGGTCGCCTTAACAGCAAATTATGATTAGCTTAACTTATTCCCTTACTAAAGTCATGGGCAGAGAAGGAAGGACAGTCTCGGGAGAACTGTTGTGCTGTTCTTCCACCGTTTTGTTGATGTTGACTTCTGAAAATTCACAAGATAGATTTGTACGAATAATATCCGAAGCGTACCTTTCTCACTTTGAATGTCCTCCTCAAATCCCATCAGCTCAATGATGTCAAAAGCTGATTCCGGTCCTTCGTCCATCCACTCGGGCAATGGCTCTTCTCCCATATTCGAACTCCGTCTTCGCTCGGTCGGTTTCCGCGCTCGGTCACCAGCCCCACGACGAGTCTAACAAAAAAAGATAAACATTGAAAAATAGGGTTTGTACTAGGTCTCTGGCTTTATTGAAACGTGTTTTTTAAAAATCGACTCCTTGGTTTTGCTAACTTGAAAGCCTAAATGATAAGATTAATGGAATAAACTATTCCAAGTTAATTTATGTTTTAAAGTGCCTGGACCCAATCCCAGGCCAAGTTCTACAAAAAACAAAGAAGCATGTATCACTCACTCTCGACTTCTCATTACTCCCATGCTTGGAAGTTGTTGCAGTTGACGACCAAGAAGTTCCGTTACCCCCAATGTTTGGAGTGTTTTGACTCGAACTGCCGCGGTTGGTACGACAAGTGGCCTCGAGAGCAGATTTTTGCTTAAGTAGCCAAAATAAAATAATTAAAGAATCAAGGCATTGGCAAATCCCTAATTATTATCCCCGGCCCACTCGCTCAGTTCTGACCGCTCCCCCACTCCAAATGCACCCACAAAGTCCGGTTTGAAGTCCATCCCATTGCTGGTAGTCGAAGCGCCTCTCCGCAGTCGAGCCGCCTTGATGTTCGCCTGTTGTTTGTCACTTTCCTGCTGCGGCGTGTTCACTGTTGCTGTTGAATTTCCTGAAACGCTTCCGCCTCCTCCACCGCTCCCAGCGGAAGTCTGACTGGCCGCTTTCCGCCTCACACGATTCTCCACTCCCTCACATTTCCATTTGTGCTGCAGCCATTTGTCCGGCGAGAATAACCCATCATCACTGAAATGAATGCTTGAATTTCAATTGCTGTCTGTTTTTACTCTTATATTTAGACAATATTAAACCCCTCTTAATAGCAAATTTACTTGTCAAAATCTTTCGATAAAAAGACAGGTCGTGTCCGGCAATAATTGCTTTCTCGAATCACCAGCAATTCTTCCTTATTGTAGCAGCGATATGTTGTCAATTGCTGTCTAGGGACATCCATTTTTTCTGGACCCAAATACTTGGAATTTTCTTTCATAACAAATGAAAGAAGTTAGTATAAATGGATAATAAATAATGTCTTAACGTCAAAATAAAAGAAAATACAATTTTAAAAATGGATTAAATTAATTGAGATGAAGCATTAAAGCAAAGGGAAAGCCAAACAGAAACAGATGAATTTTGGATTGGTATAAGAAATGTGAATGAAGATTTTTGAAAATTTATTTTGCTTATAAATAAAACGCCATAAAATTTAATAAAACAAAAATTGAAAAATAGAATGATTGAGATTGTTTGACGACTACAAATTCAACTAAATTTCAATCGATAAGCTTAAGGGAGGCATTTTCAAAAAATTCGAAAAATTGAATTATAACTTTTTGTTCAAGTTCCGTTTCAATGTTCAGATTGGTCATTAGGCAAAGGGTCATCTCCAAGTTTTTGATTCCCTTCCCCAACAGCAAAAAATTGCCCTTAATCAACTTATAAAGTTGTATTTAGAGACAAAAATTATCAAAAATGGCTGTCGGAAAGAACAAGAAGATGGGGAAAAAGGGAGCAAAGAAGAAGGCCGTCGACCCATTTACGCGCAAGGAATGGTACGACATCAAAGCGCCCGCAATGTTCACACACCGAAACGTTGGCAAAACTTTAGTGAACCGCACCCAGGGAACACGTAAATGAGGGTTTAGGCTTTCTCAAAAATTTTCTGATTTAGGCATTTCAAGTGACTTTCTGAAAGGTCGGGTCTACGAAGTTTCGTTGGGCGATCTCAACAGCACGGACGCCGACTTTAGGAAGTTCAGATTGATCTGCGAAGAAGTGCAAGGCAAAATTTGTTTGACCAACTTCCACGGGATGACATTCACCAGGGACAAACTGTGCTCCATTGTCAAAAAGTGGCATGTATGCGTATCTTTTATACAAAATGCCCGGAATTGAATTAAACTTTCCTATTTAGACACTCATTGAGGCCAATGTGGCAGTGAAGACCACCGACGGTTTCTTACTCCGACTCTTTTGCATTGGCTTTACCAAACGAAATGCCAATCAAATCAAGAAGACGAGCTATGCAAAGACATCTCAAGTAAAACTTATCCGCAGGAAAAATTTTTTATGTTCTCCTTAGAAAACTATTTCAACTGCTCAATATACACGCAATTTAATATCTAAAATTGCTTTAGGTACGGATGATTCGTGCCAAAATGGTGGAAATAATGCAAAAAGAGGTTTGGTCGTCGAATTTATTCCCATATATGTCAAATGTCTTCTTTGCTTTGTTAGGTCTCTTCCGGCGACTTGAAAGAGGTGGTCAATAAGCTGATCCCGGACTCCATCGGCAAGGACATTGAGAAGGCGTGCTCCTTCTACTACCCGTTGCAGGACGTTTACATCCGTAAAGTGAAGGTGTTGAAGAAGCCGAAGTTCGAGCTGGGCAAATTGCTGGAGATGCACGGCGAGGGTGCCGGAACGGTCGCCACTATTACGACGGCCACCGGAGAGAAAATCGAAAGTCGGCCGGACGCATACGAACCGCCCGTTCAACAGAGCGTTTAAATGGTCAGATGGACAAAATGGAGATTATATTTGACTGTTTGCATCCGAATTGTTTTGCTGTTGTTGTTAAACTGACTTTGTTGGATGTTTTTCAGCTATGCGTTGACAGTTTTTTTGTTTTTAACTCATTAGGCTTATAAAAGAGCGGCTGAAGTGCACTCTTTATGAGTTTATCAATTAATCAGACCAGGTTTTTATACAATAACTTTGTTTATGTTCGAATAAGTCTTATATTAGTTTTATCTGAAAGCCAAAGTCTAAATTAGCCAAAATAATAAAATCTCAACGTTTAGTTAATTTCCGAAAAGGATATGATTAAATTCGTTTTTACTTTATGTTAGCATTATCTTGTTTTCTCTTATTATTACCTTATTCAGACTGTGCTAATTTAGGGTTTGTTCGAACATGAACAATGTTATTGCATAAAGACCCAGGTATTGTTAAAGATTGGACTCATAAAGTGCATTTAGAACCAAAAGAGCTTATAGTGAGATCATTCATTCATCACTTAAACGGAAAGCACTTGATTCAAATTGAAGATAAAAGCTTCAAACTGGCATTTTAAGTTCGTCGCCATACATTTGGGTGGGTTTTGCCTTCAAAACTTCATCCAATCACCACATGGAGAAGGGACCGCAATGGGGCAAAAGATCAGCGAATTCACAGCCTCTTGTGCAGCATATTTGCATCAGTTCGGTGGTGTTTGCCGGTCTGTACATTTTCCGTCTTTGTTGAATTGCGTTTACGTCTCCTCCGGCGATGCCTTGGGCTTTTTCATCAGCGCCGCCTTGTGCCATCGTCGCTCCCCTTCCAAAGGCCACGGCATGTGCCCTCCCAAATCCGAACATTGCGTGCCTTTTCCTTCGCCGCTTTTTCATCGGACATGCCAATTCAAAGGCTTCGAAGAAGGAACGACCTCCTAAACAACAACAGATTTCAATTAGCTTTGATTAGTTGCGATTTACCCGGAGGGCATAATTTCAATCTGCCAAAAATATTTGGAGTTTCGTCCTGCGTTTTTTGTTTTAATTTTTCTTCCTTTTTCTTGTTAGTTGGCTGAGTTTCCAATTGTTCTGCGATTGTCCGTCGGTTGACCAACGAATTCATTGGGTAAAATCGCGTCATGGAATTTAGCATGGAAATTGGCAATGCATTTGCCAGGAGAACGGATGATGAGCGGAAGTCATTTGTTGTGGCGGATGAACTGCTTGGACTTGAGGACGAACGTTCGGAAGATGGGCGAAGGACCAAAAGGAGGGAGGGGAGGAGGAGAAGGCCACGGAGGAGAAGTAGAGGGGAAACAATGCATGAATGACGGACGGACATCCCAACAGTTTCTTTTGAATGGGGGAAAATACTGTAAGGGGACAAATTGGTGAAGGGCCAAAAATGGAAAATTAGGGGAGGGCGAAAAAAAAGAGTAAAAATTAGGGGGGGGGTGGATTGTGGAGGAGTAAACAATGTGAAAAATAAAGGGGGGGGGTTGGGGAGGGGGTTAGAAAAGTGAAATTGGGTGGGGGGTAAAAAAGTGAAAAATTAGGAGGGGTAAAAAATTAATAGGGGGGGGGGGGGGGATAGAACAGACAAAAAGCAAAGCCAAAAGGACAGAATTTGAGGCAAACATCGCATGTTTGACAATGTCAGGTGACAATGGTTCTGCACAAAATATTGTACTTCAAAAGGGGCGAATTGCGTTTTAAGTGATAAAAAACGGAGAAATAAATGAAGGGCAATTGCTTTTCTCAACCAATCGAAAGGGAGCGAATGTTTTTGAGAGTGCCAAAGTCTCATTTTGGTGGGGGGGGGGGAATTTGGAAAGTCAGAAAGAGAGAGGGGGGGGGGGGGGGGGGGGAGGGGCGGGAAGACGAATTGAGGGGGCGGCGGAGGAGGGCATTTCGAAAGTGACCCCCGTGGAACTCGCGGAGATTTGCAATTTAATCGTCGGAATGCAAAGTTATTCATTCATTTCCGCAGGCATTTCGCCTTTTTGGCAAAAGATTGAGATGGATTTCCATTCAGCTCATTATGTAAATGGAGCAGAAAGTGTAATAATAATTCTCTCATTTATATTCGTTCATTCATTTATTCAATCGCATTACACAACCTAAAATTGTCATTAGCTCATTAGAATCTGCTTTTTGATAATTAGGGGGTGCCAAAGTCAAAACTGATGGCACCGATGGTGAAGATGGGCATTTGAATGATGCCATGAATGGCACTTTCGCGGAGGGAGGGGCAGAAGAAAGATTTTATGCGCTGCCGTCTCTCTTTATTTTGAAAAGAAAAGCGAAATACCATTTCAGGGCATTTTAATGGTCGGTTTTGGCCCTGACATTCCTTCGCCAAGTAATTAATTTTAAAATTCACTCATCACCCCAAATGAATGAAGCATTATTGGCAAAATATCCTATTAATTAAAAAGACAGAACGAACAAAAAAGTGTGGTCCAATTTTGGAGGAAGTGACGAGAGGGAAAATGCGCAAGAAAATAAATGGCAAATTAGCAAAGGAATCGAACAAAGTGATAATGGGGGGAAATGGAAGAAGAAAGAAACGGCACAAAAATATTGATTATAATAGGTAATTTTAATCTACCGTACTCTCCTAAAACTCTCTCTCGATTTCTCTCCAAACTTTACCGGTAATCACCCGCCCTCTCCTCTCTCTCTCTTTTTTTTCTCTCTCTCACTCTCTCTCGGTCTCTCCAAACTTTGATCAGTTCTCTCTTTATTCTCTTCATCTCTCTCTCACTCTCTCTCGGTCTCTCCAAACTTTGATCAGTTCTCTCTTTATTCTCTTCATTCTCTCTCTCTCACTCTCTCTCGATTTCTCTCCAAATTTGATCGGTAATCACACCTCTCTCTCACTCTCTTTTTCTCTCCAAACTTTGATCAGTAATCACCCGCCCTACTCTCTCTCTCTCTCTCTTTTTCCCTCTCTCTCTCTCTCTCTAAGTCTCTCTGTTACAAAATCGTCTGTCTCTTCCCTATGGCTTTTCCCATCATATCCGTCCTGCTTTTTCCTTTTTTCACCATATTATCCCATGCCCATTGATCATTATTTCCCATCGTTTCTTCCCTTTTCCCATTCTTTCGCTCCTTTCCCCGCATTTTTCCATCGATTTGCCCACCGGCGTTTGGTCAATGCGCAGTTTTTATTTGAAAGTCTTTCACTTCCTTTTCATTCACAGCCTTTTCTTTGCATTTTGGTAAGGCAATTAGTAACAATTAATTACTGTAATTTGAGAATGTGCCAAAAAGTTGGCTTTTGTTTTGGTTATCAATTTGAATTTCATTGAAAATGATTAATTAGCTTATTTTGTGTTCTTTGCCAAGGGCCGAATGTCCTCGGAAACCACAGCGACAGAATGTGCTCAACGAGGAAGAAGAAGCGGAAGGGACACAGCCCGGGACAGAGCCGACGAATCAGTACATCCAAACGACGTTTGTCCACCGGGACGCGAATGGTTGGAGAGGAGGGAATCGGACCCACAAAAATGAACAACCAATGCTACCACAGATGATGACCGCGAGTTCGCGCAGTTCACCCGCCTTATGTTGGCCCACCTTCGGCCCCATCTGTTGGCACTTGCCCATGTGACTGTGGACAACGAAAACATCGACTGTTCCGTGGACGATGGTCATCCCCGTTGTGGGGAATATCCAATGGAAAAGCCTTTCCATTTTTTGGTGGTCGAAGACTCGTAAGTTGGCACAACATTTGAGTGACATAATTTTTGCATTTTAAAGGCGTTCCGGTGCCGCTGTGTATAGCATTGAACGCATGCGGAATTGGCACGCCGGCGGAAGCCGCGCGCGCACAATGGCACGGATTGAAGCTGCCCTTTTGGAGTAAGAGGGAATGAATGCTCTGTTTGTTTTTGCTTCCATTGTGTCCCTTATTTTGCAGTGCCTTGTCCCGTCACAGTGTCCATCCGCTCACTTTGTACGCCTCGGAAAGTGCCGCCAATGAATTGGGCTTTGTCCGCGAGGTGGGCGTCACTGAACTCGAGCAGTTCATCCGTCAAAATCATGCCAAGTGGGCCGACCCGTTCCATGCCATTGCGTCACTCCTCTCTCTTTTCAGACGGTCTTCCGCCTCCTCTCCGTCCGCCGGTCCGTCCATTTTCACGCGCTCGCCCACCGAACTTCGCCTGCTCAACGACCGTCTCCTCGCCCGTCGCCGTGTGGACTTTGCTAATCCCAGCAGAAACCCGCGCGGACTGATCGCCTTCAGCGGATCGGAGCTGGTGGAGATGGTCGATGAAAAGAATGTCCGTGCGGTGTTTGTGCTGTTTTGGCACGAGGCCATCCCTTTGTCAGTTCATTCGTTGGAATTGTGGTCGCGGGCAAGCGAATTGTGGCGACAAACGCAAAGGAACGGTCGGTCGACGCTTTGGCCAAGTGCCCTCGTGGCGATTGACCATTGCCTTTACCGACAACAGATGAAGGAACAGCGGACGCCGCTACTGCCGTCGTTTTGGGCTCCGTGGCGTGCCACGAGGAGGACGAATTGTGCCGTGCTTTTGCGGTGGCGCACCCGGCAATTCGCCAGCAGCAACAGTTATTTGCATTTCGCAATGGGCAACGATTGGCCCAACAAATTGGCATTGGCCACGAACATTTTTTGGTGGAATGGTAAGGGACAATGGCAAAGGCACTTAGCAACCGCCGATGTAATGCATTTTCAGGATCCGAATGATTCTTTCCGACTCTTTGGTCCGTTTGGCCAATGCCGACGAAGTCCACGCCGCTCGGCACGGCCTTCTCCCCGGCAGCGAATCGCCTCGTGCTGCCGTCACAGTGGGCACCTTTCGCTCCGAGCAGCAGGAGGAATTTCGCAAATTCGCACGGGTGGCCATTTTATTGCACGGCCGTTACTCTTTGGCCTATTGGCTTGAAGAAAAGTGGGCACTTTTTGATGAGTGAATGGCACAATGGGTGTTTAATTGGCTTCCGTCAGATCAGATGCAGTGAAACTGAGCACTTTTCGGCGCGTCAAATCCGGCACAAATTCATCCGATTTGGTGGAAATGCCTTTCACGGGTTCGGATTTCGACGTCAGACCGCTTCTCCATCACATCACTCATGCCAGTTTGCCAGACATTGTCCGTCTTCTCTTCGAACTTTGTCTGGCCAAAAACTGTTCCGAACCGACCCTTTCAGCTCGACATTGGCCTCGGCTTCACCACCGACGTGCCATTGTCCTCGCCCCTTTCCCATTCGCTTCTTTCCCTCCAAAATGGCACTTTGCCCAATTTCCTATTCGATTGGCTCAAAGAAATGGCCTCAGAACTCCGTTTACGACAGTCAAAACTTCCTTTTTCTTCGAGGCCTTTGCTTTTGTCAATTGACTTGGCCAATTCGTTGCCCCTGGACAAATTGCTGGAGGCATTTGAGACGAACGAATTGCCGGCACTTTGTATTTTAAACGCCGAAAAGGTCACTCAAAATTCATTTGCCCGCATTTTATATCATTTTACAATTTTAGAAAAAATTTAGCTGTATGACAGGAGAAAAAAACATTGAGAGTTTCACCACTGACAATGCTCCGGCGCATTTTGCACAGCGATTGGCCACTGAAAAGTCCAAAGCATTTGAATTCCTCGGCAGCGGCGGTCAGTCCGAAACCCGCGGGACCTCAGCCCCTCCCACTTCCCCCGCCCCTCCTCTCCCCCCCCCCATTGCCGCTTTCCCTCTATCACTCTTCTCCCCTCGTCCCTCCCACTTCCCCTTTCCTCCCCCTCCGTCCCTTCCTCTTTCCCCCTCTCCCTCCCATTGCCACCTTTACCCTTCCTTGTTCTGCCCCCTTCCTCTCTCGTATTGCCCCCCCCCCCTTTTTTTCTCTGTCTCTCTTCATTTTTCCCCGTCCTTCTCAGTTTCAGTCGGTCCCACGCGGGACTTTCCCCCGTCGTCGCATCCCTTCGCTTTAATTCAAATCGAACATATCGGCGCATTGTTCGGCACTCAACACATTCCGTTAGAGCCCGGCCTATTCAGCGTGAAGGAACAGTCGCACGAAACGGTGGGACGAAAGGGAAAGGCACCCAATTAGGTAATTAATTGTCCCCGCTTTTGCTTCCAGCACGACTTCACAACGATGGATTTGGCCGCTGTGTCGGGCTGTCCGATGATGGCACATTTGAACCAACAGCAGTTGAGGGACGAACTTTGATTACGGCACATTCCTTTTCCCATTAGTTCAATCATTTGGCGAATGATTAACAATCATAGATTTATAAAAACATATTGCTATTGTTTCTCCATATTAAAAGGGCGGAGGTTCGAGTCCGCTCCACGAAATAATTTTTTAAAATTATTTTTATCCAAAATTTAAAAATGGCGATTTTGAAAAATTATTTTTAAACTTTTTGCCAACTATATAGGACATTTTGGTATCATTCAAAAGCTCTTGGAAAGGAGAAAAGAGAGATTTTTTTTTCTTTTTATGCACTTTATTTATTGGTTCATCTTTTTTGGGATGATGTTAAATTAAAAAAATGAAATTGGACAAAAATTCATTTAAATCACAATAACAGAGAAAAGGGAGAGAATGTGAATTATTTACTGCTCCTAAACTAAAGGGAATGAAATGGACCTCATTTGTCATTGTCAGGTCAGGGCGTTTTATTACACATGATGCCAAAATGTTGCAAGAATTGGAAAATCATAAAACAAATGGAAGTTGTTCTTTCCCACCGTTCATTCCAAATATATTCTATGGAAGTCGTTGGCCCCAAAAGCGGCGTTGCATTTCGGACACTTTCGCCGCCGATTGTCATAGCGAAGGCGGATGCATTCAAAACAGAACACGTGATGGCACTTGTCCAGAATGGCATTTTTCCGATTCACTTTGCAACTTGGACAGGTCAGAGACTCCTTCAAAAATTAAATTTTGAAATTATTTGCTTTCTTTTCTAAAATTCTTTCGTTTCTTTGTGTTCTCCGTTATTTACTAACCTTCAAAATGCGATTCTCCTCCTGCAGCAATTCGTCCACATTTTCGTACTTTTCCATTCTCTTTGCTCGGTCCAACTTCCGTTTCAACGAACTTTTCTCTTCCTCAAGCCGTTTAATTTTGTTGGCATTCGCTTCGTATGAGGATGCCTTTTTTATTACGCTCTAAAGGGAGAGGAACGTAAGGAATTTGAATATTTCCGTTTTCCGTGGTAAGAGATTTCGATTCATCATCACTGATAATTTTTCCAGAAAAGATGAAATAGAATTTCGTGAAAATTTTAACGAAATGCAATTCAAAATCGTAAAAATTTTGATTTTTTTTTTCAATTTCGTAAAATTTCCCTTCTCTACCAGTGCTTTTTCGATTTTGGCCGAAATTTTTACGAAATTGCCCCCCCCCCCCAATTGTCCACCTATGTTTATTAGCCAACCTCGCGAAGTTCAGTGAATTGGATGTCCAATCGGTCCAATCTCAAGCGGAGGTCCGTTGCCAATTGTGAAAATTCCATGCCCTTTTTGCGCAGTGTTTCATTGTTTTGGTCTCTGATCCTAAATTGCCTTCATTAGCCTTTCTCCTGCTTTGCTTTCCCAAATGATTGCCTCAATTCGTGCTCAAGTGTCACTCGGTTTTCGGTGAGTACTCTCTCTTTCTCCTCCAACCGTTGGCAATGCAACAGTTTGGTGGCCAATTGGTTCTCCAACGACTGAATGTTTTGGTCCAGCAGTTCCTTCTCGTCCCTCATCTTTTTCTGTGCTTGTGTGCTTCGAATGCGTTCGCTCATCAACTTCAGATTTACGTCGTCCTTTTCTCGCAATTGTTCCACTAATTTTTGGTGCTAAAATTCTTTGCTTTATCATTGATTATGTCATAAAAGCTAAAGTTGATGACCTGTTCCTGCAACTCCTCAAATGCTTGTCCGGTGGACTCCATCTCCTGCATCAGTCCGTCCTCCTCCTGCTTGGCGGACTGCAACTCCCGCCTGAGTCTTTCGCCTTGGTCCTCCAAATGCTTCACCCTCCTCCGCTGTTCGTCCGTCCAACATTTGCGTTTCTCCTTCAAATCGGCACGTGCCAATGTTCGTAATTTGTCTCTGTAACGGTCGCGTTCCAATCGAATGCGCAAAATGACTTTTTGTGCCTCCGTTAAATCGGTGGGCGGCGGTGAAAAAGCGCCGGAGTTCTGATGCTAATGTAAATGGAAAATAAAAACAATCGTTTTATTCAAAACCGGTTGGTCATTGCATTGTCCGTTTTGACTCGCTGTGTCCGTCGGTTCCTCCTTTTTCACCTCAACAGCGTCCAAAGTCGCCGGGGAAGTGCCGTCCGTGTCGGCCTTTTGACTTGCTCTTTCTCCTTCTAATTGTGAGACCGATGAGTTGCCCGACGGCATAGCAGAGCCCGATGGCATTTCGTCCTCCAATTTGATGATCAAATAATTGTCATTGTTCACACGCCGTTCTCCGTCCAACTCTTTTTGGCACTAAAATCAGTGACGAAATGGTATGGCAATGTATTAGATTTGTGATCCGTCACCATTTGCACTTGGACACTCATTTCGTTGCACTTCCGCTTTAGCCGTGCCACTTCCTGTTTAAGCTGAGTGTTCTGTGTGTTTAGCGAGTTCATCAGCGCGTTCATTTGTTCGTTGATGGGCATCGCCTGCTCCCGTGAAGCGGTGTTCACCTCATAGTCCACACACACATTTTCGTATTCGCGTCGCGCCGTGTTCAGATCATTGTCCAATTCGATCACAGTTTGTTGGAGACGATCCAATGCAATTAAACTGTCATTCTGAGAATTGGTTGATTGATCAGATATGCTTGCAATTAACAGGACAACAAAACGTATCCAGACCTTCCCTGATCGAAAACTATGGGCCAAGATTCAAAAATTTTCAAGTAAAACCAAATTAAGGAAGGAATAAAACCAATCCTTAATATTCACTGCTGACAATGGGTATTAGTTGATTGTGAGACTTCGAAGGTAAGACATAAAAGATAAACTGATTTCCGAATTTAGATAATTACAAGCCGCTTGAACAATTACGGTAATTTTGGATTGATTTCGATTCAGTCTTAATCCGAAAACATTAATCTGAATGCGAAATTAAACACCTTGACGGAGTTGATCTGTTCTTCAAAATTTTGCTTCGATTGAACAATTTGTTGCTTGAGCTCATCGACCTCTTTCCTTTAGAAAAAAGACCCAAAGTACAAAAAACTCATCGTTATTTTAAATAAACAAACTTTTGCAATTTATTTTCTTCGAAAAGCGAGTTGAAGGCGGTTTGCAAACATTTGTATTCAGTCGATTTCTTCACATCGTCCGAAGAAATGTACTTTAGCTGAAAATTATTTCGATCTCAGATTTAAATAAATAAATGAAATCCTTGACGAAAGATTGCAATGCCCACCTTCATTTTGCAATTCTCCAAATCGGCAGACAATGCCTTGTTTCGTTCCGTCATTTCCTGCAATTCCGCTAAACGATTGGATGCCAATTCACTTTGGGTCTCCAAGTCCTGTTGCAGTTCCTCAAGCTAAAAGCAGAACACTCAGTTAATTGGTCACTTAGAAAATGACTTTGGATTTGCTGAGGCTGGCCAATTCTTCCTCGGCCCCATTCGGCTGCGATTCGCCAGCTGCTGAAGGTGCTGCCGTTGCCGAAATTTGTAGAGCATTTTGTTTCTTGACGTACTATAAACAAAAAATGTTCTTTCTCATTCATAAACCAAAATTTTGGCATAAAAAATGTGACTTCGGCAAGTCGAAAGTCCAATTTCTCCTCTCTTTGCATGGATTTGTGCAGTCGATAGCGTAGGTCCTCAATTTCGGTAGTCAGTGAATCGACCCGAAGTGCCATCGTGTGCACATTGTCATCGTGAGAAGTTGCCTAAAATGCTGAACGTGATTGTGTCCCTCTCTAAAATATCCGATGCCTTTATGGCCAATCGGTGATTTTCCGATTGCATTTCCGTCAGCATTTTCTGCAATCGTTTGTTCTCCTCGAGAGTGCGTGATGTGTGCTTTCGCAATTCATTCTCGATGTTCGTAATTGATGCCTTTCCAATGCTTCCTTTCTTTTTCGCTTCTTCATTGGCGGTTGTTGTGCCGTTTTCGTCCACAAAAGTTGGCGATGCTTCAGAATTTTCAAATTTCATAACAAATCGTCGGTGTCTTATAATTAGACATTGTCTTACCCTTTTTCTTGTCTTTTTCAGTTTCGAGATTCGTCTCGTCATTAATGTCGGTTTCCACTGATGTTTCGCCATCGCCTAAAACTCACAAATAACCGACAAACATTTGGAATTAACAAACCTCGCAGCAGTGCTATGATTCGCCCATTTCGCTCGTCAATTCTGCTGAATGTTTGCACTAATTTCGCGAGCGATCGCTGACTGAATTCGACGCGTTGCTTCAGCTTTTCGTCCATCTCTTCACAAGTCCATTGAGCAATAACACTGAGGAAATGTGTGTCGTCGTGATGAGTGCTATTCGCCGCTTCATCTTACAGAAAAATCCATCAAATTTATTCAGGCTAAACTCATTCATTATTTAAGTTGATTCCTATTTAATTTTATCGAAAATTTAATAGTTTATGCTATACAGGCGTCAATAGCCCACCTTTCATCTCAGTGTCAATTTGTGCTGTTTCTCTGTCAAATCGTTGTAACAAAAGTTGAATTTCCTCATCCAACTAAATGGGAAAAGAAATTAGGCAAAATATGATGAATTCAAATGGTCTCATCGCAAACTCTGTTCCAGTAGCGGTTGATGATGCACATCACCGCATCGTCTTGGATCTGACGACGTTCAAACCCTTCAATTCGCTTCTCCAACTCCAATCTGATCTTCTCCTTCAGTCGGAATCTTTCGCAAAGTTTGTAATGCTGTGCAAGCAGAACTCTATTTTCGATTTCTTTCTTAAGTAAAACTTGATTTACCTTTACAAAAAAGTTCAAACTCACCACGCTTCCTATGCTGCAAATCCTGACAGGCTCAAACTCGACGCATTTTCTCCTTTTGGCACATGGTGACTCTCCGTTCGGCCCACTTGGACTTTCTCTAAGTTCATCCTCACTGTCTTCAGATCCAATTGAACGCTTAGGCATAGATACCTATGTTGATTAATCTAAAAAAATAGAAAAAAAAAACCATTTTTTACAATTAGTTTTTATCAAATTGGAAAAAGAATTTATTAATTAACACACCGTTTCAAAAAACGAGACATGAACCAATAAATAGAGAGTGCAGAGAAAAAAACACCTCTCATTTTGGCGTTCTATTTCTTTATCTCTGTTAACAGAGAAAAACCGAATTTACTTTTCTATGTTTAGTTTTTTTGTCCTATGTTAAATCTTCTTCAAATTTTGCATATAGATATAGAAAATATATACGAACAAAATTGGAGGGTTTTTAGGAGTAAAAAGTGGGTTAGCTAAAAAGTTATTCAAAAAACAAAATTTCGAGTGCTTTTAACTTTTTTCTACTGCATCCAAATGTTTAGCCTTTGCTTAGAAAAAGCTTCTCCTCATCAAGAGCTTTGGAATGATACCAAGATTGTTCAATTTGGTTGCCAAAAAGCTTCAAAAATAATTCCCAAAAATCGTCATTTTTTTAATATTTTGGACAAAAATAAATAAAAATATTCATGTTGCACAACGGACTCGAACCTCCACCCTTTGTCCCTTTACTATCTTACAAAAACCACTTAGCCACACATGCAAATCTTTTTGGAACTGGGAGGCCAAAATTGAAACGGTGTGTTAAATAGAAATATATTATTGCTTGTTGATTTTTCAATTTTGTGTCAATCTATTTTAAATTTATTTGTGAGTTATTTTTTAATAGGTTATCGTTGATTAGCTGTTTCATGTCACATTATATTTCTGCGGAAAATGAGCCCAAAGCTGTCGAAGCATCTCAACCAACAAATCGTGTTTTTATAAACAATTTGACAAGTGATTTGGAGGAATTCACCATCTACAAATATTGCACTGCTTACGGTGAGATCACAAAATGTCAAATTCTGAAGGACTCAAAAAATGGAATGAGTCGCGGCTTCGGCTTTATCACTTACGCCTTGCCATCGTCAGCTCAAGCTATTTTAAATGGTCGTCCTCATTACATTGGACACCATAAAATTGACGTTCGGCCCGCTTTCCCAACTAGTGAGGTCCTATTGCGCCGATAAAAATCATTCCGTTTAATTTTCTTTTACAGATTGTTGTTTCCACGATGGTTTCGTCGTCCTCTTCATCATATTGCGACCAATCCGACGATTTACCAAAAATACTTCAGTCTCGACGTTTGTTAATCGTCTACAATATCGCCGAGGCAACGCGAAACGATTTATCGGAACCCGCAATTTTCGGCTATCTCAGCTCTTTTGGCATTGTCAAAGAAATTGTCCAACAATTCTCAACTTCGTCGGAGGAAGCAAAGCAAAATGCCGTCAATGAGTATTGGATCGTTGATTTTCTTGACGAACTTTCAGTCGAACGTTGCATCGCGAGAGGCGCTTTGCAATTTTTGCAGGGAGTGCGTATTTATGCGAAGAAAATTATCTCTCGGCAGGAAATTATTCTGCAAAAACGGCAAATCCAACAGCAAAAGGAGGAGGCGACGCGGGCAGCGGTTCAACAGCAGCAAATGGGCTTCATTCCACCGACTGCTTATTTCTGTCGTTTTCCTTCACTTATTTTCTCTGTTTACCGTTGTTTCTTTTCAGTTGGTCAACAGTTTTCTCCTGCTAATGCCATTCCCCAAAACGTCTCAATGCCTTTTTCTGTCCGTTCTTCGTCTTCGACGAATACGTCTCTTTTGTTTTCTCCACCGCCACCACCGCCAGCTCAATCCTCTCCTCCGTTAGCTGCCGAAAACCATTTACCAGGCTCAAAACGGACACATTCAAATGCCGAAGAATTGCTCAAAGGGTACGGATACCAAAGACAAACGGAAGTCGGGCAGAATGTGCCAACGAAGCGATACAAATATCTCCAATTTTGACACATTTTCATCTTTAAATTTAATAAAGAGTTGTTTTATTAACCTCGAATACAGAGAATCGTTTGTAATTCGCTGTTTACTTTTAATGTCTCTCTCATAGACAAATTTTCATATGTTAAGAAAAAACTATTTTCGATTGAGAACCGCAATTACAAAAGCAATGTCCAATAAGCTTCTGCCGGATGAGATGTACTGCAGCAGATACAAAGAAATTAAGAACGCCTTCGGCAAAAGGATCGCTTCGGTAATCTCTTGGAAATGTATTAAATAACCCGTAGAAATTAGAAACTTATTGGGATCCAATCGCTCATTTATTTTTAATAAATTTTTAAGTTGGTAGATCCCTGACAGGTGGGTGCGAAAACCAAAAAAATAATTTTCGAAAATGAAATGAAAATAGTTTTTTTTTCATTTGTCAATGCAAGGGCGTAGCCAGACCCTTGGATTCGGGGGGGGGCTGAAGTCAAAAATTCGATTTTTAGGGGTGTATTTTTCGTTTTTTGAAATCCCGAATTATGGGGTGTATTTTACAAAATTTTTCGCCGTTTTTCGCCAAAAAATTACTATTTTTTGCCATTTTGGTCCCCATTTTTCAAAAATATGGTAAACTGGGGGTCCGGCGGTGCCGGTAGGCGCCGCCGGGAAAATTTTTGGGTATTTTAATGCATTTTTGTTAAGAGAATTGCTTAAAATTTCAAGAAAATTTTCTGAAAATTTTTCCTTTTTTTGGGTTTCGGGGGGGGGGGGGGGGCCGGGCCCCCTGCCCCCCCCCCCCCCTAGCTACGCCCTTGTGTCAATGCGTAAAAAATTGAAAATTTTTTTGTTAACTATTGATAAAATTTTATCCAAAATGTTTATGTTTACTTCCTCTTTCAAATCCTGCCATGTGAAATATTTTTGTAGAGAAGAATCAGTGAATTTTATAAATTAAAAATGGTTTTTGCGAAATAAATTGATTAATTCCGAATTTGCTGTTTATTTAGCTTCTTTTATTTAAGGCGTGGACTGAAAAGACGGACCCTAGCAAATTCGTTTACGAAGATTGCGGAATTGTCGCTTATCTCCTCGAGCTTTGGCAAAGTTACGGCATCGGTCCCTCCAAACAATTTGCTGACCTCGGCTGTGGCAATGGACTGCTCGTCTTTCTGCTCAGCTGTCACGGCTTCCGCGGGTTGGGCTTGGACGTGCGCGAAAGAAATATTTGGGAGCAATTTCGTATGCAAGGAGCAGATTTGAGAGAGACGAAGTTCGATCCCTCCTCCCGCGATTCCGTTGCGGAGCATTTGAAAGGGGTCGACTTTTTGATCGGAAATCATAGCGACGAATTGACCCCGTGGATACCAGTGATTGCTGCAAGGTGTCAATTTTCATCCTCAAAGTTTTTCGAATCCGTTGACATTTTCAGACTTCGTTGCAATTTTTTCCTTTTGCCATGCTGCACTTATGATTTTTTTGGCAAATATTCCAAGAAAATGCCATCCGAAAAGGCTTTGGCGGCCGGGGCACCGAAAGGAATTGCGGAACAACACTTTGCCTACATTGAACATATTTGCCACCAACTCGGTTTCAAAGTGGAAATTGATCAACTGAAAATCCCTTCTAGAAAACGCGTAATTTTGTCGTATTTTATTTTTAAAATGTTCGGTCATCCGCTTTTACTTTTAGAAATGTTTGGTCGGTGTTATCCCCGCCGAGGGCCTTGGCTCATCGGAGCGCATTGAAGCCGCCATCAATGGCCTTTTGTCATTGGCTAAAATTGGCACAAAGGACCTTTTTACGCCTCGTCCCTCCAAAGAACAGGTAAACTCTTCAAAAAAGCTGTAATTAATTTTGTTGTTCTTACAATTAGGTGCGCAATTGCTCAAAATTGCCATTTGAGTACCGAATGGATTTGGTTAAACGAATTGTGAATTGTCTGATCGAAATAGCCCCAGGAGAAAATATTGAGTGCGTTTTATTACTAATTGTATTTGGTTTATATTCCAATTGGATCTTTCAGTGGGTGGCGTTGTGGCGGAAGCATTTCTTTACAATTGTTGGCCCAAAAACTTCTCACGGCCGACGACCGGCGAATGTTGGCCAATCAGGACAAAGGACTTCAGACTTTTCTACGCAATCAACACCAAATATTCTGTGTCATCAAAGGCATTGTTTCAATGCGAAAATGGAGCACTGTAAACGAAGAATTCGCACGGAAAAGTGGAGGAAAGCCCCCGCGGAGCCATTGCTTTTTCCACCGATTGCATCCCGACGGGTCCAATTTTATAATTCAATGTTTTTAGATTTAAGAAATTTAATATTATCTTATACATTTTGACTTAATGTTTCAGTTGTCCGTTGGAAGCGCACATTTGTTCGTACAAGCATTAATATTATATTGCTGTCGATTATGTTGGTGACCATTTCGCTTTTTGTTATGGTTTTATTTCGATTGTTCTTTTGTTATTATGCAAATATTGTCTTTTATTATTGTAATAAGAAACATTACATTCGAAAGTCACTATACTATTATACAATACGATGTAATTTGTTCTGATTTTTATTGCCAAATTTGTTTTTTGTATTTACCGTATTTTTTTTATTGTACAGTGAAAATGAACAGTCATCATAAAATTCTTTTCCTCGGCGATTCCTCCGTCGGCAAAACTTCGCTGATCAATTCTCTCTGTGGCATTGGCTCACCACCGCAAAGCACGCTCGGCTGCACAGTTCAGGTGGGTTGTCGTTGTGTCTGTGCTGCCCCGGTGTCGGTAAAACGTTCAATTGCTTGGGCCAAGGCATTTGATTTTCAGTTTTGATGGTGCCCTTTTCGCAGATTTTCCCCCATCAGTTTCAAGCCGGAACTCCGAACGAGGCCACTGAACTGTTGGAGTTTTGGGATGTGGGCGGCTCCAATTCACAGCGCAAGGCGAGCGCAGTGTTTATGGACGGGGCGGACGGAGTCGTTTTGGTGCACGACCTTAACAATGTGCGGAGCGAGCAGAATTTGGCACTTTGGGTGGATCTTTTATATGCTCAAATGTGAGGAGAACAAAATGCGAAAAAAGGGCGAAACGATGCCCAAAACGGCACAGCACTCGCCACCGTCGCCATGGGCTGAACTCCTCGCGATTGGTCTCCTCGCCCAACCTAAGCATGAGTGACGCCTCCTCCATCGTCTCGCCGGAGAGGAGCTTTGACGGCGGAAGCGGAGAGCGCTTTATCGCATTGGACATGGACAGAGTTTACACCATCCCAATTCTCATTGTCGGTGGGTGTTGTTTTTCTTATTTTCAACAAATATAAATGTAACAGTTTCAGACTAATAGGCCCGCACCCAGGGGGTGGAAGGGGGAAATTGCCACCACCCCCTAAAAATGAAAAAAAAAAAATTAAAATTGTGTAACATTTTTTTCAAATTTACTCGCTTTTCTTAATAATCGATCCAAAATTCTTTAATTTTTCCCCGGCGGTCCTAACAGCACTGCCGGGACACAAATTTGTGCATATTTTTTCCAAATTAGATCCCAAAATGGTCAAAAATTCCAATAATTCACACATGGCACCAAATTTGAAAAATAAAACATTTAGGATTGGGAGAGCAAAGAAAAAATGCTTTTCGGGCGTCCCTAAATTTTTTACTGGATCGGGTCTTCAGATTAATTAATATGGAACTCTGTCTTTTTTATATAATTTCAATACTTTTTTTGAATGCCTTTTCCATTATTATACTTTTCCTATTTCGTCATTCCCCCCCCCCCCCAGGGACCGGCGCTGACCAACGCGGTTCAACGCGTGCACGTGGCCTTTCTCAATTACTGCGCTCGTATGAACACATTTCACTGGACGCGCGGAAGCCTATTGCCCCAGGCACCACCAATCGGATGGTTTTGTGCACTTTTTTCGACCAAGTGGTCAGACACGCGGCGGTGAGAGGGGGCGCATCAACGGCAAAGCTGGGCGGAAGCGATGCCATTGGAATGACCGGCACGCCAAGGCACCGACTGAATGTGCCACCCATTGGTTGAAAGAAGCCCCATGATGGTCTCATAAAAAACAATTATTTATTAGGGTGGCAATTTTTATTCATGAAAACTCCGGAATATTATTTATTGAAATCACCATAAAATTTTCGAAATGAATAAAGATACTAATTAAGTTTTATCGAAAATATTTTTTTCGTTTTTACTGGATAAATTAAATTTTATTCCCTCGTTTAGGGGTCTATTAAAGATGACAATGTCTAAATATTTATGCAATTTTTTTAAAATTTACTATGTGGTTATTGGGTTAATTCACTAGTTATTATACAGATTTATTAGATTAATGGGCAGCACAATAAAAATTCTGTATTTATCCAAACCTTTCTAAATTATACATAATCCATGAAGGACCAAATTTCGGTGGTAAGAAAAGAATATGACAAATAGATTAGTTGTTTGGTTAAGGGAAATCAGAAGCTAAGTCAAGAAGAGTCGTTCGTATTTTCAGCTGTCGTTTCTTGCTTCTCTAAATTGTCCTCGATGTCGCTTCTTTTCCTTAATTAGGACCAAAAAATATTTCTGTCGACGTAAAAATAAATAAAAATCCTCGGCTCCTCTTAGTTATCATTTGTTTAATGACCAAAACTCACCATTCTTCGATGTTGTTGAGCACAGTCTGTGCCAACTCTCGGATTGCGTTTGTAGAGTTCGAACTGTTGACCAATTGTTCCACCAATTCTACGCCACCCTCCTCCACCACAAAACGGCAATATTTGGCACGGTCGGTGGTAGTCAAATTTGCCAATGCCCAAATGGCCCATTGTTGAGAGCCAACCGCGTGCCATTGGGACAAAAGACCGAGAATTGGTTTAAAGGAGCGGTAGTTGATGAAGCGACGAGCATTCAAATCCCACAGCTCGGTAGCCTTAAATCAAAAGAATTAAAGAAAAAATACTAAACTATAAATTAATGAATGGTTCGCTGCCGGCCACGCACCCGCACAATCAAATCGCTGACGTGGCGTCGCGAGTTTTTCACCTTCGTTGTCTTCCATCTCTCATCGCCATCACTAACCAAATGTGCCAAAACGCCGGCGCTATTATACGAAATTTCGATTCCGTCACTCAAATTGTCAAGCAATGTGCTGAAAAAGGTTCAGTGAGTTTTTCATTACGGCACAAATAGTCAATTACCAAAATATTTTCAAATAGTCGTCAATCATCAACTGGTCACGCAAATCGAACACTTCCGCAATGTTTCCGATAAGTCCCATCATATTCCGTACCAATTCCATTTGACCGGGAAATTTGACATAACATCTGTAGAACAGAGTGAGCCCCTCGGCTTTCAGAAATCGGGAGCAATTTGCGGGGGTCTCATCTAAACTGAAGCTTTTAACAAAATTTGTGGGGTGCACTAGGTTCCTACCCCCGCATCGTTTCCCCACCCCAGAGAAAATAGAATTTTTTTTTTACTAACTTAGAAATTTTCAAGAAAAATCTTACAAGTCTTCTTACAAGGAAATTCAAAGAACTTTAAATTTTCAAAAAGCTTTAAGCCGGGGGGAGAGGGAGGGGAGCTGATACGGTGCGGAAACGGCGGGGGGAAACGAGCTGCTACCAAAATTTGTATAGTACACTAAAAGTTGACCTGTAATATTCCAAAGAAAACTCCAAGCCGTGTCCATAACATCGTCACATTGGTTGGACTGAAGTTTGCGTGCAATTTGTTGTAGAATTATCTGCAAAACGATAAAAGGGGCAAATGAAATGTTGAAAAGTTGACTAAAATCGGGAGGCGGGGGGGGGGGGGGGGAAGGATTCGCACCTCAATTGCACCGAATTCGCCCACTTCGATCTTTTGCACGCCTTCCACATGGCAAGCCATTGAATTCAGTAAAAATACGACAATCCTTTGGGTGAGTGGATCCGAACTGTGAGTTTCGAGCACTTTGACAAGAAGGTTGGCGACATGTCCATAACCGAACATAATGTCTTGAGGGATGTCGAACTGAACGGGAGGGTATTTTAAGGAATATAAAAAATGAAATCGAGGCAGCAAAATACCTGACACAAACAGAGGCAACAGTTTCGCACCATCACCTGCTCGTCCAGGTGATTCTCCATGCCTAAAAACTGAAAATTGGTTTGGAATACAAAAGAATAAATCGGACCATCAATTAGCGCAAAAATTACTCTCCGTCGTGTGGACCAATTCATTTTGACAGAGCCTAAACAAGAGGAGGGCAGAATTTAAAAGGATGAAAAAAGCAAACGAACGAATTATGTAAAACATCGAAGCACTGCCGGCAATTTGGAGGTTGCTGTTGTTGAGGTGCAAGGACATCGACTTCAGCACGAGGTGAAGCGCTTCAACTTGTCGACTCTGTAAAAACATAACTGAAAGAATGTCAAAGATGGAGGTATATAACGACCAAATTGGTGCCAAAACGGTACAAATGGTAACTTTCGTTGAGCACCGCTTGCATTGTTTTAGGTCTTTCCAAGTACATTTCCATCGCTGTCAGCACTTGGTCCTCCCCGTGGTCGCCACTTATCTTGAAAAAGTCCACGAAATAACAAAAACCCTTTCCCATTGGCACCTTTTCCGCCGGGATGTTTTTGTATTGCGAGCTCGACTCACAGTTGAAAATGCCCAAATATTTGAGCGGTTTCTTCAGATAACTCAGTCCCGGGATGTCACTGTCAATCGTTCCGGCACTAAATAAAGCGCAAAATTAAAATATTTTCGCCCAGTGCTTATAAAATTTTGAAAATTAAACCAATAATTTTTTTTAGGAAAGAGCAACAAAAAGTCATGGATTCCAGCTTTTCTGGTTACAGCTTAAACTTATTGTTATATTTTACCCGCGAAATGGACGATCATTTTCGGAAGGCAAAGTCGTAAGATTTGTGCCGGAAATGTCCAAATATTTCAACTTTGGCAAACTGGACACCAATTTGTGTAGTGCTGTCACCGGCTGAGCGTACAGTCCGCTGGAGGAACGGTCGCTTTGGGACAGATCGAGTCCCCTTAAGAAACTCGAATTAACAAGAAAAAATCAACATAAATGAAGATTACGTGAGCTTGTAAAATTTGCATAACGTGTCAATGGACCCTTCCAAATTGTGAATGTCGTAAAGAATTAATGACGTAAGGTTTTCCAATTTCTGTAGGACAGTGAAATCGGTGAGTAACCATTCGGACAAATCCTAAAAGGAGTAATTTGAGAAAATTCAACTTTTGTGGTTTCATTATACCAAAGTTCGTAAGTGCTTCAATTCTGCCAAGATTCTGGCCAAAAATGCTGGTCGTGTCTCATCTTCAATGTTGTAACTGAGTCCCTGGAATTGATATTTCTTTAGAAAAACTCAGAAAAGATTCAAATGTTGTTGAGAAAAGGTCGACCGACCTGCACGAGGTAGAGATGCTCCAACTCTGAACAGAATTGGACGAATTGCGGTGGCGAGTGAATCTGTGCCTCGTCATATTCCACAATGGCACGCAATTTCTCCTCGTCCATCTCCGCCCCATCCGCCAGCAATTCGTTCGCAAAATTTTCCGTCCAAACTCTGTTTCGACGTCCTCGTCTGTCAGCACCATAGGTCGGCAGTCTGGTGTTATCGTCGTTGTTCAGCAATGTCGGAGTGTTATTGATCAGAGCATTCAGTGCCCGGTCCAACCCGACACTTTCCATTTCCATTGCTGGCACATACGGATGGTAACGCCGACATTTGGGCACTCGGAGAAGATCAGTGGAGTTGAGTTTCAACGAACGTAAAGTGCCAAGACGAACTTTGGACTTTTGAAGCAAAGAGCAAACGCCGACGGCATTGATCCCCTAAAGTTTTAAATCGTAAAAATATGTGTACGGGTTTATAACATAAACGAAATAATGGGAAAAAGATCGACTGATTGTGCTTAATTCGGTACTTTTCGGTATGTGTACACAGGGCCAAATTTTAAAAAACGCATTGAGATAATTTATGCACATTTGGGAGGGGGGGGGGGAGCCTAAGAAATGAGACATTAATTGTTTAGCTTTTTATATGCGAAGGCAAACGTCTTTTCCCACCCTTCCTACGCATGATCCTTTGTTGCGTTTTTTTTTTAATTTTGCCATGTGTACACATAACCAAAAAGTACCCTTAATCCTAAGGAAAATGTTTCAAAACCGACGATGTTTCAAGAGCGACGATTTTCCTGCTCACCGACCCCTTTTATTTGACACTTTTTAATTGGTTTTAAATTCAAACCCACTTTGGTGCTGCATAAATTCAGTGAGGATAGCGTATTTCTGTGGTTGACGAGCAGTGCGGCCAAAATTCGGTCGGTGATTTGTAACTTCGTCAAATCGATGCTCGTCACCGGACATTGGGCACCATCATAAAAAGGCTGCACGGCGTTGTCAATTTCTTCCGGACTCATTGCATTTTCCCTTCGACGCCATTTGTCGCACATTTTCTTCAAGACCAAATTGGCAGCAGGTTCAGGCAGAAAACCAAGTGCATCAGCTATAAGAATTTTTTTTTGCAAAAGTTAATGGTAAAACGAATGAGTAATTGTCTATCGGAAATATTCTTATTAAAGTAATTTAGACCAAGTTACAGATCAAGATAATGTTGAGGAAAGCAAATTACTAGTAAAAGTGAACGGATTTAAACCGCTAAATTTCAGAGAACCACAAAGAATAGCTAAATCTGAAACAAAAATAAAAAGAGCAGACTTTTGTTTGGGTGTTTAATCGCCGTCTGATGTTGGATGAGCGACTGCTCCGCCGCTTGGTCTCTAAGGCCCACCACCCGGGAGAAGCTGTGAGTGAATTTGGAGGAGGATGCTTGTGCCGTCGAAGAAGCGCCGTTCGGTCCAAAGCTCTTATTGAGGACCAGCAAATGCTCGGCATTGATAGCGACGATTTCAGCGCTTAACGCCATTAAAGAAGGCGCCTCCAGCGGCAAATCACTCTGGGAGTGTGCGTTCTCGGGCATCTAAACACACCTTTAATTATTTTTAATATAACGCATTACAATCATTATGTATTGTTAACTTTTGGTGTGATGAATGGGGTTATAAATTGTACGAATTTACATATTTCTTCTGCGTATATACTATAAAGGGGCTTAAAAATTGCATTTCTACGTCTAACTTTTTTGTTTTGGTAAAGGTTTTTAGTCCATATATATGTATTTTGGGATTGTCGGAAATAAATCCATATTTCGGGTTTAAACCGTGTAAACAACGACTCAATTTTTGGCTCCTAGTGCAACTTCCCAGGTTCAAGTCCTTCTATGAAAGTAATGGTGGAGACTATTGTAAAAATTATTATGAAAATTTTAATCTTTTTTTTCAAGAGAATAGCAAAATCAATTTTAAAAAATTTATGCATCCAATCAAATGACCATTCTCATTTGTCAGTTCCTTAGGCGGTAATACTGGAGAATTGGTGTCCCGGCGAAAAATAAATTAAAAATTTTTCTTTTTTAAAAGTCGTTAACACACATTTATGGGGGCTTTCTGGGTCGCTGATCACGAATCTGACACTAATTTTGACCAATTTCGAATCCCGGACCCGAATTCGAACAAAAGACTAAATTCAAAATTACGGGGCTCCGATTGAAAAAAATCGCTTTTTAGGAGGATCAAATGGTAAAATGCCATTAAATTCAACGACACTTAAAAAGTTTGTCATATGCAGTGAAACCAATTAATTTTTATTCAAATTTAAAATAGTAAATTCGTAGGCACCCGTGGGAAAATTTATTTGTTTGATTAAAAGTCATTTCATTAAAAATCGTTCCGCTTATTATTCATTTAAATTACTGTTAAATTCGAAAAATCGTACCTAATTCAACAAATGAAAAAGAATCTGCTGTTCAAGACTTGTTCTTTAAATATAAAAAAATGTAAAATTTTCCATACAAATTAACTAGCGACGAAAATACATAACATTGTCTGGTTTTTCTTCTATTTTCTGCTTCTTTGCCTCGTTTCTCGATCCCTTCAAAGGCGATTCGTAATATCCCTCATTCGTTCGACTCCGACTACCGTAACCACTTCTGTAATTATTTTTGTGTTCGTGCGTCCTTCTGCCAATCGACCGTTCGTTTTTTGAACGTGAGTAGAAACTTCCATTGATTGATCCGAATCTAGGACCTGTCGAACGAGGTGTTTGGGGTTGAGTCTTATCCTTATCTGTTCAAGTAATGTGATATTGTGGAAATTCTACACATTGCATAAAATTTTACCAATACTCTGTTTTTTTGCTGATTGGTGTCTTACATCCGACGAGTTCCGTCCCACACTGTCAAGTTTTTTTCCACTTGGTTCACCATCTTTTTGAGTTGTTTGTTTTGATTTATGCTCCGAATCCGTGTTATCTGAGTAGGATGAGCTTTCATATTCGTCTTTTAATTTGTTGTTTTTCTTCGACCGGGACGGCTTGGAATTTGACCGATTCAGAGTTTGATAATCGACGGTTGGCATAAAACTAAAGATTTTGAGTAAAATTCTTATCATTCAAAATATTGCGTGTTTTTACCTAGAAACCACACTGTCCAGAAGTACGTCCTCCTTGCCTTTTCCCCCACTTTTCATTTTCGCCTTTTTCCGTTCCTCCTCCTCGCCAGGATTCAGATTTGTTAAATCAAATGGGAAACACTTTCGGACGAGCGGTGTCAGTTTATGTTCGAAGTCGCTGTTCAGCATAATGTAACTGTCCTTTTCGCCCCCTTCCAATTGATTAAGGTTCATTTTATGAAAACTCTGAAAAATATAATCATCAAAATGTTGAAACAAAAACAAACATTCAAATGCCCGTTGAAATGTTTTTTGCTTCGGACCACGAAATCACATGACGCAAAAACGCAATTCCATTGGTAGTCCGTATGCAGGGCTGACACATGGTGGTATCTGGTGTCTAAAAAGCACTAAGTAAAATTGCATTTTGAAATTCTCTAGTACAATTTGTAGGTAAAACATTGACCCCCCCCTATTTCTCGAAAAAATAAGAATTTTAAATGATTCGTGTAAAACGCCTTGTGTTTATTTTGAAAAAAGGGAGTGGGGGGGGGGCAAACATGTATTACCCAATTGTTTGGGGTAGAACCGACCAACCTTTGTATTTTGTTTCGTGTCCGCAAATGTTACACTGGAGATCATTGGTTATCAGTAAATGTCCCTCTTGTTTGAAACACTGCTCCAATTTCCGGCGCAACTTTTCTTCTCTTTTATTTTCATCAACTCCGATCATATGTCGTCCAATTACATGCTTTTTTTGTGACTTATAGTCATTGTCAACCATTTGATGACATATTTTGCATGTTTTATGTTCCACGCCTTTGGTGATTTGACGCTGAAGTTCTATTAAAATTTGTTCCTAAAATATAATTGAAAATTGATTTTCAAAAAACAGTCACCGTTGTTTGGCATTTTTTGTGTTCATTTGAAGAATCCGCAGCAACAGTTTGGACACCCAATAACACATCGTCGGAGCGGTTTATTTCGGGTCCTTGCTGTTTATTGTGAGAACGAGTTGCATCGTTTGAATGTCTTCTGATGGTCTGTGGATTTGGTTGACGCTGAACAGAGTCAACAGAAAGGCATTGGTTCTGCTGAGTTGTCGGGTGGCCTTGACTTGGCGATTTGCTATTTGTGTTTGACTGCTCGCTAATCTCGGGTAAAGATCGTCTAACAATTTGACTTTGCTTATTAAAGGGATTTGATGAATTCAGGGCTTCGCAAGGAGGTGAAAGCACTTCGATGTCGTCATCATCTTCTTCTTTCACATCGCTGGATGTTTAAATGATTTTTAAAATGCTTTTAAAAATTACCATGCTTTTAGCATTTCAGTAAGCCTTTTCTTGTCCCCAAAGACAGAGCCGAACCCTCGAATTGACTCCTCTCCCATTTTCTGTGCATATTCAAAGTCGTTATATATTAGCTGGCAAACACGTTCTAAGTACCAATTCTTAACCTGTTGCTGATTTGTTTCTTTATCAAAATTAAAACCTTCCCTTCTCCATCACTCACGTCAAACTGAACTCTGTGATTTGTATTGTTTTGATGGTCAACCATATTTTCCATCAGCACACTCCTAAATTTGAAATTTATTTATTTTTTTAAAATAAACAAATCAACTGAAAAGAACATTCCGAACACTTGTGACGTTTGTAACAAAGATGCTCAGCAATGTGGGTAATTAGACTGTTTTTTTGAATATCTTGAGTGCAAATTAAGCAGGTCCTTTTCGTTGAATTCATAAAATAAATTAAGACAAAATTCTATACTAAATCTGCTGAAAGGAATGCATGCATTACGTTTAGTTTTTTCTCTAAAAAATATGTCTGAGAATTTACAGCCATTTTTTTATGCTAACTCGAGATTCCAAGAAGAAAGCAAATAGGTACTGGCATTAATAAAAAAAAATGACGACTTTATTTATTTTTGATGCAAAATAAAAAAAGGCGCAATTTACGCCAAAGTTTGATCGATTTAAATTCATAGGTATTTTGCTAAAAAAGTTCAACTTTTTGTTCGAGTTCGGTTCCTGGGTTCGGAATTGGGCAAATCCGAGTTCAGTTTCGTGGTCGGCACCCTCGAAAACCTACCGCAAACTGATTTTGAGCCCAAAATAATTTTATAAATTATTAGGTACACATGTCCATGAAATGAATATTTCTTCGTCTTCGATGCGTTTGGATAATTTTGGCGCGTCTTGCTCTCGTTCGCCATCTCTTTCATCTATTGAAGCAACTGTTAATGAAATTCATTCATCATGCACAATAAATGAAGACCAATTAAAAAGTAGATCGCAAGCTGCTAAAAAAATTTGTGTGGTTGATGTTGAAGATAAATGCTGGTATTGGGGTGCAGCGAGCAAGGAGAAAATCAGTGATGCATTTGAGGTTTGTTTAAACATACCATCTAACTATTTTATAAAATTTTATTAAAGAATCAACCTGATGGCACTTTTGCCGTTCGTGATGCTTCAACTAATGGACAATTTACACTAACATTGCGTATTGGCGGAGCTAACAAATTGATAAAAATACTGGTATTTCTTTGTCTAACTCATGGAATTAACTTTTTTTTTTTGTTGTTGTTTCGAAGGTCGAAGGAGACAAATGCGGCTTTACTCGTGAAACACTTGATTTTGACTCAATTTCTTCTCTCGTCCAATTCTATCGCACGTGTTCTCTCAAGGAATTCAATGAACGACTCGACCTTTGCTTGTTATATCCGCTCTCATCTCCGGAATTTACGGCAAGAGAACACAGCGAAGCAAAAGTATTTGTTTTTTAACACTAATAAATGGTTTATGAATCATATGTATTCTAAATTAAGATTTGCCCTAAATCCGCTCAATTACATCGGATAAATTTACTGAAATGTCGTTTGGAGGTTTTTTTAAATAATTTTTTCGATACCGACGGGATCCCCCTTTTCGAAATTTCTAACCCCGAACTCGGATTTCTGAAAAGGAAAATTTTCGAAAAATCCCTTGTACATCGTTAATATTACCATTTTTTCTTTAAAGCATAATTTTAGGCATTCCATGCTGAATATGACCGCGTTTCTCGTCGTTATGACCATCTTTTTTCTCAAATGAACATAAGCGGTGACGAATTTCATCGTAAAAAACAGACGGCTGCTGCCTATTGCGAAGCATTAAAAATATTTGAAAGGAAAATTAATGAATTGAAAAAGTGACGTCATTTTCAAAAAATTTAATCTTTAAAAATAATTTAGAATTGAACAGAAAGATGAGTTAATAGAACGAGACAGAGAAGCACTTCACGCAAACATAGAATTACAGGAAGAAAGGCAAAACGAAAAGGGGGGGGGGCTTGAAAACATTGACAATTTTAGGATGGAAGAAGTTGAGAAGGCTAAGGAACTCGTGAACAAAGCAATTCAAACTCTTGGTCAAACATTATCAAAACTAAACGCTGAATTAGATGAAACCAAGCCGCTTTTACTTAAACTGTACAGGTAAAATTCCATTTCGCAAAATGTTTATAAATTAAATCCAAGGAAGCGTGACAAATGCCGAGACGAAATATTGTCATTGCCCAAACAACAAAACACCACACACGCACATTTGGATCGCCACCTCGAAGCAGTCTCTTTAGCTGTAAGTCCGTTAATGGGGGAACTAAATAAAATTTATTTTCAATTGGATTTAGAGTTAAACAAAAATTTATTTTCAGTTGGATTCAGAGCCAATCACTTTAAGTGCATTTCTGATTCGTGTTCGTTTTCCTTTACCAAAATGGGATTGTGAACATTGGCTTTGGCACCAAGGAGCAACAAAGGCACGAAAACCGAAAGGGCATCAACTTAAATATGATCAGATAACAAATTGGGACTTTAGGAACACGCTGTCATTTTGATCCAAAGTTTGTTACCAAATTTGGAACAGAAGGATGGAGTCTTTCTGATACGGCCGAGCACTTCCCATCCGGGGTTTTATGCGTTGGAAATAGCGAAAGATGGAAATGTGGTATTCTTTTACTCTCAATCGGTCCCATTTTTTTTTGCCTTTGTCAGCATTCCTGTCTCATCGAATATCGCGACCCACGCACAATGCCCGAACACTGTGGAGGCTATGGGTTTGCCAACACTCAAATGTTGTTCGCCTCCTTGGTGGATTTCGTGCGCTATTACGCCAACACTTCTCTGAAGGAGCATAATCCAATGCTTGACACTACACTCAAGACGGTCAGTCACAATTGGATTCTCATTTAGCAATAAAGTTGGGGATTTTAGTGTCAATTTTGGTAAAAGTTTAGTTTGTACCGCCCTTCCCATTTGATTTTTTTTCGATTTATATTTACTCTTTTTAATATAAAAAAGTACTAAATCTTCGAATATTGATGCTTTTTTTCAAAAATTCAATTAACATTAAAAAATTGATTGTTCGTTAGATTTGAAACCGATTTTGAAAATGGTATGCAAAAAAAAACAATTTAAAAATTATGGCTTAAAGCAAAAACTAATTTTTCTAACATTTTGGGGCTGTCTAATCATCCCGAGAGTGATTGTGGTTGAATTTTTAAGCTACTCCGCACTAAATATTACCCCACATTTGCGCCTATGTCCAAAATCGGGTTAAAACAATATTCAATCTTAGCGGTATTAAACAGCATTAAATTTAAGAAAATTGTTCTTTTAATTTATTAAGAACAATAATTCTGTTGTTTGAAAATTTTTTTTTTTTTTCTAAAACTAAAGTTTGAACCCGATTTTTGGGCATAGGCCCAAAATGTCAGGGGCGCAAATGTCTGGCTGGACACGCACTAAAATGAGCCGTTATTTTTCCGATGTCCCCAAATTTCGAATTTTCAAAAGTAAAACTTGAGCGTTTTTAAAATTAATGAATCATGAAAACAAAAAAATCTCGGCCATTATTTTAATCTTTTAAAGTACTGTAAAATTGGATTACTTTAAGCCGGCATTGGGAGTAAAATTACAACCGCAGAAATTGCATAGTGAAGGGAACGATAAAGCGTTACAGGATGAGAACGATGAAGTTTCGAGTTGAAGAAAATCAATTTGCTTTTGATTCGAACTTTGCCCCTCCCTCCCTTCCCCACAGTCTCTCAATTTCTCTCTCTTTCTCTGTCTCCATTTGCTTTTCATCACCTTTTTTTCACTGCGCAACAAATGTGTTGTAAGCATTGTTTTTCTTTTTAATGTTGATCTCTAAAACTGCACTTCATGAATAAATTTTTACCCATTAATGTCTAATTAATTATTAAAGCATGGTTTATGGCAAACTCTTCATTAATATTTCTAATGAATTAATTAAATTCGCCTATAATTAGTCTTTTTTCGTCCGATGTCTCTCTGTTGGCTTTCCCATGCCATTCCGAAGCGTTTTTGGTCCATTCTTTGGGTTGACTGTCGCGTTCGTTCCGCCGTTTTGACGTTTCTTTTTCCCAATTGCTCCATCCCTCTGGTCGAACCCCACCTGCACAGTCTTCTGCTCACATTGCTTCACCATGTTTTGCTCGTGTTCATTTGCCTTTTCTTTGTGCCAATGAGTCGGAATCGTTGGAAAGTGAGTAGTAATAAATATAAATTAATGCTTCTGCTCATTATGTAATTGGGTACTAATCTTCCTCCCCCCCCCCCATTATCCCCCAGTTCAACTTCCAATCGTTTCTGCTCGGCGTGGTCAACGGATGGTCCATCGCCTTCGCTTTGGTCCATTCTTCGCGACTACACACAGTGACTTTTTGCATTTACGCCTATTTTTTCAGTCTTTTTCATTTCTCCGAGTTTCTTATGACAGGTAACTCATTAAACAGTTGAGTTCAACTTTCATTTTAGCCATTTTTAAGCTCTGACCAATGTTGAGTCGCTTCGGCCGGATTCTTTCCTTCTCAATCATTCGCCCGCTTATTGGGTTAGCCTTTTCCCACTTTTTAATTTTGTTGGACCATCAGACAGCTGCCATTTGTTCGTGGATTGAATTTTGGACTCGGGCGTGGGCTTTTCCAAGTGATTTTCTTCCTAGCCTTTCTGTGATTATTTCTGACTTTTTGTTAGCTTTTTGTTCATTGTACGTTTCGTCAATCGGTGTTTGTTGCTGTATTTTTGGCGAATTCTTTCGCAAATTGGCAATGTGTCATGCCTCAGTTGGGTTCACGCACCAAGTAAAGTTGTAAGGTTACTCCACAAAACTAAAGTTGATTATCAGATAGCAGTTCGAAGGCACAAGGACCATCAGCTGTGTACACAAGGAGTTTATGCATTTGTAAGACACCCAGGTAAAGTCATCGAATTCAGATTTTGTAACATTGGGAATTAGTCACGGCTGAACATTAGCCTCTCACAACGTTTAGTTTTCCAGAATAAAAGCATTGCTTTTGCGATTAAATCTGTCTAAAATGTTCCCTATTTTATGTTACCTCGGATGGATGGTTTGGTCTGTCGGCACTCAGCTGATCCTTTGCAACTTCATCTGCGCACAAGCATATGCCTATTTCGCTTACCGCTTTTTTGAGGGCAGAATTTGGGAGGAAGAGAGATTTTTGATAGGTAAAAATTGCTGCATACATTTCAATTCGGCAATACTTTAAATGGTACCTACCCTTTTTGAGGATCTTTTAATCAGCATTAGGTAATTCTATCGCCTTACTTAAAACTAAATGCCATACTTTTTTGAGGGGTGCACCGAAAAATACGTTAATAAGAAAATTTCAAGAAAAAAAAATTCAAAAAAATTTTCAGTTATTTTTTGTCAAAGCATTTAATGATGTTTATTTAAGAGTTTTTTGGACAAAAGTACATTGCCTATCAAATGCGCGTTCCATCCGGCATCCCATACATCAAAGGATATCAAAATTGACTATTAAATGAGCTTGCTAAGTGATTCCAATTCAATGCCATTGCTGTTCGTCATTCATTCTCCATCTCATATGTAAATGTCGTTTTTTTTTCAATTTCTTAAACTGTTGCTTTTTAGGAACTGTTTAAATTATGCAATGAAGAAGCATCGATTGTGCCAACTTTGTTAATTGAAGGAACCCAGTGCAATAATAAATAACGATCATTTTAAAATACGTGTTTCTTTTAAAATATTTCCGATGTATAAACAAAAAAAATAGTAGGGACCTTTTTACGAATTTTTCAAAGATGCCTTAATGTACGGGATCTCGCTGGGAGTCGGTCAACTATTAACCAGTCCCCTCCCCTCCCATTGATTATTCCCCCTCCCATCATAGGCAAAAATTAAATATACATTCATTTGAAGTGATAATCACAAAAATCTACATACAGATACAACAATTTACATGATGGAGGCAAAATGACAATTTTGGTACGGTGGGATGGGATCCTATCGTGTCCATGTTGAGGTGACGAAGCATCCTTCCAGCAGACCTTGTACTCGATCGGCAAGTTCTTGAGGTGCACCATCCCGTCTCCCTTGAACCATTTGCGCTTGAACGCGGTGGCGATTGGGCCCGGCGTGTTGGTCTACTCCACGGTCACGCGGTCGTCCTTGGTGTCCTCGCTGCCGGGGTCGAAGGCGTTGCGGAAGACGGCCACGTTGACAGACTCCTTTGGGCCGAGCACTCCGTCCGGCGAGTTCATGTTGATGCGCTTCGGTTTGGTGGTCTTGAAGGCGTAGCCGATGCGCTCGGTCCCAGCGTTGGTCACCTGAAAGAGAAAGGTGTTATTCCGCATGCCACGCAATTATTTGCGCACTTCCGCCTTTTTGGCGGCCAATGCTTGCCGTTCGGCTCCCTGAAATTCCGCTCTTTCTTCCAAAAATTGATGAAAATATTCAAGAAAAAACTAAATTTGAATAAAAATACGAAATTCGGAAAATTTGAAATTCGGCTATTTGCTCAAATTCTGTCCGGAGTTCGAGAAGAAAATTTTTTCGAAAATGGGGGGGAGGTACAAAGCACCAGTATTACCACAAAATCACCGACGTTCCACTCTTCCGGCCAAGGGTTGGCCCAGTCATTTTCGTCCAATTCCTCGCCCTGTTCATCCTCCTCCTGAAAAAAAATTGGGGAGAATTTTTATGAAATTTTTCCAATTCTTAGGGGTCTATTTTTGAAAATTTTAAGGTCGATTCTTAGGGGTGTATTTTTTTGTTTTTATTGCACTTTTTTGGGAAATTTTCCAAAAAATGCCAAAATAGTGGCAAAAATTATTTTAGTGGCCAACTTCCGAAATAGTTTTTTTTAGTGGCGAAGCTCCAAAATAGTGATTCCTAGTGATGAATGGGGTTAAAACGAAGAATTTCCGAGCTAAAAATGTGTTTTTCGTGCATTTCTCATCGTAACTAAGCAGCAGAAAAAATAGTTAAACTAAGAATCCTCGCCCTAATTATGAATTATAATTTAATGTAAATCTCATGTTTAAATAAATATTTACAAAAAAATTCCAAAAATCGGCGAGAATACCTCATTCTCCTCAGGCCAGGGCTGGGCCCACCATTCTTCCTCTTCCTCCTCGTCCTCAGGCGCCGGCGGTGGTGGTGTTGTATGGCTGCAAGAAAAAATAAAATATGAATAAAAATATGTAAATCGAAAATTTGAAATTCATTATTTGTTCGAATTCGGTCCGGGATCGAGAAAATTTTTTTAAAGATTTTTATATGATTAAAATTGAATTTATGGGTTTTTAGTAATTCTGTCTTTCAACACTTTCAAGACTATATATATTTACCACTTCAGAAAAAAATCCGAAACTTGCCGTGGATACCTCCGAGGAGGTAAACATCTCCAGCCTCCGGCGCCAGCCCTTCACGCTAAAATAAATATTTACGAAATTACAAAAATTGGCGAAAATACCTCTTGGCCCTCCGGCCAGGGCTGCGCCCACCATTCTTCCATTTCTTCCTCCCCCTCCTCCTCCGGTGGTGGCGCCGGAGGTTGGATGGCTGCAAGAATTTTTAATTTGAAATATCCAATCAAAACTGACCATACATAAAAAGGTGGGGGGTTGTCGGCCAAAATTTTTGCGAAGGGGGGTCGGCCGCCGAAGACCTTTTTTTATTGCTTTTCAAAAAAGTTTTTTTCGGCGCGGTTTTTTCCAAAAAATATAAGAAAACAGGGGGGCCGGCGGTGCCGGTTGGCGCTGCCGGGAAAATTTTTTGTAATTTTTAATGCGATTTGTTAACAGAATTTTACCAATGGCCAATTTTTGCGATTTTAATGAATTTTATTTTTTAAATATCCAATCAAAACTACTGTTGTTCATGTGGCGGTCCCTTGGGGAACTTAATGGGATGAAATTGAAGCATAAAAAGCCAAAAAGTTAAAAATTAAGACTTGTCTGTGCTACGCCGGGGAATTTTTGAAAATTGAGTGTAATTCGTTAACAGGTTTTCACAAAAATTGTTAGATTTTGCGATTTTAAGCCTTTGGGAAAAATTTTGCAAATTTTTTGAAGTTTTTCATCCCCTCCTTTTACGTTCGACGAATCTCCTTCAGCAGAATTCGTTAAACGTAAGAGGAAAGGGTATCGAAAGCCGAAATTGGAAAATTTTACAAATTTCTTGAGGAAATTAGTCAATTTTCAAGTCCGCCCTTTTAGACGAAAAAAAAAGGACCAACAGGCGCCATGGGCGTGAATTATAATTTATATAATCCCAAATATTTAAATAAATATTACGAAAATATGCCAAAAATTGGCGAAAATACCTCGTGCCCCTCCGGCCAGGGCTGCGCCCAGTGCTCCTCCTGCTCCTCCTCCTCATCTCCTGGGGCCGGTGGCGCCGGCTGTGGAGGATGTATTGCTGCAAGAATTTTTAATTTGAAATATCCAATCAAAACTGACCATACATAAAAAGGTGGGGGGGGGGGGGGTCGGCCAAAATTTTTGCGAAGGGGGGTCGGCCGCCGAAGACCTTTTTTTATTGCTTTTCAAAAAACAGTTTTTTCCGGCGCGGTTTTCCAAAAAATTTTCGGGAACAGGGGGGCCGGTGGTGCCGGTAGGCGCCGCCGGGAAAATTTTTTAAATTTTTAGTGCGATTTGTTAACAGAATTTCACCAATGGTAAATTTTTGCGATTTTAATGCATTTTATTTTTTAAATATCCAATCACTGACTGTTTTGCGCATGCTGCGCCCTTCTTTCCCGCCATTCTTCCAGCGGCCGCTCAAAAGGCGGCTCGTCTGGGAGTGTATGTAAAGAAAAAAAGGAGGATGGCGATTAGCTTTGAATTAGCGCGCAAATATGCCAATTACGCTATTTGGCGTTATGAGCATTTTGTCTAACACTGGGCTTGACCCATAGTGTTGGTTCAGCTCTTTTTTTTTTGAAACGGTGTGTTTAATTATCGCATGTACCTATTCTTATTCATTTTAGCAGCGTGTTTCAATTTGAATTTGCCATCATATTCATGCCAAATGAGCCACCATCGCGATTTGCGACAAGATGTCAAGGCGAGGACGATGCGCTTTGCGGCTTTGGACCCAGACATTGCATCAAAATATGACGAATTGGATGAAGAGGAAAGCAACAGCAACAGATTACTCCGTTTTGAGGTTTTTTTTTTCTAGGGCTCAAATTTCATGGGATTTTTCATTTGAAGCAGCCAAGAGAATTGCATAGAGGCAGTAGCAATTTCTCAAAGAAGGTGGTGAATATAATCGAGAGGCACATAACTCGAAAGGATCAGAATGCGATGCGAACGACAGGGGCCGGGACGAGTTCCAGCAGACGCGACTTCATTAATTTGGTCACGGTATTTGACGAAGACCCATCCAATCGAGAAGTTTCTAGCTGTTTTCTTTGGTCTAGGTCAAAAATGCTTCTCGTTCCGGAAAGGACCATGTTCTGAAGTTGCTGTCCAATTCCGTGGATCATTTTATTCCAATAGCGCCAAAAATGCTGGAGAACAGGGACTTGAGCTTCTACATTTGTGATGATGATGATGCACAAGCAATTTGTCTGATGTCGCGGAGAATTGCTGACAAATACAACCCGGGCCTTAAATACACGATTTTCACAAAACGAGTTCCTGCCCCGTTTGAGACGATCAGTTTCTCAAATCGACAGATTATCGAGGTTTGTCTTCTTTATGGCCAGACTTTGTTCACATATCATCCGCTTGTTCTTTTGTTTAGCAAGTCGTAAAGGGTCGCTTCAAGCAGCAGACCAACTCTCTCGACTTGAGCAGCTTTCAGAACGACCCGCTCTTCGAACGGAGTCAACTTTCTTATGGACTTTTTCACAACCACGTGGTGGTCGCCGTTGCCAATTTAATCGCGCAAAATTTCCCCTCGATTCGTGGCATTCGTTTAAATGTAATTAATCGTTACTTTGATGGGAAGGTTTTCTTTATGTTCTTTAGAACAACAGTCTACGCACTTTGGACTTCCTGAGTTGTCTCGTCTACGCCGCACCAAATGTTGTTGAATTGGATTTGGCAAACAATGCGGTGAGTGAGTGAGTGTGTCCGTTGCGAGATAGTCTATAATTAGGTATTCCATTTACCACAGATTTCACGAGTTAATGAATTGGACAAATTGAAAAGTTGGGCCTTGGAAAGTGTCCACTTTGAAAACAACGAATTTGTCGCGAGTTATCAGGGCAACTTCGTCGCATATTCACAGTCCGTCTTCTTACGACATTCATTTAATTGTTAAACAATTTTAGAGCAATTCATCAGTTTTTCCCTCGTGTCACATATTTGGTACTATACAAACAAATAAAATAACTTCTTGAGCATTCTTTTCCTCTTTCCTTAAACAGGATGGACGGTCGATCCAACCTTCGCCCGAAATGGGTGCCGAAATGTCTTCGGCAGTCATTCCACGCTTCAGAGTAAAATTATCATTTCATGCAACTGTAAGCTTTTTGCGCCTTTAAGCACGGTTTTTGCACCGACGAATCATATCGCACGATGGCTGAAAATTTTCTCTTGGAATTTTTCAACTTTTACGACGGTCCAAATGGTGAACAGACGCGACAACAATTGTTAAATGCATACGACGCAAATGTACGCAAAATGGGCAATGTGTTAAAATTTGTGTAAAATTCGAATTTAAGGCGACTTTTACCTATTCGATGTGTTTTCTGGCGGATACCCATCCGACCGGAAACAGAGACAGAAGTGACCATCAGTAAGTGCTAATGGAGTACCAACACCCATAAACAGTGGGTTACTTAATTACTCACCCTCCAGAACCCTTCCGCAAATATTTCACGTTGACCCCCCCCCCCCCTTTTTCATTTATGGGCGTAATTTTGGCTTTTGTTCTTCGCTGTTCCCTTCTAATTTAAATTCCAATACATTTTCCGTCTCTGTTCAGAGAGTTGATCGGCCTTTACATCCGTTCTTCTCACAACATCATCCAACAACACAAATGGCAATCCTATCGCGACAAAATCATTTATCGTGGGCCTATGGATATAGCCGTCGCTCTGAGCAAATTACCTCCGACTGAGCACATCAAACAATCATTTCTACTCGACTTCAATTTCACTTCAGTGGGTTTATTATTTAATTGTTTTTGTCCATTCACTCTAATTTTAGCTTAGAAATTTATTGCTTTTCAGGACAATTTGATCGTATTATCGCTGCAAGGAATTTTTCGCGATGGGAAAGAAGTGTCGGATGGGTCTACCAACTTTTTGAACATGAAATTTTTCACCCGACAGTTTTCCATTGTCCCAAAAACGGAGGGGTAATTTATGCTGCTGGTCAACAACAAAAAACCATTTTTTGCCATTTAGGATCGCGATAATTTCGGACATTCTCCAAATTACGCCGATTAGCAATGCTCGGATGGAACGGTACAACAATTTGCTCAAGAATGCGACAGTGGCACAGGTCATAAAACATTTCTTGTGTTGTTAATGAGAGGTTTTTCAGGTGCAGCAATCGGCTCTCGTCCCAGGGCGGTGCCTTGGCTTTGGCTGTCCAACAACAAATTGATGGAATGGCCCCACCGCCTCCGAGTCCTCAGACACAACCTGTGTTGATGATATAGAATTTTTAGAACAAAAATACTATACTATATACATTGCATATCAAATGTGAGTCCTACTAGCAGTCACATATTGAAGTTTATACATTTCAATCCATCGTAAATGTGTTTTTATTAGAATATTATTTTTAATTTTATTAATCCTAAATGTTTTTATTTAAAATAAACAATTTTCAATATATTAACCGTTGATAGACAGTGTAATAGATGCAGTTGGGAAATTGAGAAGTTGGAGCATTCAAAAATACAAATGTAAAAATTGGACTGCAGCCAACATCCCCTCCCCTGTCCCAAACGCATTAAATAGGCACAAAAATAGGAAAAAAAATTTATTAACGCTTTTTTGGTATTAAAACAAGTAAAAAATTAAATATTTAATTGTAAATGAAATTATTAAATAAGGACAAAATTTTAAACCTTTTCTGAAATTTTTTTGGGTCATTTCTTAGGGGCACAAAAACCACGAAATAGGCAAAAATAGGCATTAAAAAGTCATCGTAGACACCCCAATCTAAGCGGAAAACGCGTTTTTCGTGCTCATCAAGTGCGCTAAATTTTAGGCATTTGCCTAAAAAAGGAATCCCTAGTTATTAATGTAAACATGACAATGCATTTCTTTTTCTCTCTTTCTGGCGTACTATTTTCAGTCTCTAGCACATGATAAAATAAAAATTCGCAAATTCTAATAATTTTGGTTGTAAAAGTACAAAATCACTTTAGACATTTTTAATCAATTAAAAAATGATTAGTCTTAGCGTTTTTGTTGAAAACAGCAGTTAATGACCTGAGTTATAACCAGGGCTTCCATCGAAAAATTTTCAATTAAGAACATATGGCCCAAAAAATCTGATTTTGGGGTCAAAAACCAGAGATTTTGCAAAATTTCTTCAAAACAATTATTTTTACAATTTATTCGATCGAAAATGTATCAAATTATATCTTTCGTCTCCCATTATCGATTCTAACAATTTTGGGGAGGAAATTAGCAAATCATAAATTTTAGTGCATTCGAGATCAAAAAATCAGACTTTTAACAATTTTTTTGTGGCGCATTTTTCCCAAATACTTTTGTGGAACGGGGTGGGGGGGGGGGTAAATTTTTTGTAATTTCGTTTTTTGTTAACAGATTTTCACCAAAGGCCAATTTTTGCAACCAAGCGACAACTTTTTTTGCCTTTTAAAAATGCCTTTTTTTGCGGCGCCTTTTTTCGAAAATTGGGGGTTGGAGAGGGACATCCGCCGGTGGCGCAACCGGGAAAAATTGTAATTTTAATGCGATTTGTTAACAGATTTTTGTCCAAAAATGACCAAGATTTGCCATAAATTTTATTTTTTCTTATAAAATAGTGACATTTGCCATAAAATTTAAAATTTTATGCCATAAATTTAAAAATTTTATGCCATAAAATTTAAAATCATAAGTTCGTTTAGGAAATCAGAACAAATTCGGTCATTATCTCAAAATCAGAACATTTTTATTTTATCAGATTTGGACCCTCCAAATCAGAACATTTCTGATAAATCAGAACAAATCGAAGCCCTGGTTATAACGTGATAATATTTAATCACTTGCTTAGAAAAATATTCTCCTTTTCAAAATCTTTCTTTAAATACCAAATTTGTTCAATTTAGGTGAGAATGAAGCGAGTTATAGTTGATAAAAATAATAAAAAAGGCATTTTCAGTGAAAATTTTGAATTAGCGCGCAAATACGCCAATTACGCTATTTGGCGTTATGAGCATTTTGTCTAACACTGGGCTTGACCCATAGTGTTGGTTCAGCTCTTTTTTTTTTTGAAACGGTGTGTTTAATTATCGCATGTACCTATTCTTATTCATTTTAGCAGCGTGTTTCAATTTGAATTTGCCATCATATTCATGCCAAATGAGCCACCATCGCGATTTGCGACAAGATGTCAAGGCGAGGACGATGCGCTTTGCGGCTTTGGACCCAGACATTGCATCAAAATATGACGAATTGGATGAAGAGGAAAGCAACAGCAACAGATTACTCCGTTTTGAGGTTTTTTTTTTTTCTAGGGCTCAAATTTCATGGGATTTTTCATTTGAAGCAGCCAAGAGAATTGCATAGAGGCAGTAGCAATTTCTCAAAGAAGGTGGTGAATATAATCGAGAGGCACATAACTCGAAAGGATCAGAATGCGATGCGAACGACAGGGGCCGGGACGAGTTCCAGCAGACGTGACTTCATTAATTTGGTCACGGTATTTGACGAAGACCCATCCAATCGAGAAGTTTCTAGCTGTTTTCTTTGGTCTAGGTCAAAAATGCTTCTCGTTCCGGAAAGGACCATGTTCTGAAGTTGCTGTCCAATTCCGTGGATCATTTTATTCCAATAGCGCCAAAAATGCTGGAGAACAGGGACTTGAGCTTCTACATTTGTGATGATGATGATGCACAAGCAATTTGTCTGATGTCGCGGAGAATTGCTGACAAATACAACCCGGGCCTTAAATACACGATTTTCACAAAACGAGTTCCCGCCCCGTTTGAGACGATCAGTTTCTCAAATCGACAGATTATCGAGGTTTGTCTTCTGTATGGCCAGACTTTTTTCACGTAACATCCGTTTGTTCTTTTGTTTAGCAAGTCGTAAAGGGTCGCTTCAAGCAGCAGACCAACTCTCTCGACTTGAGCAGCTTTCAGAACGACCCGCTCTTCGAACGGAGTCAACTTTCTTATGGACTTTTTCACAACCACGTGGTGGTCGCCGTTGCCAATTTAATCGCGCAAAATTTCCCCTCAATTCGTGGCATTCGTTTAAATGTAATTAATCGTTACTTTGACGGGATGGTTTCTTTGTTTTCTTTAGAACAACAGTCTACGCACTTTGGACTTCCTGAGTTGTCTCGTCTACGCCGCACCAAATGTTGTTGAATTGGATTTGGCAAACAATGCGGTGAGTGAGTGAGTGTGTCCGTTGCGAGATAGTCATAAATATGTATTCCATTTACCACAGATTTCACGAGTTAATGAATTGGACAAATTGAAAAGTTGGGCCTTGGAAAGTGTCCACTTTGAAAACAACGAATTTGTCGCGAGTTATCAGGGCAACTTCGTCGCATATTCACAGTCCGTCTTCTTACGACATTCATTTAATTGTTAAACAATTTTAGAGCAATTCATCAGTTTTTCCCTCGTGTCACATATTTGGTACTTATACAAACAAATAAAATAACTTCTTGAGCATTCTTTTCCCCTCCCCTAAACAGGATGGACGGTCGATCCAACCTTCGCCCGAAATGGGTGCCGAAATGTCTTCGGCAGTCATTCCACGCTTCAGAGTAAAATTATCATTTCATGCAACTGTAAGCTTTTTGCGCTTTTAAGCACGGTTTTTGCACCGACGAGTCATATCGGACGATGGCTGAAAATTTTCTCTTGGAATTTTTCAACTTTTACGACGGTCCAAATGGTGAACAGACGCGACAACAATTGTTAAATGCATACGACGCAAATGTACGCAAATGGGCAAAGTGTTAAAACTTGTGTAAAATTCGAATTTAAGGCGACTTTTACCTATTCGATGTGTTTTCTGGCGGATACCCATCCGACCGGAAACAGAGACAGAAGTGACCATCAGTAAGTGCTAATGGAGTACCAACACCCATAAGCAGTGTGTTACTTAATTACTCACCCTCCAGAACCCTTCCGCAAATATTTCACGTTGACCCCCCCCCCCCCCCCTTTTTCATTTATGGGCGTAATTTTGGCTTTTTGTTCTTCGCTGTTCCGTTCTAATATTGCATTACATTCATTTCAGAGAGTTGATCGGCCTTTACATCCGTTCTTCTCACAACATCATCCAACAACACAAATGGCAATCCTATCGCGACAAAATCATTTATCGTGGGCCTATGGATATAGCAGTCGCTCTGAGCAAATTACCTCCGACTGAGCACATCAAACAATCATTTCTACTCGACTTCAATTTCACTTCAGTGGGTTTATTACTTAATTGTGTTTTGTCCATTCACTCAAATTTTAGCTTAGAAATTTATTGCTTTTCAGGACAATTTGATCGTATTATCGCTGCAAGGAATTTTTCGCGATGGGAAAGAAGTGTCGGATGGGTCTACCAACTTTTTGAACATGAAATTTTTCACCCGACAGTTTTCCATTGTCCCAAAAACGGAGGGGTAATTTATATTGTTGGTCAACAACAAAAAAACCCTTTTTTGGCATTTAGGATCGCGATAATTTCGGATATTCTCCAAATTACGCCGATTAGCAATGCTCGGATGGAACGGTACAACAATTTGCTCAAGAATGCGACTGTGGCACAGGTCATAAAACATTTCTTGTGTTGTTAATGAGAGGATTTTCAGGTGCAGCAATCGGCTCTCGTCCCGGGCGGTGTCTTGGCTTCGGCTGTTTAGAATTGATGCAAATTGCCTTTGAGAATTCGTACGAATGCAAGACGAAATTGACGATTTGCTGTAAAATAAAAAATGAATTGAAAAGACCGGAAGACTTGCCGAGGGCATAAGCGAAAGGGTTAAGCGAACTGTTCAAATAGCACATGTAATAAGACACGTTGTACAGTATGCTGGGAATGCACTGGCCTCGACAAAAACCAGTAAACTGTCGCCTGAAAAATCAAAAAATATTAATAAAAAGTGGGAGAATTCCCTCCAAAGTGTTTGATCCCTGTTTATTGGGTGAGAGGTGACTCTGACAATCCGTTGCTTATGAGTCGGGTCGTGAATGTGTCTTACTTCGACCCTTTACTCTCTGCCGATTGACCCACCACAACGTAATAAGGAGACCAGAGAATGGCGAACAGTCCGACGATGAAAGTGATTGTGCTAACAAATTAAAAAGGCGTAATGCATCAAACGACTCCGCCAAAAACGGCGTTTCCTTTCCAACCGAAAAGCTTTGAGTGCTCGTCGTTCCGCCTTCGTTCGTTTGCGGCGGCGATTCAACGCAGAGATTGGCGCGAACACCGAATGGAGGAGCCGCGAGGGCTTTCTCCCGTCCGCCCTCAAATCAGCGCAATGTTTTGCTTTGCCATTGCTGTTTTATTGCCCACCTGTGCTCCAAAAATGACATGTGTGCTGATCGTGGTGTCTTCTCTGCTTCTTCACCCTTCGGCTGTCCCCCGTCCCCCGCGGCGTCGTCCCAAATTGACCCCCGCGTCACTGTCAGCGTCGGCACTTGGCCATGGGCGGGCAAAAGACTCGTCCGTCTTGAAGCGTCTTGTGACGAATCGCTAAATGGCAAATCGTCGGGAGAAGTGACAGAGTTTCACTCTGTGCCTTGTTGTGGACGAAAAGGAGCGCGAGCTGTGCAAGCCGAACAGCAAGTCGGGCCTTGTCTCGCCCGAACTCTCTCCGCCGGTCCTTTCGCTGTTCGTTCCGCCGATTCCGATCCAAAATCACAACAAAAGGAAATGGACAAATTTCAGTGGCCTTTTCCCTTCCCTTTCCGAGTGCCATTTGTCCCTTCTCACCATGCTAATGCGTACCCACGAGTGAATGCGGTTGAAGAAGCGGCCCAACATCCCTCCGTCCCCCTCCTCCGTTCCCTCCGCTTTTTCCTGTCGCTGTTCGCTTGGCCTCCGCGACGGCGTCCGACTCAGTGTTTGGCCCATTTGCACTGGTGCCGAAGAAGCATTCGTCGGATGGTCCAACTGTTGGGGTTGTGTTGGCATTTCCCTGCAATTCCACCGAATATTTCTCCTTTTTCAGTGTTTTTCATTCGCACGTTTTTTTGGCCAATTCCGTCCCTTTGCTTTCTTTGTCGTTTCGATGCTCTTTTGCTCCATACTTTTCTTCTCCATTTCGCCAGTTTTGAACTTCTTGCGCGGGTGGTGCCGAAATGGGCGACGACTTCGACCTGTTCCGATGGCACTCTTTCAAATTTCCAACTGCCATTTTGCCAACATTTCGCCCATTTTCGCCGTTACGATGAGAGTTCATCGAAGAAGCATTTCTCTGAATGTGAAATCCAATGCCAAATCCTTTTTCTGTCTGAATACCGTAATCCAATTTTCGTTTTGGAATACTGTAATGTCTTTCGGTCTCTTAGCCCCGCTCCCCCCCCCCCGCCAATTACCATTATTTTCAACGGCTCTCCTCCCCCCTCTTTTTTGTCCATATTTTCGGCCATTGTTTTTCGGTTTGCGATTATTTGTGAGGTTGTGTCCGATGCCGAAATGTCAGCGGAAGGAGAGGCAATTGCCGAGGGGCTAAAGTGGAGAATGGAGGAAAGACTTTCTTCGTTGAAGGCGCCGGTGCTTAGCGAAGCGATCGCGACGGAGTCGAAGGGATCCTCGTGCCAATCGAATTCATTCTGTTCGTAAGGAAAAGCCCATAATGAAATGCCAAGTTCTTGTTGACGATTCTTTTCTGTTCCCACAACATTTAACCCCCCCCCACGCCCCCCCCCCGCTCTCTCTCTCCATTTGTTTCTCTCTCTCTCTCTCTCCATTTGTTTCTCTCTCTCCCTCTCTCTCTCTCCCTCTCTCTCTCCATTTGTTTCTCTCTCTCTCTCTCTCTCTCTCTCTCTCCATTTGTTTCTCTCTCTCTCTCTCTCTCTCTCCATTTGTTTCTCTCTCTCCCCCCCCCCCCCGCTCTCTTTTCTTTCCCTCTCCTTCCCTTTACTTTTCCTTGCCTTTTCTTTCTGTTCTATGCGATTGTTTTCCTCCTCCTTCTCTTCGTCTCCATTACTGTTTAGGAGTGACTCGTCCTCTTCCGCTTCTTCTCCCCCTTCCGCTTCTTTTTCCTCTTCCGTTTCTTTTTCCCCCTTTTCCTCCGATTGGTTTTTCGTTCGCTTTTTCTTCTGACTGTTCCTTTTGCTGCTGTTTCTGTTCCCTTCTTCTGTGATCTGTGCCCCATTTTCCGATTGTTTCATTTTCTTTTCCGTCGTGCCTTTTTCTTCCAAAGCGGCTGATTTGCTACGAAATGTAAAAGTCGCGCCATAGCGGCGAAATCGTGCCAATCTCTGAGTGCTTTGAACGGCTTTGGCCAAAGTTGAGAAGGAACTGCGCCGCCGTTCAGCGGAATCGGTGGTGGAAAGCTGAAAATGGTCGACGAACAATTGAAAGAAAGAGGGAGAAAAATAAAGAGAAGAGAGAGAGAGAGTAAGAGAGTTAGATGGATGAAAGAAACAGAGAGAGAGAGAGAGAAAGCGGGAGAAAGAAAGGAAAGAGAGAGAAAGAACGGGAGAAAGAGAGAGAAGAGAGAAAGAAAGGAAAGAGAGAGAAAGAGCGGGAGAAAGAGAGTGAGAAGGGAGGAGAGTAACAGAGTTTCCCACCGTATTGGCTGTTATATATCCGCTGTCCTTCGCTTCAAATCGCATTGTCAGTTTCTGCTGATTGCTCTGCTCGTGCCTCGCCTCCTCTTGGTATCGTTTTGCGTGAAGCATCAAACCAACTCCGACCTCAAACAAAATGCCAAATCACTTACTCATCACTGACTTTTCTCCCTATTTCCCGTCATGGGATTATCCTCCGTTTCCTCCAAAATTTTTGTCACTGGTAAAGCTGATCACTGAGGCTTTTTTATCCGTCCCTTTACCTCTTTAGTTGTGTCAGTCTGAGCATCCTCTCTTTTCTCCCGTTTCTCTCTTACCAGTCCCCTTTTATTTTCCCTAATCACTCGTCACTTGATCAATCTCTTTTGATCAGTCTCTTTTCCTCTGATCATCGGTTTGTTTTTCTCTGATCACCTGTGTGCCCAATCGTTGCGTTAACAGAAGTGCGATGTGCCGATGCTCTCGAGCTCGGCTTCGCTTCTCCAACTTTTTTGCCGCTTTGTGAATGCCCTTAAAGCATTTTTGAACAAAATAAATGAAAAGGTTTTGCCTTGTAAAGAATTAACATGGCCACGAGGGTGGTCCAGTAATAGGCCAAATACATGCCCATGTTCACGAAGGGATTGGCCAGAAAAGGCGCGTAACATTCGCCGTTCGAAGTCGCTTCTCTAAAAATGAAAATGTTTTTGCCGCGGCTTTTCCCTCCCTTTTGCTTATCCCCGCGGACATTCTTTCTTCTTTCCTTCCAATCCATGGCCACCCAAAAATCATAAGGCCAAAAGTGAGCGCCGGCAGAAGCCACGAGGCGGTGATCAGAAGTTGCATTTTGAGCGGAGATTGCCATTTCAAATAGGAGGCAGTGTGACAGACCCAAAAAGGACAAAGTGACGAAATGAAAATGGACAAATTGACGACAGGAAAATGGACAAAAGGACAAAGTGACGAAATGAAAATGGACAAAAGGGGACAAAAGGAACCGAAAGGTAACGGTCGGCCGTGATGAGCAGAACGGTCAAAATAGAGACCAGACAGAGAGTGTAGTCGAGGAAAAGCCAAATTTCACAAGCAATCGCACCCAAAGGCCAACGATCGCCTAATAATGGGAAGAAAAAGCAAAGGAAATGCAAATAAATTTGGAATGAATTCAGCAGAAATGCATTTAATGCACACCGTTAATGACGTACACAGTGAAGAAGGGAATGCCCTCAATTCCGATGATCAAATCGGAAATGGCCAAAGAGACGATGAAACGGTTGTTCAGCTGACATAATAAGAAAGCATTAATTAATTAGCCATTAATTGTTTAATTAATTGCATGCCTAAATTTTGTCAATTTGTTAAAACTCTAATTGAAACGGTTTTCTTAAAGCGATGAAAAGCGGAAAATGGTAATGTTTTCCGTTTTATTAAAAGGTGAGTACTTCTCTCATTAATTTGGCCACCTGTTTGCTAATTGAACGTTCGAGACGGTAGGCGAGAAGCACCATGGAATTGCCGAGAATAGTCTCCAGAGAAAGAAGGCCGGCAACGAACCAACCGAACAACTGAAAACGGAAAGGGAAATGATGGGATTGAGGAGTGATCAGTCCAATGATTGGATCGACCATTGATCAGCAAAACGGACTGATCAGTGGGGGGTCGGTAAAAGTGAGTCACCTGTATAATTAGGCCGAACGGCGGACTCCACGAATCGCCACCGTTTGCCTTTGCCAAAGTCGAATTAAGCAAAAACGGAGCGGACATTAGACAGGCAGTGCTACGCGACCGTCTGCTGCTCAATTAACACAATTACTCGTTAGTCCAAGCAAAGACGAACATATAACTGCGGGAAAATGTTGCCCCGATGAAGATGGTCCGATCCAACGACCTCTCCCCAGAGGGCACAATGCCTTCCCAACTGAGCAATCGGCGCACTTTGCCCCCCCCCCCCTCCACCCCCGCCCTAAATAAGCACTACAATTGCTCACTGACTTTTCGTTTCGTAATGAGTGAAAAGCGACCGATCGCTTCGGTCGCCGTCGGATCACCGCCGTTTCCGAAGGTTTGACAGCGAAAGAAAGAGGCAAAAATAATACAAATGAAAAGCTGCAAATGTAAAGTGAGTGCAGCCCAACGAACGCTTTTCCTTTCTCTCATTTCATAAATATTTTATGAGGGAAAGGGCGGAAGGAATAAAAGTCAATTAGGCACACCGTTTTGATGCATTATTATTATTATTATTTATTTGGGCATTTATTCGCTCACTTCAAATTCCGTCAGCGCTCTCTCAAAATCCAACAAATGGCATTTGCTGGCGGACACAGCGAATTAAAAATGCCAAACTATTGGCTTCCAGCTGAATGGCACATAACGCAAAAAGGGACAACAATTTGAGCGTAAAGAGACGGGGGAATCAAAGGAACGATGGGAAGTGAGGGAGGGGGATGAACAGAGGAGGGGGGGGGGATGGAAGAGGGAAGGAGGAGAAAAGGGAGAGGAAGGAAAGGGTAAGAGGGAAGGGAGATGAAGGGGAAAGGGAGGGGGGGGGGGGTAAGTGGGGGGAGGGAATAAGGGGGGGGGGGAGGAAAAGGGAGGGCAGAAAGAGGGTGGGATTTAACAAAAACTTTAGCTTAAGGTATTAAATCGAACAAGTTTTACATAGATCAATGCATTAATATGTGCTTTTCACATATTTTGTAATGGTCAATTAATGTCAAATCGTTTCGTTTCCTCAAAAGTTGCAGTGCCATGAGAACAATGAAAGTGAAACAATTGATGGATGTTGTCAGAAAATGCGGAAAAGGCTCATCGAAAGTCGGAAAAAGAAAGAAATTTGATTACCCTCGGGGGAAGGCCCATTAAATGAGCGGACGGCGACGGATGAAAGAGCATTTTGAGAAGCTAAAAGCCAAAGGAAGGGGGGGGACACACTTAGCTTTGAACAATCCCCGAAAGGGAAAAGGCACCGAAAGAGCAAAAGAAGGGACGGGACAAAGGAACGAACGGAGAGAAATCGAATTTCATAGGTGTTTTTGATGAGTAATTATTGAATAATCACTGATCAGCAGTGATTAATTACTGTGCAACCAATCTGTAATTTTTCAAAGAAGCGCAGTTTGAGTGAAGTATTGTTGGCATTTGCTGATTTTAACTTCTGAAGTGGCAGCAAAATTCATTATCCGATTGTTAAAACATTCAGTTTTGATTGTATGCTTTGGTCCATAAGAGGAAAAACAGTGTAAAGCCAAACGGTTTTGTTTAAGAACTTGAAAAATAGCTAATAGCTCTTTCTCCATTTGAAATGATTTAAAGAGCTGTAAAACATTGTGCCAACGAAGAATTTCTTAAACTTTAGCTGTAGGTACATAATTAATAGAGTTCGACATTTTGAAAAAAACCTGGACCTGAACTTGGATTCCATATTGAAAGTTCTGGGCCTGTATTTCCCAGACAAAAATCCAAGAAAACCAGGCCTGGATCAGGCCCAGTTCGATAATTATGCAGCAATTGTTCTCGAGGATATCATTTTAACTTTGACTTCTTTTAGGTAAGAAGTCCCTTTAAGTGTCCAACATGGATTCACGACAGGTTTTGTTAAAATTTGACAAATTTCCTTTGTTCTTTGGTAACATTTCGGGACTCAATGTCAAGACGTAAACTTTTTTCGCGAAGTGATGCCGTAATTGCGGCTGACGAGGACAAGAAATCGGAAATGCCTCGCAGCAGAGAAATCCACGAATTCCGACGGTCGTCCGTCGCATCGATTTCCAAAGGTTCAAATTTAAACAATTGATTAGTCACTTTGATGGTTATCTTCTATCACTTATGGTCTCTCCAATTTCGCGTCCTTTCGTTTAGACTCATTTTGTGCCGATTCGACCGGCATCGACATTCTCCGCTTTATCGAGGACACTTTGCACAAAAATTCAAAGGACCGCGACTTTTTGCTGGACACTGAAAGAAAGCTGAGAGAGCTTTTGGTGGACGAACGGTGAGCGGAGGGAAGTGGAAAAAGCATTTTCGTTCTTCCTTTACATTGTTCGATTTAGGCAGTCATTTCTCGTCTTCCCGAGTCTGTCCTCTTACAACCGAATGGTAATGCGTTGGCATTGCTTATATACTTTTGTTTTATTTCATTTACAATCTTTTTTTAATCCAAATCCCCCCCCCCCCTTTGGTTTTTTCCTTTTGCTGCAAAAGGCCCCTTTTCTTTTCATTTCCAATTGATTGATTTTTTTTTTTTGTTAAGCTCGTCCACAGAATCGCTGCCTTTTTCGGCTTGTTGCATAATGTTGACCAAAGTGGGCAAAAAGTGGTGGTCACTAAATTGCCAGGCACAAAACTGTACGTAAATGAATAAATGCTCAACGGAAGCAACGATTATTTTGACTTTAAGACCGGACATTGAATTTGAACAATTGATAAAACACAACGATTTTTACGACTTTCACCCGGACACGAAGAAACGGACAAAGCTTCGATGAGGTGAAAAACGTTAATACTTTGAACAGAAACAGGCTTTTTTATTTAAAAATTCCAATTTTAATTTTATCGTTCATAAACTCGCCACTCTTTTTAATTTACTTTTTCATTTTCCCATTTATTGCTTTTATTTCCGTTTTAGTCCAAAGGATATCGTTTTCCGATGCGCGAGTTCCGCAACCGATTCAACACAACCGCCAGTGAAGGTGCCAACGGCGGCGAATTGTCGAGGAACCGACGCGCCCGCTCTTTCGAAATTGACAGCGATTGGTACGCCGGTTTTCCGCGCCAACATTTGGCATTCCATCGCTATTCCGCCACACTTGACAATGCTGGAGGGGCTGACATGGCCAGTGGGAACTGCAGCAGTAGTGCGAGCAGCACGGCAATTTCTGCCCAAATGCACCCGCTCCATTTGCCCATGTTGCAACCGCCGTATGCCAACTCGAGCACGGAGGTGCCAATTGGGAAAGATTCCATTCTTCTGCTTCCATTATTTATCCTTTTATATTTCTCAGGCTTCACTGATTTCTCCGTCGAGTGCTTACAGCGAACCTGCCGCATGCGTTCGGCACCAAACTGCTCAATTTGCGAACAGTCAATGCCAAATTCCGTGCAAAAATGTCACTGATTCGCCTCCACCGGCGGCGGATGTTCCCGCCCCGTCCACAAAAGACTCGCTTGAGCATCCTCCGGTGCCGGCGTCCTCCGCTGTTCGTCCTCCGTCTCTCTTTGCTGTCCAACCCAATCCCAGCCAATTCTTTGCCCATCCGTCCTCCGGTCCCATGGTCGGCTTTCGTTCGCAAGCTGTGCCACCTTTTGTCTTTTCGGTCTCCCCCCCCCCATTTTGCTTCAGCTTCCCCTTCCCCCTTCTTCAGCACCCCGCTTTGCTTAGCCCCGCTGCGATTGGGCCCAACTTTTGTTACCCTTCGGGTATCGTCATGTTCTGTCTCCTTTCCGTCCTCATCACTTTCATTTAGGGATGGAATTTGCTCCTCCACCGCTTTTTTATTACCCGACTTCGTCCGGCATGGCTTTTTACCCCGCAACGACCTTCTTACCAAACCCATCCGTCATTTGCACGTTCGTTTCCACCATTGAAAGAAAATGTGAGGGATAAATAATGCCAAATCATTTCCCAACAAAAACATATTTTTAATTGTTTTAAGGGGCATAATTTATTGGCCGATCAATTTGGAAGAATTGGCCTAACTCAAAACAATGCACAAACAGAACAGTTACCGGTCACTGAACGGTCGAGTCAAATGGCAACCGAAGGAGCGATGGCAGCGAAAGGACAGCCGAGACGAAATGGGACAATGGCAATAAGCCAAGAAAAAGTGCAGTGAACGAAGAGGAGGCGAAGGACAAAAAAGAGACATTCATTGGGGGGGGGGGGCGACGGCGACTTGGCCAATGAATCGCTAAAACGATCTCTCCAATCGAGTTTTTCTGTCCCTTCCTTTATCAGTTTGTCTCGGCGCTTGATGGCCCATTGGGTCTCTTCACATTGGCTCCTTCCCAACCCTAATTAATATTGTAATTGCCTTCCTCGTCTAAGTTCATTAGACATTTGATATTAATTTTATTAAATGATTCGTTCTTTTCCGCCCTCTCTTTCTCTTCTCTTGAAAAAACCGATGGTTAATTAATTAATTGACGTCATTTTCTCCTTTGTGTTTTTAATTTCCTTCTAAGGATTGATTTTGACAAAGGGAATACGACATAGCATTTCATTTCACATTTTCAATCCTTTGTCTGTAGGAATTTGTTCGGCTGTATTTTGCTGAGTTTGTCGTATTCCGCCGGGACTTTGTCTGTCTGTCTCCGCTCCCTTTGTCAATTTAACTCTGTCAAAATTCAGTCACAAAAATGTGTTATGTGCTGTGAACCAATCACCCGGTAGAATTTTTCAAATTGATATGTTGATAAATCCAACATATTAATAAATTAATTATCAAATGAATTTGTTAATTAAAGCTTGTTTATCCCCACTATAATTGCGTCGTTTTAATTAATAAATTATCGATTTCTGTTGAGTGTCTGTCTGTCTCTTTCTCGCTTCAACACCCTTCCAATCCCTGTACATTGTCCGGACAAACGCACTTCGTAGTGCCGCGTCGTGCGCCGGACAGACACCAATGGGCACATCCGCCGTTGTTGGCCATACACTCGGACAATGCTTAACAAATGGGAGGGAATTGAGGGGGGGGGGGTATTAGTGCCACTCACGCGGGTGGGGACGGCATTTGGTGGGCAAACTGAGAACGCCGTAAGGCCTTCCTGAAATGTCAACGGTTTCAATGGCGCCATAAATGGGCCGGAGAAAGGACCTTTTCCGCCACCTCCTGGCAAAAATTGGGTGTACCCTTTGCCGAACACATCCACGGAATGGATTTTCATGCTTAAGAATAGGGGCAGTTATGCCGAAGGCATCAAAACCCAAACTCTTTCCAATCGGTCCAATAAAAGCGTTCCTCCGCTCCATTCACTGTCAGCCCAAAAGGATACTCAAGCGGGGCGTAAATCTGAAAATGACTTTTCTTTGTGTGACTTTCGCCATTTATCTCCGCTCTTTTGAAACGGTCAAAAATTGTGGCAAAATTTTAATTCCGATGCCAAAATGGGGGAGGGGGGTCATGGCTTATGGCTGATGATTGATTGACTGACTGACCACTCTTCGCCCCGTTCCATCCAGCCCAATGCATGACAATTGCTGAATGCCCGCGTCCACCCAACAAAGCCATCTCCGCTGCTGCAGCAGAACCATTCCGTTGGGCAAGTGCACGTCGTCCGAAATGAAAACTGAAAAGTCCGTCGTTGTCCAACGATTGTTTGGGAGTGATCTCTCCGAACCGACTTTCATTTGCAGTTCCATCCAACGAAACTCTGCCAATTTTGGGCCCTTCTCGGGACCAATCGGAGTAATACAAATGCCGACTTTCCAAGTCGATTACCAATGCCCTGTTGGAATTCAAATTAAATGCCAATGAATGGGGGAGAGAATGAATGCCTCGGATTGTTCAGTCCCTCCGTCAGCAAAGCCTTCTGAAAGCGTCCGTCGATGCTCAACACTCCCAATTCGTTTTTGATGCTGTCCACATAGTAAATGTTGCGCGAAGGCCAATCAATGGCAATCCCTGCGCAAATTTCCCTTTTGTGTGAAAATGAAACGGCAAAAACCCTCGGGGCTTCGGAGCACTTCGGAAAAGTTGGAACTGAGCCCAGTGCCATTGAGAAAAGCAGAACGAATGGAATGTCCGGAAATATCACTCCAAAAGAAACGTTCTGAATTTGTTCTGTGAGAAAAGGGAAAAGCGGACAAATGGTCACCCGAATGACAATCGAATTCGATGTCCACCACAATTTGATGGGGTAAAACAACCAACTGCACAGAAAAGCAAAGAATGACGGATATAAATGCCATTTCAGTTGCCCGACCTGCTTGCCGTTCCCGTTGGGTTCCCGCGTTCGCTGAATGATGGCCATTCCCCGCCCGATTAGCAAACTTTCGGTGCCGTCCCCTCGCGCGTTTGGTGCCATCGCTAAAGGGCAGCGATTTGTTGGGCTTTTGCTGCAGAGTTTATTCCACCTTCGCATGTCCGTCCATCGCCCGAGTATCCGTAATTGCACACGCACAAATAGTCGCGAGTCGCTCCGTCCGGCAAACATTGCGCGTTTGGACTGCACAACGACGCATCATCCAAACAATTGGCTGAAAAGTGAAGTGGCGCTTATTACCCACTGATAATTCTCCGTTTGTCCGTTTAATTGCTCCTAATTACCCTTCAAAATTGCCCAATTATTAAACCCCTGCGCTTCCTTTTCATTTCCCTCACATTCTCTGCGACATTCGAATCCGTTGCCGGTGAATCCGACGTTGCACACGCAGTTCCTTTGGTCTTCCGCGTCCTTCACACATTGCGCATTGGCACCGCATTGGCGGCACGGATCGGCCGATTGAACTGAAGGCAAAGGGACGACGGGGAATGAAAATGGCCAATTGAAATGCCGAAAAACGACCAACCGATTTGATACTCGCAGCGTCCGGTCGAACCCTTCAGAAATCCGCTACGACAATGGCACGCGAACTTCTGAAGAGAGTGCTCAAAACGGCACTCTTCGCTCGGGTCGGCACAGCCTTGGCCCGGGTCAGTCGGACTGCACTCTTCTGAAAATGGCAAAACCCGGCAAAGATTGCCCCGTCGGCAGTCAGCTGACTTACCGGACCGCTCGCAGCTTTCGACCCCATCGCCGGTGAATCCGGGGAGGCATTCGCAAAAGTGGACGGAGGCCAAGTCATCGTCCAACACACAGTGTCCGTTGGGGTGGCAACTGTAATCGGAGGGGGGGGGGGAGGGGTACGGTGGCGATCCCTTCGGTATTTTCCCGATTTCTTCCGCCCACAGACTCCGCCTGTTCCGCGCATTGTTTCCGCCTGTCTCCGCCGTCCTCCTTCTCTTCCGCCGTTCCCCCAATGTTCGTTTCCCTTTGCTTTTCCTCCTCCGTTTCCTCCCCAATTTGCACACATTCCATCCCATCCCCTCTAAATCCTGAGCTGCATTTGCACAGCCAATACCCATCATTCAGTGACATCACATTGTGCATTGTCGCCACACTCAGAATCTCCTAAATGGGCGAACATGGACGGACATTTCAAATGAAAAATGCCGAACAAATGGGGGAAATTGGCATTTTAGAGAGGGGGAGGGGAATGCCGAAATGTATCATCTAATGGTTCATTATTCTAAAAACGGCTTCGCTTTGAGTGCTTACCTCGACAAATTGTTCCTAAAATGATCGATTAGGCAATCAAAGGCACTCTCTCCCCCACCTTTTGGCTGCTTTTGGACGGGCGTTTGCTGTGGCGGTGGTTCTTCTGAAATGCCACTCCAAAATTAATTAGCATCAAAAATGCCTCCCCTTTTTACCCGGCGGTCCGCAATGACTGAAGCCATCTCCGACATACCATCCACGGCATTTGCATTTGCCAGGATGGCCTGGCAAAGAATGAAAAACGCATTCACCTAAATTAAAGTGACCAATGGGGGGGGGGGGAGGGATGCCGGCAGCTGACCCCATTGGTGGCATTGGTCGTGCCGAGTGCATTCACCGCGCTGTAAAGGCTGTTGTTTGGCAGCAGTGCCATGCTGCTCAATGTTTTGAGACGTTTCGGAAACTGTTTTCAGCTGATTAAATGAATCCATTAAATGATCACCAATCGGTTGGCAAGTGATCCCCTGCTCCACGCTGTTGTCCTGCACCAATTGGAAGCCAAAACGGCACTCGCAACGGTAGGAGGACGAAGTTGGCACACAGACATTAAGAGGGACAAAAGTGGCATCATTAAAGGGACATTGAAACCATATTTGGAAGGGAGCAGAAGTGACGCCCAGAAGAGCACGCGTCCTCAAGAGGGGAGGGAAAGGCAATGATTGGGGGGGGGGGGAGCCATGTTTAGATTGGCATGAGCAAAGGAAGACAAATTGGAGGAACCCCAAATGATCGCTTGCTTTCCCCTCCATTTGTCTTCTCTTCCCGTTTTTTCCATTCATTATCTATTTTCCGATCACTGCTTTCTTTTTCCGATAACTTTCCTTCCCCATTTTCGATCATTTGGGGGGGAACCTTCTTATTGCATCAAGATCAATTGGACCCCAATTCGATCGCTTTCTTCCCCAATTCCGATCACTTTCCTTCTCATTTCCGATCACTTCCTTCTCCTTTTTCCGATCACTTCTTCCCATTTCCGATCACTTTCCCTCCCCAATTCCGATCACTTCCTTCCCATTTCCGATCACTTTACTTTCTCTTTTTCCGATCACTTTCCTTCCCCAATTTCCGATCACTTTCCCTCCCCAATTCCCGATCACTTTCCTTCCTATTTCCGATCACTTTCCCTCCCCAATTCCCGATCACTTTCCTTCCTTATTTTCCGATCACTTTGCTTTCACTCTTTCCGATCACTTTCCTTCCTTATTTTCCGATCACTTTCCTTCCTCATTCTCCGATCACTTTGCTTTCCCTCTTTCCGATCACTTTCCTTCCTCATTCTCCGATCACTTTCCTTCCTCATTCTCCGATCACTTTGCTCTTTCCCTTTTTCCGATCACTTTCCTTCCTCATTCTCCGATCACTTTGCTCTTTCCCTTTTTCCGATCACTTTCCTTCCTCATTCTCCGATCACTTTGCTCTTTCCCTTTTTCCGATCACTTTCCTTCCTCATTCTCCGATCACTTTTCTTTCCCTTTTTCCGATCACTTTCCTTCCTCATTCTCCGATCACTTTGACACTTTCCTTCCCCAATTCCGATCATTTTCCCTCTCCATTTTCCTATCTATTATTTCCATCTTCCTTCTTCCCCACCTGTCTGTCGTCCGTCCCTCCGCCTTCGTTCTCTTCTCCTCCTTTGCTCACAATGCGACTTTGCGATGCGAATCGCACTACACTTTCTTCTTGATTAAAATTGGCGTTTAATCGTTCGAATTTCACAACGGAAAGGGCGTCGCTTTGCTTTGCCTTAAATTTTTCGCGGATTTTCCCATGGAAATTTCGCAATTCGAACTTTGTGGGGACATTCGACGAAGTGAATTTGCTGGTCCTTAATTGGGGTGTTTCTTCGCTTTTGAATTTGCCTTTTGTCTCCCTCCGTCTGATTTTACCGTTGTCACGCGGAATTTCGTCTCCTCTTCCCCCGCGGCGCGCACATTTAAGTGCCGTTCGGAATAGGCACGGAGAAGACCTTGGCAGAATCAATCAGTTGGTCCTTCCTTCCTTTTTTCTTTCCCCCAAATCGCAAAAGCTGATTCGATGATTCATTCTTCATTCACCGGCTCTCTCTCTGCGATAAGTCTCCTCAAATTCGGGCACTGTCACTTGGACGGGGCCGCGCAACTCGGGCAAAGTTCCGCTGACGAAAACATTGACGGAAAAGTGCTCATTGAACTGACGATCAGCAAATTCTTGTCGAATGACCAGCGCATAACGTTCACCTGTTCAATTATCTGATTGATTATTGGCACTGATCAGAAAAACAGTGTAAATTTGGGCGATCAGAAACACCGACCCAAATGAATGTTAACGATCCGAGTGAAATTGCCGCCGCTAAGTTGGAATCCGTTCTGCTGCTGCGCATCTGCTGGCACTTTGGCGAAAAGCCAACCGAACGGCGTGGACAGTGCGTCCAAAAGGAGCAGTGCCCAGCCCATTTCGGGCGGCACTTTGGCCAGTGCCGTGTGTTGTTGGCCCTCCGCGGGCTGAACGTACGCTGAAATGACCGAAAGAAGTTCACTGATCAGAGCACAATCCATGTGAGGTTGATTAATCAGTGAAAGATCTCCGACCGAAAAGGTCCGTCCGTTGCATTTGCTTTCCGTTCAGTGCCGCTTCAAACATTCCATTGATTCGCAACGGTCCGTCCTTCGCCAAACACTCGACGCCGTTGCCGATGAAGCCGTTGTCACATTGGCAACAGTAGCCGTTGTTCTGCTGGATGCAATTGGCACTGCGAGTAAAGGAGAATTGAATTTGCGAGGATTGGCAAAGTGCCGAAAGTGATGGTCACCTGGGATGGCATTGGAGGCGACCCTGCCGAGGCGTACAGCTCAAGTCGGAAGTGCGCTGAGAGGCGGAGAGAGTGGCCATGGGCAACGGACGAAGCGAACGGTCGGGAGAAATGTCTGAAAAAAACTTTTGAAGCATTGGCAAAACATTGCCCGAGGGCAAACCGTTTGAGTGCTTTTCGTAGGCCGACCCGGCCAAATTCTCCGAAATAACACCTGAAAATGGCAATGGGTGCGCGACGTCTCGAAGACGTACTTGAACAAATGCAAAGGGAGCACTGATTGTCGTCCAACAGCACGTTGCAGTTGGGTGGGCACGAGTCGCGGAAAGGGTCGGGCGGACATTCCGCTGAATCACTCGCGAACATTGGCAACCAACGGTCAAATCAGCTTACAGATTTGGTCCCCCGGCTCGTAGTCCTGCTGCTCCTGCTGATATTCGTAGTCGCTTTCCTCTTCCCCCGTTAGACTTCCGCCGGCGCCCTTTTGGCCCTGGCGCGGGTCCAACGGATGGGAGCCCGAAATGCGGTAGAGGAACAGACCCGGCTCCAAGAAGTTAGTGTCCCTGAGATTGGACGGCATTTGTGCCAAGAGCAAAGCCATGACAAATCGTATCAAAATTTCAATGCAACCATTTGAAACCGAACACTGCACTGATAAACTCGTTTCATTGATCATATTTATTTTTTTTTTTGAATCATTTCCTTTGCAGTCAATCGTTTTCCAATGTCTCTTTGTCCTTCTCTTTGATCACTTCGCCTTTGTCCCCTTCAATTCCCACCTGATCACATTGCCAATGTTCTGACTGCCCGAGTTGGTCATTTTCTCACTGCGTCCGTCTGACGAGAAAAAGCCCGCCTGTGCAAAACGTCCGTCCGCCGCTTGCACCCATCGAATTCGGCTGTACACCAAAAGAGCGTACGTTTCATTGCCATCGGTGGCCAAGGCGAGCTGCACAAATTGAAAATGGAAGAGAAGACATGGAATGGCACACAATCAAATCATTTCTAACCATGCCAATTAACGCGTCGGCTTACAAGTTAGCCGAGGAATGCCAATGCCACGGGGGCATTGGCATTCCCACCCCCTGCCCTCCTCCAATCTAAGGGCATTTCCTCCCCTTTTCTGTTCCTCCCCCCCCCCCCCACCTGAAAAGTGTTTCCCCCTTCTCCCATTGTGCCGTCCTCTTGTCCCAATCCGTCCCATGTGACCAACACCACCGCGTCCGCCTCAAATTGGTGGGCGCTAAAAGCACGTCGAATCTTTGCCGAAAGTTCTTTAGTCAGCAAGTCAGACGCACCAGAACTCCTTCAAAAGTAAGTCAAAGAATTCACAGAAAAAGGAACAGAGTGAGAATTTACCGGAAAAAAACTTTGCCGTCCTTTGAGGGGACATGGAAAACGGCGATTAAATCCCTTCGCTCGGTGTCCAATTCCTTGGAATTTGGGTCTAAAATTGGCAACATTCAACTGGGCATTTTCGTTACTTTGCCCTTTTTTGGTTACCAAAAGAGTCGTCAAATGAAACGGCACCGTTCGCGGAAATGAACAGCGAATGGTGGGGACGTTCGAAGAAAGCGAAATGTTTGGGGAGAATTTGTCGGACGAAAGGCCTCCCAGCAAAGTGAAGTTCCTAAGCGACTGTTAATGAGAAAGAATTGGCCAATTCGGCACTAATTCGTTCGACCTCATCGCCGTCTTCGACTCCGTAGGGCAAATGAGTGGCGAACGAAGTCGGCACCAAACACAAAAGAAAAAGAGAGAGAATGGAGGGAAAAGTGAGAAGCCGAGTCATTAAGACGGCACAAAGCGCTAAGGGAGGGGAATCTGTGAAAACGATAGACGGAACTTTGAATGAATGGGAAATGAAGTGGGAGGGGGGGGGGGGGGGGGATCGACGCTAATGGACGGACAGAAGCAAAGGGCGGACGAAGGCGATGGAAGTGAGAAGGGCGGGGATTTGAAGTCCCATTCATCCGATTGAAGAATTTCCATTTGAATGGACAACAGCGGCGGACAAATGGTGGAAGAAAGGTGAAGATGAGTCAGGGGGGACGAAGGACGGTCGGAGGGACACACTTATGGATGGGAGTTGGAAATGGCAAACAATCGATAGGAGCGATGGGCGGGGGGGGGGGGGGGGTGGACAGTGCGGGACGGGCACAGGGCGAGCGGGGGGAAATGACCCCAGGGGGAGGGGAGGGGGGAGAACGGGGAAAGGGGGAAGGGCGGAAGTGTTTGATGATTGTCCCCCTTTGACACTTCCGCTCGCTGATGGACAAACGAAGGAAAGGGGCGGAGGGACCTCCCCCCCCCCCCCCCCCTCCCGGCGCGAACTCCAAACTTTGACAGCATTTTAGCAACTCAACAACAACTTTTTTGCCAATAAAATCCAAAGAAAATCCTGCGAATTTCGTAGACGACAGACTCAAAAGCGTGGCGATTCGTTCGTCCGTCCGTCCGTCTGCCCTTTCTTTGTCTCTCTTCTCTGATCTTCGCCCTCTCTCTATGAATATTCGATGCTCCGGTGTTTGCATCGCACACATTGGTAGAACACTGTCTGTCCCTCGTCTGCTGACCGCGTCTGTTGCGTGGTGTAAGTCGCCGTGGTCCACTCGCACTTCGGGCACACGTGTTCCACCGTTACGTCCTCCTCCTCCTCTTCCCCCGCCGTCTCTTTTCTCTGCTGTTTTTGCCGCTCTTCCCCCACGGCGTTTCGCTGCTCGAAATTCCTTTCGTGCCGACTAAGCAATTGGCCGTGGACAACTGCAAACGCCAGCAACCAACTTTTGTGCAACGAATGGCAAAACCCCGGGGGAATGCCCACTTTTATAGGGCCATTTGGCATCGCAGACGGAGCATTTGATGAAATTGGTGACACCGGAGCCGGCGGTCAATTCATTCGGAGTTTGCATGATGGAACCGCAGGCGGCGCAGAAATCGTCGCCAGGGGTAAACATGGGAAAACGGAGAGAAACGAAAAAGAGAGTCACAGCAAATGATTTGCAAAACAAACAAATAAAAGGGAAGAGAACGTTTGACTGATAAAATGACCATTAATTAATTAGTTAATTAATAATTAATTGATTTATTCGTAAACAACCATAAACAAAGAATGATAAGTACCAAAAGCCCATAAATACACAACGATAAAAAGTGTTAAAATGTCAATTTCGGCTTTTCATTTGTCGCTGGTGGCTTCTTCCCAAAGGTCGCCGTATTTGAGGTCGTTGAACACCGTCCGATTGTATCCATCCGGAATGATTCGTTTCGTGTCGAGTTTGCCAAAAAACATCAGATTGTGGAAGTCCGGCTCCGTCAGTGTGCCGTCGGTGACCGCGTGCAGTGCCTCGAAATGGCGCTGTTCGTCAGAACCGTGCAAAGCGTACGCGTTGAATTTGGTCACATCTGAAGCAAACAAAGCACGGGACAGAGTGAGTGGCTTTTGCTTGGCTTACTTCCCGGCAAATATGCCAACGGAATTTCCAATTGGCAGTGCCATTCGGTGCCCTTCCATTCGTTTTTCACTTCCAATTGCAAATTGTCGCCACTGTTAAAGCATTGTCTGTAGCCTTTGTGGAGAAGGACGAGCCAATGCCCGTGCGGACCGACTTCCACCTGACAATGAGAAATGTGTGCACTCAGAAACGGATGCCAACCCAATAAGGCCAAAATGCCATTCCTCAAAAGTTAATTTACAAATTAATTAATTACCTCCGTGTAAAAGCCCTTGTCATTGGCAAAGAACAGCTCCACACATTCGTAGTTGTACAGCTTGAAAAATGTGCAACTGTTGTCCCGCCCGACCCCTTGCCAATTTACTCACATCCGTACAAATGCCGGCGAATTCGCTGGGCGGTTCGGGGTCATCGACGAGCGGAGCTTCTATCTCCACCCGAATCTATAAAGAATTAAGATGACGAATTTTTTGCCGGCATCCCAAGCAAATAATGCCATTGTCTCACCACTCTTTTGTGGGGTTGCCCGAACATTCGCCGGAAATGCCATCGCATCCAAATTTTGATGGGTCCGTGCCCATCCAACGGCTTCCCGTCCCACGTCTGTTTTATCTCGCAGCGTAAGCCTTCGGCGAGGGACTGAAAAAGCGAAGGAAATCAGTAAGCCTAATTATGCACAAACGACTCGTGTCCACCTGATTGGCCATTGTGTCCCATTCGGTCACCTGACTCAGTTTCGGCACAATCTCTCCGAATCCCATTTTACCACCAGTCGCCATTTTTTACACTCACTTATTAAACATTTACAAATTTTACGAAACGATTCATTTCGATAAATATATGCAAATTGTCCCATTTATGAAACTCGAATCAAATCAACGAAAAGAATGTCAAAATTTGTAGAAATGGACGGAAAATTGAGATGAGAAAGGAAAATATGCAGCAATACAATTTATGTACAAAGCGTTTGAATGGGAAAAGCGAAAGGAAAAGCAAACAGAGACAGAAACAGCGAAAAATACAAAGAACGAACCGATCCGAGACGAAAAATTATGTATATTTGAGGCTAATTCCAACCCTGAAAGGCTCGGAACAGTTCAAAAGAAATAATGTAAGAGAGGACAAGAAACTTGGGAAAGGGTGGAGAGTCGAATCAAAAATAGAAAATAAAAGTAAAAATAATTGCTGTTAAAATGATCATCACTCGGTTTTGGATTTGTGACGTGTCCATCTGATCAGTGTTTGCGGGGAGCGGAAGAGGAAGATCAATTTGGCGAAAAGATCCTTAAAATGGACATTGTTGTGTCAAATTTAATTGTTTTTAGTCGGTTGTTTACCTGCTCCAGCAAAAAGTCGCCCGCCTCGCGCACCAAATAAATGTCCAAACAAATTTTGAGCAAATAGTCGGGGTTCGGAATTTCGTTGATGATCACGTCCAATGGCTGTGAGGAGACGAATCCGCGGATAAGACGGCCCACAACGAGCACAATGCCGGCGTACATGAGAATGATGCTGGGGGTGGGGAAACGAGGTCCATTTTGCATGTCTGGTGCTTTCACTTACCCTCCCTGGACGTAACTGTCCAACCACGAGGGGAACACGCGGTCCACAAAGGCCACAAATTCGGTGTAATGAAGCGAACGGTCCATCCCATAGGTCACTTTTGTCGGCTCCCAAATGTTGTACAGCGTCATATTCGGGTTGAGATCAACTTGACTGGTCCAATAGGACGCATTTTGCTGTGTTTGTGGCGACAATTTCATGGCCCAATAATTGTAAGTGTATTCCGATTGGCCTTCGTCCGGCTTCAAAGCGACCAAATGCAAAAGGCGCGCTGCTTGGACTTCGCCTTGACTTGGAACGGACAAATACAGCGGCAGGGCATTCGAAATGTTTGCCTTAAGTTTTTTGGATTGAAAATAAGGTTGGCATAATTTTGTACCCATTGTTCGTTATTTTCAATGGCATGAAGGATTGCCGAACTGTTTGCATCGACTGTAAAAGTCTTTGAATGTTTTTGCGGGTCTTTTTTCCCGTCAGGGCTCGGCCTGGTGAATTCCAAATGGAAGTTCAATTTGATTGTGGAATTGTTGCTCAATGCGGCTTTCAGTGCCTCCAAAGACTCGGGGGATATTTGCCAAGATGTTTCCGACTCGGGCCGAAATCGAATTTTCTAAAACAAAATAAAATGACAATTATAAAAATATTTTAAAAAATGTACCAAAACGTCTGTGTGTGAGTACTGATTGATAAACGCGACCGCCATCCGAACTCTGTCCCCCAATCCGTCGTTGAAATCTTTTATTCGCTCCGTCAGATCTCCAAATTTCTTCTTCAGTTCCTCCAGCTGAGCATATTCAAAGTTTTTTATTTCATCAGAGCCCTGCGCTTCCATTTTGTAAATCGCCTGTTAATTAAAATAAATATGATTTACAATTAAATAAAAAGCAAAACGAACCGGGTATCCCTCCAAACTGGCGATCAGAGTCACACTGTCCGGCGACTGCACTTTTCCAATGGTGTTGATCAGAGCGAAGGCGATGATTGGCGACCAGACGAGCAAAATGAGCACGATGATAAATGGAAGGCCCATCATATATTTGATCACCGCCCCTTTGGCTTCGCCCCGCGGGGCGGGAAATGCCAACTCAAAAGTGCGAGCGCACTTCAAGTTGTAAATCACAGCGTAAAAATTCTCCATGTTGAAAAAGTCGAAAATTGGCATCGAAGTGTCTGTCCATGTCTTAAAATGCCGAAATTACAAAATAAAAGGGTTAAAAGAAAGAATAAAATGCCTACCCAATCAATGGCTGTCCTCAATTCGAACACAAATGGGGTGAGCATAAAGCTGAATTTAATTTGTCATGTTAATAATAAATTTGATAAAAAAAGAAAATTACATTTTGAAAAGCACCATGTTGATCAACCCATACGAATGGGTGAGTAAATTGCCGACACATAATGAGGGGTAACCATTGCGAATTTGCCATGCCGAAATCAGGAAGTAAATGCATTTCACAAAGTAGAGAGTTTTTGCGGTATAATTGTAGAAAACTTCCCTTTAAAGTTTAAATTGAATTTCTATGTTAAAAGATAGGAAATGGCACGGACTTTCTCGTGTAACTTGGCAAAATGAAGAAGATCCAAACATGGACCAAAACCAAAGTGACCAAATGGTAAATGAGTTTGGCAACCACCGCCTTTCTCAGATAAAGGCCGCGATCGATGACAATCAGCAAAGATTGGATCAGAATAATGGCGACCATCATTATAGGGATGCGATTGCTCTGAATTGGGGTTAAAATGGTTTAAAAAGTGAAATGGTAACCAATCAGTGCCTGAATGTCCGAAACAACGTCGCCTGTGCCACCTTCGCCAAAAGATGAATAGCCAAAGACAACAATTAACATGCACAGCACGTCCAGGAAGAACATCAGCGGATAGAGGTCGCGGATGTAACGGAATTTGGGGAAAATGAGCTGACAATGGGAGAATGAATTGAGGGAAATAATTGACAGGGAAAAGAAAATGCCAATCAAAACAAAATACCTTTTGAACGAATCCGAGCATAATGCTGTCCCGTTTCTCATCTTTTGATGGCAATTCCTTATGAAAATTTAATTACTATTATACAAATTAATATAAGACCAACCATTGGTGCAACTGTTCTCTCATCCTTTTCGATGGATTGAGTCTCTTTTCCATTCTCTTCAACGGAATCCGATGACGGCCTTTGTCGCTTTATGCCCTTTTCGATGTCGTCGGAGTCCTATTTTTGCTTTAGGTTTTAAACTACCAAAAAATCCAAATTACCTGTTCCTGTTGTGCCTTGGCCACCGATTCAAAGTTTTCTCCACTCGACGACGGAACAACCGTCGATTGAGTCGATTTCTGAGGACTTTTCTCAGCAGATGATGATGAAGATGACCCATTGTCCATCCGTTTTTTGGGCATTTCGTTAATCAATCTGTCGGAACTTGCGTCTCTCCAAAGTCCAAATTTCCTCAACATATAACTTAAAAAAACCCATTTATGTGTGAAATCCCTCACGTCGTTTTTACCGGTGGAAAAAGAGTGCGATGAGCAGGGCGACGTCCTTGCCGGCAAAGCCCTGAATGCGCTGAACTCCGAACACATACTCCGTCTTGTACACTTTGTTATTGCCGACTGTGTCCCCATTCCAAGGCCAAAATCCGAATTGAAAAGCGAATTTGGCCACGATTTCGAATTCGGTGTAAATTATCCTATAATGAAATATGAAAATTTAGCTGGGCTATTTCAATAAAACGAACATGACAATCCAAAACAATTTGGAGGGGCGCGGGCTGGCCAACGTCCCCCAAAGAAAGACAAGCGCAGGAAGTGGCAAAGTGAGTAGTCCGGCAGTGTACCCGTGTACAATGATCACGAAACAGTAGCAAATTATGTCGGTGTGGGCGGCGATGCAATTTCCAATCGCAGTGATAAAACGGGCGAAAATGTTCCGCTGCTCCCAACGATTGAGCGCCTCGTCTTCCAACCTAAAAACCTCAATTTTAAGCGATTGAAACAAATAAATACTAATATTGTTTATTATAATCCATCAAATCCTCCCGGCCAACCTTTTGATGTCCGCCTCACTGGATACCAAATGCATATTGTGCGCTTCCCATCGGTCGCGCAATGCCGAAGTCGTAATTTGCCCATTGAAAAGCTCCTAAAACAAAAAAAAGTGGGAAAAGCGTATTAAGGGCATTTACGTTGCACATCATTTGCTTCAGCTTCTCCTTCTCTTTGTTCAGCACATATTCAACGTATCGATGCTCGCGAGACCGTCGGTTGAGAAAGGCGGAGACCCATCCGATCAGTGAACGGAACAATTTCAAGGCGAAAAGGAACAGAGAAAGAATTGTTTGACCTTTTGGGAAGGGAAATTGACTGACAAATGGAAATGTTCCAACAACAAAATAATACCCCAACTTTTGGCTCGTGACTCTTCTTCACTTTTCTCCTCCAACGATTTCTTTTCCGTCTCGTCACCTGCCAACTTTTCTTGGCGCTCAGTTGCAATTTCTTGTCTGGGGAGTTTTCGCATCGATGGAACATCGGTCTCCTCATCTTCTTGAGTTTGTTGGACTTAAATTAAAAATGAAATTACCAGGTTTTGCCAATACAAATCCGTCCATTTAGTTCGGTCTGTTCAGACCCAACCACTTTTCCCTTCTGCTGAAGTGGACGGTCCCTCCTGTTCTTCTCTCATCCGTTCCATCTCACTGTCATCATGTTTCTGTTTGCGTTTGCTCAGTGCTGTCTTTGCAATTTCACGCGCTTTTTTGCACGGTCCGACAGCAGCGATCATTCGCAACTCTTCGTCTTTGATGTTTTCCGCCTGTTCCACCGAATCCAATGTGCCAACCAAATTCAAGTCCTTGCCAAGCGCCGTGTGCAATAACTAAATTTGGAGAGAATCCAATTGACAATTGGGTAAAGAATAAATGTTTACCTGAGCAGGGTCGAGTTTGTCAAAGTCACCGGCACCAGGCGTAACTTATAATTAAAATTTAGTAAAAAAAAATTTTTTTAGGATTTGTTTACCTTCGGGAACAAATGACTCAATTGGTACGACTAATTCATCTTTGTCCGGCTCGTAGTCAAACATGTAATAGTCGCCAGAACGTTTGGCTAAAAGACAAAAATAACAAAAAATATATATATTAAAAGCAAATCCAAGGGAAAAGTCGCATTAATAAAGCAGAAAGGCAAAAGAATAGCAGAAAAGTAATTACTGTATAATGGAAGGGTTACAAAATAAAACACATTAGGGCAATTGCCAATGTTCACAAACCAACACCAATAACAAATATTATTATGCCACTTAACGAGAATTTTAATAGTCCCCTAAATAACAAATTAAATATTATTCCAAAGAAACAAAAACACAGCAAACGAAAAACAAAAGCGAAGTGCGGGAAAGAGAGCGAAAGTCGAGCACACGGAAGAAGGCAATGCAAAGACAACAAACCAGGGACGGAAGACGGGACAGAAAGTCGGAGGTCGTAACTCGGCAAGGGGTCGTCTTCGTCAAAAGTCGGAAGACGCTCGACGAGTGAGGAAGGACTGTGCCGAAACACTGAGGACAGACAAAACATACACAATCAGTGGAACACCAACGAAACCACCCATTTGGGAGTAATGACTAATCACCCAATTTGACAAGCAAAAGAGAGAGATTGGACGAACGATTAGTGATGGCATTAGAGAGGAACGAACGAAAGTGTCAGAAAAAGACTGCAGATCACCGGAACGGATCGAATAACACGACACAGAAATAGACCATTGATCAAAACAAAATAAACGAAATTAAAAACAAATGCTAATTTTTGCAAAGCAAAAAATTGTATAAAAAGTACTTATACAAAAATGGACCTTGTCCATATGTTTGGGGCGAGAAAAAGCTGATCCCAGTGCTCCGCCTTTGCTGTTCCTCGTATCGTTTTCGGATCGCTGCCGTTCGGTCTTTGATTTCGTGAAGTTTCTTGTTTTGTTGTTCAGTCTGTTCACGCATTTCCTTCTCAATGAGTTGGTTGATAAGAATGGCACCCCTAAAAGAAAACGATTATATTACATTTTGTTTTTTACTCAATTAATTATTCTAAATTAAATGAATGGAATGATCTCTGATCACCTGTTGGCTTGGATGACCTCACACCTAAACTCGATCATGCAGCGTTGGAAGAACCATGAATGTAGAATTCTCAGCTGAAACACAATGAACACGAAGGCGAGCACATCGTAGCCGATCATCGCCTCATTGTGCTGCGAGTTTTCCGCCTTTTCGGCCGACCCTCCAGGGTATCCGCACTGCGTGAAATTGCCAATGTTCCATTTGATGGAACTGTTCGACGTCTTCAGATTCTCACTGCTGAAATATGCCAAATTGTCTCTTGCAATTGGATTGGCACAAAAAGCAGCGAAAAGTTGTTGAATAGGGCAAATTCCGAAAAGGAGAGAGACGAAAACACAGCCGAGAAGCTGAAAAGGGGAAAAGTGACAATCAGTCAAACGGACAAAAACAACTCGCCTGAAGAGAAATTTTGACAATCATCACAACAACGGAGTAAATGGCCAAGAAATTCCAACGCGCCAACGTCCTCGAGTAATTATGCATGGTGTAAAGCTTATTGCCCTGCCAAAGCATCCAAAAAGCGATCATCAAATAGCCCAAGGCAAAAAGGGAAGTGCCACCGAGACCAGCACATAAGACCATAATCTGATTTGAGAGATAAACAAGAAAATTCAAACAAAGCAAAAAGAATAAACGAACCAAAGTAATCCAATGGCCGAACATGAAAATGATGTACTTGAAAAAGTCGACGAAACTCCTTAAATTATTTTGTAAAATAATCAATTTAAGAAAAAGACACCTCTGTTCCACGATAAAATCGTAGCGCGGATTTTCTTTGAATAATTGAAACTTTCCTTTGTTATAAATTGATTCATTGGAACCGGCCGGATGGCCTTCAGCTTCACGGTCAAAAACACGACTCTGTGAGGAAACAATGGCCAACACGAAAAAGTCGAGCAAAATGTTCTTGTCAAATCGTTCCACTGCCATTTTGTAGTTGGCCAAACTCAGAAGATAAGAGAAATTGTCCCGGAGATAATGCAAAGTCTTGTCGAGAAAATTTGATGGGTTTGGCCACGGAATGGAATTCCACGGGTAAGCTAAAAGGTGAAGGCACAATTAATGAAAATGAGAACAAGGCACCAATGCATAAATTGGAAGGCAATCCAACGGACATGGCATATTGAGCAGAAAGCAAAATGGCCAAATAAGCAACGAGAAATGGCCAAAATGCTTTACGGCTGTTGCGTCCCATTGGCAGTAAAACGAGAAGCCACACCATGAGAAAGGCACCGAGCATGTCCATTCGAGACCAAGCGGAAAGAGCCATGGCAATGAATGAAATCTATGAAGGGGGATGGCATAGGAAAAGACCACAAAATGTATCGGATGATACTTCAACGCCAAATTTATAAAAGCCAAAGTTGAGGAAGAATTTGGCACAATCTCTCAGGCTCTTGTCAAAATCTCGTGGATTATGAGCAGTGAAAAGAACGCCAGGCGGTGGTTCATCAATGCCACACATTTTCCGTTGATGAATTTGACGATATCTGATGGCAAATTGCATTCCGATGAGAATGAGAACAGTGGTAAAGCCCTGCAACAAAATCATTTCGAACATTGGCAATGAATGCACAAGTCACCACAATGTCCCCGTCCGAGTCCTCCTTTCCAATTCCTATCCATCTTTCCGTTGTGTTAAATGGTCCGTCATTGTAAATATTTGTACAATTGCTTGCATCGTCTTTAAGTCTTGGGACAAAACTCAACTAAAAATGGATTATAATGTATCCCTTTTTTGAAATTAAGTAAAATCATTAATTAACAAGTTGATACTGTATAACAATGTTAATTCAGTCACTGTATTGTTGGTACCGTATTACCTGGTACACTCTTTTTGCGATGAACATCAGTCCAAGGTACAGACACAGCGAAAGGGAAATGAATCGTGCCAACGTGAAGAAGGAAAGTGCCAAGGAAATGAATAGGACGGGCACGAAGTTGAGGAGACAATGGTGATCCAAACATACCACCAAAAGGACCAACAGAACGAAGCGGTGGATGTGCACTTCGGCAAAACGCCAACCGAACTCTTTGAATGCGGACCAAAGGTCGGAAGCACGCATTACAGCCCGCCGAATCTCTGAAAATGTAACACACAAAATTATTGCGAATTGAAAACGAATTATTAAGAGGATTAAAGGTTTATTTATGCAGGGAATCACGAACAAACGAATTGAACGGTGAAAAAGACAATCGACCAAACTTTATTATTAGGTGCGAGGGTGACAATTGTGCAAATGTACAAACAAAATTGTGAGTTTCTATCGTATTTAGAAACCAAATTTTGAATTTCTTTTAATCAATTTCATCGTTTGTTTTTTTATAAATTCCCCTAAATTTCAGGTTTCGCTACCCCTTTGATTTCCTCTTTTGCATTTTTTCGCTGTTTAAAACCTTACACAAACATAATAAAAAATATATTGATTCCTTTTGCTCTTTTGAGGGATGAAACGTAAGAGGAAGGAAGGGGAAGAGGGGATACAAAAATAAAAAACACCATCTTCTGACTGGCGGAACAAAGAGGGATAAGAAACCAAAAGCATATAAATGCAACTATTGGACTGTGATAAGTATAAAAGAAAAAAATGAAATGGAACAAAGAATGGTAACGGACCAATATTAAATAATATATTCAAAAACAAATAAATAAACAAATTCAATCACAACGAATAATCCAAAAAATTAAGGTGCCATGAATTTTATACGATTCCGTTTTCACAAACCGGCGCGTACGGTGTCAACGGTCTCCACGCATTCGAGATGAGACGCTTCTGCGGAATCGGAGACGAGTCGGGACCAAGGGCTGTGGAAGAATTTCAGCTGGAGCATAGTGACGACGAGGAGAGAGATGAGTTTTGTCAAATTAGTGAACAGAAGTCTAAAATGGCAATAGCATCCCAATAAAACTGTTCCCAATGTTTTTTATTTAAAAAATCCGACCCAAATTCGTTTGCTTTGTAATCGATCAGTCCAATGTCTTCCCACACCGTCTCGTTTATGTGCGTCCACTTTTGCCAAAACTCGGGCACTCCCTTGAATTGGTAGAGATAAATGGACACCAAAACAACGGAAGCGTAAATGATGAGAACGGTGAAAAATGCGAAGACGACTTTCCGGAAGAGTCGGAAAGATGCCTAATTAGTGAAAAAATAGAAGATTTAAGTAAAAAAGTATGTTCAGCTTACGATAAGAAGAAGAATGAACACAATGAAAAAGGTGAGAAATCCGATGGAAAAGAAAGTGACGCCGCCCCCTCTGGCACCGATTATTGGCGAATTCACCAAAATGCAAAAGACCGCTAGAAAGATCCAATACTTTGTCAAAAGATATGAAATGCAGCCAAATGGGTCCTAAAGCATTTGAAAATGAGACTTCGCAGTTTATTTTTGTGTTGCTCAAGTGTAATCAAGCTCCACCTCATTTGCCCTCGAAAGTGTGAATTTCCGGCACTTTACGTGCCTTTGACTGTCGTTCACTGCGAATGTGCCGTAATTGACTTGTCGGAATCGTTCACGTCCGTTCAAAGAGTTGTAATAATCCTCGCGCAAATGCAAACGTAAAAGAATGAAAAGTGGAAGACTGAGGATAATCTGAAGAAAAAACAATAAAGAATAAATATTGACTATTCACTGCATGGTCATAATATTATATCGTTCCCTAATCATTAGGATTTTTATTGCGATGGCTCTCCTTGGAAAGGCTTTAAAAAGCGAAAACCCAAAAAGCAATAAAATTCAATTAAATTATAATAAATTTAGCTTTTAGTAAAAAATAAAATGTGAGGGAAAAAAGAAATTAATTTGAACCCGATTTAAAATATAAAATTAAATTATATATGTCCTCAAAATTATCAGTTTCTTTGATTACATTGACATACAAAAGATATTTTCTCATCAGCAAATATTGCGAGGCAAAAAAAGAAAATTGATTTTTTTCATTTCTGTCAGTCGGTGATTTTTGGACTTTAGCCACTTGAAAAAAGTGAGCTTTAAGGCCACGATAAGAAAAAAGTTAAAAAGGGTGGGAATTTGTGTGTTCAGTGTTATTATATTTGTCCCACCTTCAACAAAAGTGCCATAAATGCATCAGTCCTGGATTGCTCAAGTTTGAAGCCAATGATTTCCACCGATTCGGGAAGTCCAAGCTCATTTTTGTGTAAATTCATGCTGAACACATATTGAACCAACAAAAGGAACTTGAAAAGAAACACATAAAAAAACAATTGTCCTTTTGTTTGGGAGTCACCTCAACGTAAGCCAAAAGAATGGGGGACAATTTGAATGTCCATTTGCGCGAATTTACGAGGGCCCAGAGGAAACAAGTGAGCAAAAGGAAGAGAAGGCCGAACACAGAATGGTAGAGAAGGGCCCACATCTGAAAAGAGAAAGGGACAAATGAAAACTCAAATTAACGGGTAAAAATAGACAGACCATCATGGAGAGAAGGGCAAAAACGTAGCAATGGTAAAGGCAAAAATAGAGAAATTCGGAGAAGGCACGAACAAGCAGAAAGCCCGGCTCATCTTCTTGTTTTGCTAAATGGAATTTTTATTTGGAATAATAAGTTTTGTTTTTGTAAAACGTTTTATGAGTTGGCTAATTGTCTGTCTGTCCATCATTTCCGAAGTGATCCTCTGAAGTGCGGCAACATCTGCCGTTTCAGCGGTGTGTTGAGGCGAAAGTAACTGAAGGACAAGAATAATTTGCGAATGATTGGATTCGAAATTTGTTCACTTCTTCTTGGCTTGAGTCACCGACTCTTTGGTTGGCGGAGCGTTTTGTAATGGGTTTTTTGACACCAATTTTCGTCCATCTGAATAAAAATATATTTTCGCGTCGCTTTATTTCAACCAAAGAAAGTAAACACAAACCGATATTGAAAGTGTAAAAGAAAGTGCAGTAGTAAAACAGCAAAGAAATTGGCAAACGGAATCCATCCCAAGTCAATGTTAAGTTTAAGTGCGTACCAATTTTCACATTCATTGGTAATTACGAGGGAAGAAATGCCAAGAAGTCTGTCAAGAAAGCGATGATAATACAGAAGAAGCAAAAGCAAAACACCTCGCAAAAAGCGATTTCGATGGTAAAAGTCCCTGGAAGAAGTCCATTTGATAGATGAAAAGGGTAACGAAGTGAAGCGCAAGGTAAAAGACCAAAGCCATTTTCATGTTGTTAAATGCGGAACGGGTGAGTGGCGTGAAGAGAGCCCACCAAGTCAAAACGACCAACATGAACAAAAAGTAAGGAACATTCAGCAGAGACGGCTAAACGGACCGAAAATGGACGGTTTTAAGGAAGGAAAGGCATTTGCACCATGAGAATGCCAACACCACAAACGGCAAAAACAATGAAGGCATCCGAAGTGCGCTTTGATGCAAAAACCAATGTGTCGGAGTATTGCCTGTTGTTAGGCTCCGTCGCCTCTTCCCTCGTCCGCTCTTCAGAACCTTCCCTTCAAAAGTGTTTTTATCCCACCCTTCGCATTCGCAATTCACTCACAAAACTGTTTCCGCCATTTGCTCCTCAGTGTTCTCATCGTCAGTAACACCAAAAGGAGGCAAATCAGTAGGGTAAAAAGAACAGCAAATGAATGTGACAAGCGAACTAAGAAGCGCCAAAAGTTCCGGCACAAACAATCGTAAAGTGATGGGATCATAAACGGAACTGGGCACTCTAAACAGCAAAAAATGTATACGAGTCAATAAATCCTGAAGATAGCGAGATGATGTAATAAAATTTACCTGATAAACCCAGTTTGTCGAAGCCAAAAATCAATTTCCGAACTGCTTGAATTACACGCTTCCTTTATGTAATCTTGGTCGTCCGGATACTTCAAGTGTTGATAAAGTTGGTAACCAAATTGCGCAAGAGTTGTAATTAATGAAAATGCAACACAAAAAAAGGTAAAGAACCGCGTAATTTCTTAAGTCGAAAATTATGTTTGGAAAAAAGAGTTAAAAAGCTAACTTGGAAAAGGCGAATTTGCATGTATAAAAGGAAGATATGTGCACAAAAAAGCAAGAATAATATAAGCAAGTGAAATGAAACTGGGCCTTAGAATAGCACCTAAATGTTAAGGTTAGATTAAATGTGGCTTTTATGGTAAAGGCGAAAAAATGCCCACCTGATAAAAGAAACAATGGTAAGAAAATTTTAATTAGAAAATTTTTGACTGTAATGGCAACCATTTCACCTTAAAAAATTGTATTAAACTTCGCAGCTGCTGAAAGCTGTGGTAATATGGCGGTGGGGGTCAAATGGACAATACCAGCGGGACAATGTGGCCAACAGGGCAATGGTCAACTGGGTGACAGGACCCGGTAATAGTGTAGTTTGTCCCCCCCCCCCCTTTTTGATAAAAAATTTTTGAAAATTTTTTTATCAAAAAGGGGGGGGGGGCAAACTACACTATTACCCAGGACCCAAATCATGACCAGCTCCACCTATAGTATTTTGTGCTATCTTCTTAGAATTTCGTGGCATTTTAGTTAGCATGAAAACTGCCATGCCGAAAAACCTGCCCAATGCTCAGTTGTCCCTCTCCGAAATTATGGAGCAGAAAAGATTTTGAATAATAGGGCTTGGCATTAATATTTCTTTGGCGTTCTCTCTTTCTTTGAATGAAAGATGAAAAAAAGCTTTTTTCTTCTTGCCTAGGCCTATTGTAAAATGATAGCGAATGTCTACAAAAGCTGCAAGAAGTCAAAGAGGAAGAGGTAAATAAACGTTTTCTTAAATAAAAAATTATTTAAAAAGTGTTTCTTAAATTTTGAATAAACAAACTTTGTTTAGATGACTTTTGTCTACGAGTCGAAGCTTCGGAAAGACAACATTGTGTACGACAAAGAGGTTGGGCTTCAACATGAAATCGAACAGACATTCCAAAGTCCTCCGGTGAAACGCTCTTACAATTCTTCGCCTCGTTCCAGTCCCACCGATTCAAACCAATGTTGCTGCTCGTGTATGGTGAGTCTTTTTCATTTAATTTTTTTATTCTAAGTTGAGAGATTTTTGAAGGAATCTTACTACTTATTTCGTCGTTTTGTTTGATTTTATGAAAATTTCCAGGAAATAATTGGCGGCCTTTTGTACAATTGCTCAAGATGCAACTCTTCCTTTCATTCCATTTGTCATTTTCCCGCTCTTCCCATTAACAAAGGCAGCTATTCTTCTGATTGGATTTGTCATCGTTGTGAAATGGAAGTACAATACAACAGACGGTAATTGTTCTTTTTAGTTTTTACAAAAAAAAAAATATTTTTACAGTCATTTGCCGAGGATTAAATGGAATTTGGTAAGGAATTTCATTAATGGATTTACAATAAAATGCGTTTTTGATCCTTTTTAAGTTTCTTAATTTTGGGAAATTACAAAATCTATAGCCTCACATATTAATTACTATTACTCTTCCAAAAAAAAAAGTTTTCTAAATTTAATGTATTTTAGGGTTTTCAAGAAAAAGAAGATGTATTAAACCAATCATTCGTTCGCTTCTTACTCCGCTTATCCGGGAAAGATGGTGCGCCGTCCGAGGATTTTTCTGAATTTGTGAACTCCCTAAAGGCAATCAATTCTCGTGAATTTTCTCTCGACAAATTGAGCGTCGATGAATGTTTTTACAAATTGCCTTTCGATGAACTTTTCGCAAAAGATGAGCCGAATTCGAAGAGATGTTTTTACTGTAAAAGGTTAACACTTTCGAATTTGCCTATTTTATTTTGTACAAAATAAACAAATAAAGGTTCGTCGAGAAGAGGATGGTTTCTTGTGACTTTTGCGACGCTTCCTTCTGTTTCGACTGCCCCAACCCGCCTTTTACTGCACTGCCAAATGAACGTTTTATGTGCTCACTTCACATCGAACCATTCATCGTCCGTAATTTTGTTTCTTCGTTTTACAACTTTTCTTTAAGGACGCCAATTTATTGGATTCGAAACGGGTAACCGAACGAATTGCCCTTTGGAAAAGATACACCGAACTGCCAAAATCCGACTCGCCTTTTCGGTCCGTTATTTCGTGTTTCTACACAAAAGTTAAAGAGGATAACACAAAGCAACATCCTAAATTGAAGTCAATGACAACAAAAAAGCAACAAAAGCTATCAAGAAACCCTTCAAAATCGAAAGTCTGATTAAAAGGGCTTATGCCGTTGCGGAACAAAACTTTTCTGGAGAGTGCTCAAATAGTCGGGAAGAAACTCCGATTGATGTTGGCAGTCCGGACGATGCCAGACTGTCAATTGCAGTTGAGGCTTTGATGAAAATGCATAATCAGACGGAGGACCACGACATGATGGAGTTTGCAAATTTATAATAATGTCTACCAATAATAATATAAATCGATTTATAGTGATTTTCTCCACCAATTCTCCGTGTCCGAATCCAAATTTGACGTTGGCATTGGTTTTTCCGATGTTTTTATGCCGAAAATGGAAGAAGACAATAACCAATTGCCGCTGCTTTCCTTTAATCCGAGTAAACAACATTTCTTTCTTTGAATATTTTCTAAGTGTTTCAAAACTGCAGCACTTTTCGACAGAACACAGCCCATTTTCGCCTCCCTTAAAATTTTGAGTGGTGCTGACAAAAGTGTGGGAGAGAGCGACTTTCTGATTCCAATTCATTCGTCTTTTGTCACTTTGGGTCCATTGGAAGTGAATTCGCTTCATCACATCAATCTGAGGTTGGTTCCGTCCGTCTTTGCTTCGTCCAATCTTTTTGAATGTTTCTTTTAGTCATTTTACACACTGCAAACTGCTCGCCAAGCAACAGGCGTTGATTTTCTTCGACAAGGTCGTTTCTTTTCTCTATTCATTTGAGAATGGATTTAAGGCCAAACTCTGTTTCGAAATTGTTTCTGCCAATTTGTTCGACTGCGATTCTTTTCCGTCCTCCAAATGCATGCAAAAGAATGCGTCTCGTTTCGATGATTTCGTTTCCGAGTGCACCTGTCAAAGAATGGATGCGGAACATGGCGATGAATCGGTTGTTCTTCGATTGTTGGAATCGAACTATGAAATTGTACCGTCGCGAAAGTCTGCAGTTTTATGGAACGGTGCGATAATTCGCATTGGATGTTTGCGTTTTCACTTTGTAGGCTTAGGCATTTTATGAATGAAAAGCACCACTTCATACATAAAATAGGGGGGGGGGGGGGTCGGTCTGACCGTTTACAAGCAAAAGCCGGGGGGGGGGGGGGGGGCGATGACCAGCTTTAGAAAGGGTTTCCTGCCATTTAAATCGATGCCCCTTTTTTTTTGTTTTAAATCCCTTTTTGCGCTGCTGAAATGATTTTCGGAATACAATTAGAAGATTATTAATCCAAATACTCTAAAAAATATATACTGCCCCTACTTATAATAGTTTGGGCGCCAGGAAATAGACGCTATAAATTTTTCGTCTGTAACTAAACCGACAAGATAAATATGGTATTTAGCCTTGAACATTCCGAGCGCCTAAACGACGCCCGACCCTTATAATGTTGTTATAATATTGCCCTTATTTATTTCCCTAATTGTTCCCTACTTTCCTTTCATTAACTAATTGGTTCTCATCTGATCTTTTTTAATTAACTCTTTAATGTAAAATATATGTAAATTTATTTCACTTGAAAACAATAAACAATTGATGAACACATTCATTTTTAGCAAAGTCATTTCGTTTTACATCGTAACGCATTTTAAAGTTGTGGTTGTCATAGAGATTCTTTTACAGTTATTTTAATCTCTGATTTAAGCGTTGCTTCATCGTTCTGCTAAAGTGTGTGCCGTCCCCATTAATTTTTTATTTAATTTGTGAATTATTCTAAGACGCCTTCTGTTACTTTTTCTCTAATTCTAAAACATTTAGAGCTCACTTAAACGATATTCTATTTTCAGACGCACTAAGCAAATGAATATGGCAGATTTGGACCAAAATAATGCTCGGAACGAAAGCGAAGGACGGAGCGAAAGTGCCAACGAAATCCGCGCGCCGATCACCGAAGCAGAAATTAGGGCGAAAGAGGTGGTGATGCCGGACGATGTGCTCGGATTGAACTGCATCACTGAAAGTATGATCACAAAACAAAACCAAAAGTGGCATTTCCTTTCAGATTTCCTCTGCCGACCCGAGGATAATGTCTACGGTCGGCTTTTCCTTAATTAAGCCTGTTTAGTGGGCATTGCGTTGCTCCTTATTTAGACATTGAGTTTGTCCGCTTCAAAGTGCGCGACATCGATTCCGAAACTGTTCTATTCGAGATTAATAAGCCTGGTACAGTCCAACGGGCCATTAAAACTGGATTTTCAATGGTAGACGCAACAGCGAACGACGACTGTTCCGAAGCTGGGGGTAATAGTGATGAAGCGGAGGAGGAAGGCAATGCTGAAGAGGGCGACAAGCCTTTCACTCCGCGGTTTATTCGATACTATTTCAAACCATCTTTTTTGCGACTTCGGTCAGTTGATAATTCATACAATATTATTATATGTAAAAAAATTTTTAGTCATATCGGCGCAACAATGGAATTTGTCGTGGGGAATAAACCCATAAACAATTTCCGGTGAGGGAATTTTTTTCATCTCAGTTTTTCGAGAACTATCCTGAAAAAACTATACATTCTACTTTGTCCACCACAGAATGATTGAACGACATTACTTCCGAGATCGACTTTTAAAGAGCTTTGACTTCGATTTTGGCTTCATAATTCCTAATTCGAGAAATTCGTGCGAGCACATATACCATATCCCACACCTTTGCGACTCGTTAAGTAAGAGCAAACACAGTGACCAACTCCGTCTAATCTATACTGTAGTTGACGAAATGATCGCAGCACCATTCGAAACTAAGTCAGATAGTTTCTACTTCGTCGACAACAAACTTGTGATGGTAAGTAACTCTGATTACTAGGGTTCGAAGTTGTTTGACTTTGCATATTTTTCTGCGCATACTAAGGGGCTCAAAAATAGAATTTCTACGTTAGAATTTTTGGGCAATCATATGTTTTACTGGTCCCGAAATTTTTTCTTTTTGAAATTTTTCTGAAAATTATAAAAACATGTTTCTAGGGGTATTTTGAGGCGCTGAGTACGAATCCGGCCTCCTTTTTGGCCAATTCCGAACCCCTAACCCGAATTAATTCGAACATTTTTGAAAAAAATTGTATTCAAAAATCATGAAAACATGTTTCTAAGGGTTTTCAGGATCGCTGATCACGAATCCGGCATCAATTTCGACCAATTCTGAATCCTGACCCGAATTCGAACAAAAAGTCAAAAATTTAAATTTTCGAATTTTTGGTCTAAAATACTTTAAATGATCATTTAATGAACCAATGATGACTTTAAATTCGTTTCCGTGCATTTAAATAAAGTTCGAACCAAAATATGAAATTCGAACATTTGATTTTTTGACTTTTTGTTCGAATTCGGATTAGGGGTTCGGAATGGGCCAAAAAGGAGGCCGGATTCGTACTCAGCGCCTCAAAATACCCCTAGAAACATGTTTTTATAATTTTCAGAAAAATTTCAAAAAGAAAAAATTTCGGGACCAGTAAAACATATGATTGCCAATTTTTGAAGGTTTTAGGCATATATGCATATTTTGCGGTTTCGAGAATAAATGAATATTTTGCCATTTTTTAATTTTAGAGCATATTTCGGAAATTTTCAGAAGAAATTAAAAAAATTCGAACGCACCATTAAGGACCGATTTTTGGGAATTTTTAAAAAATACACCCTTAAAAATCGAAAATTTTTGAGCCTTTTTTGTGAGAACTTTTAAAAAATATTACTTTATTAAATTCGTTTTAATAATTCGAAAAGCATATATATATTTTGAAAAGCAAAATTCTTTTGCAATTGTCTAAAAACGCCCCATTAGCCATTGATTTGCTTGCTGTTTTTAATATGAATTTTTACACATTTTTTGGCCTTTTTACGAGGGTTCATAGGCCATTTTTAAGGCATATTTTATGCATATATTTGGTAATTTTAGTGCATACAACTTCTAACCCTACTGAGTTTACCAAAAGTTTGCCAACCTTAATGTCTTAAGCATAATAAGGCCGATTATTGCTACTTGGAGTGACAAATGCCAATGGAATGGCGGGTGCCACCCACGGGCTCTCCTCATCTGAGAAAAGCAGTCTTTATTTAACGACGAAATTTTAGTGATCTCGTCACTTTCTCTACACAGCTTACAAAGATTTAAACCGCTGATCTCAAAATTTGTTTTCCGTTTTTTAATACCACCTTTTTGAGAAAAAAAACAAAATGAATCCTGATTTGTGCGAAAATTACACCGTAGCATAGCCGATTGAGAGGAAAAATAAAGTGGAAAAATGATGATGAATGAAAAACAGATGCACTCAGAGAATGCCAACAAAGATTGGTAGAGAGTATAGAATAAAATGCGTTGGCAGCAGGAAAAAACAACAACAACAAATGTGGATAAACAATGACAAAAGTAGTGAAAAAGTCCGTGACTCAAAAATTTACATTGGGTGGAGAGAGATCCAAATTGTGATCAATTGGTGTCGTGCTTTGGGGAGTGCATTTTGTCAAAACGCATGAGATCAATGTGTATCCGACCGCCGCGACCCATCCGCCTGCGAACAAAGCCCACCGTGGGAGAGTCATTTCCACTGTTGTCGCCCCCATGAGAACCACGGCCAAGTAATGAGAACCTGAAAATTTAATTGATTAGAGGCAAAGAGAATATTTAAAAAGTTACTTTGTTGAAAAACAACGAAATTCGTTTAATCCATCCTGGGGTTTAGTGTCTTCATCACAGAAGGGAAAATGAAGTGGTGTTTGAGGACATTTTTCGGTGGCATTGTCGTTGAGCAACGCCGAAGGGACAGGTGCCCGGTATTTGCAGCCGTACTTTCGTCTGAAGTGGTACCGACCATCCACGCTCGAGCTGACATTCATTGCGCAGATTTTTTCCATCTCAGCGGAGTCATCGTCAGTACTCGGGAACAGCACGGGGCACAAGGGATTCAGAGTGATGGTCGAATTCCAAAGCTGGATAGTTAAAAATATAGCAATATTTTAAGGTTTTATTGTCGTACCTCCAAATTCCTTTTAAGACATTTACTGTCGAAAATAGATGATGGTGATGCGGAGGATGAGGAGTGCCCTTCGACCATCATCTGCTGCTTATGTCGCTGCATTGTTTTCTCTTCATTTGTGCTGGCTAAAAGTCGTTCCGCCTGCGCCATCCACCGCTGTCTGAGTTCGTCCACTTCTTCGTTGTATATTCCACCGTTGAATTGCAATTTATGCATAGGATGTTCGGTGTCTACAACCGCCAGTTTCAACTTCTCTCGTTGCTTCAGTGTTGTGGCCAAAACAATGGACCGCTTAAGCGCCAAGTTCAACTGCAGCATTTTCTCGTATGTCAGCACGTCCGTTTTCAACTTCTTCCGAGTTTGGACTTTGTCAAGACGTCTTCGGAATGCGATGTACGGATTGACCAGCGTTTTTTCGTCACGGCGTTGTTCAGTGCATAATATGGGAATGAGAGCCGTGCATTTGCTCTTCCGAGAGGCGGCAAGCTTCATTAAACATAGAATGCCATTTCAATTGAAGACACGAGAAAAACCTTCCGCTTTTGTAACCAATAGTCGTAGACATCGTCCACCAATCCAGGGTCAAACCGTTGCAAAAGTGCCCTGGCATTTCTGAAATCGGAGAATACGAGCAGACTAGAATTTGAAAAAGGCTCTAATGCACTTTATGAGTCCAACGACTTTTATGAGTCCAATAAATTGACAATACCTGCTTTCTATACAATAACTGGTACTTATGTCGTTTACAGACCATAAAAAATTTTTTTTATAAAATCATACATATAAACATTTTAAGGGATTTCCTAGGTCGCTGAAAAATTAATTTTCGATTTCTGTTCGAATTCAGGTCCAGGGTTCGAAATTAGTCTAATGTATGTCAGTTCATGATCAGTTGACCCCGAAAATCCCCTAGAAATGTTTAAATGTATGATTTATAAAAACTATTTTTTTATGGTCTGTAAACGACATAAGTACCCAATAACTTTGTTCATATTCGAACAAACCCTATCTTTTTGGTATCATTCGAAAGCACAAAGTCTAAATAAAGTTATTGTATAGAAAGCAGGGATTTTGATTGGACTCATAAAATACCTATGGACTGATAAAAGTCGATTGGACTCATAAAGTGCATTAGAGCCGAAAATTTTGTTCATTTCTTATCATATTCAATTTAAAAAAATTTAACCAAAGCTATTCGGGTGCCCTTCTCTAATTTTTTTTTCTGGATACGGGCCTGACCACATCACTCACCTGAGATGGATTATGTCAGTGTGTGAAGCATTTTCGAGCCTTTCGATGATATGCTCAAAATCATCAATGTTGACATTTCGGTTGATGGACATCCATTCCTCATCTTCGGAGTCTGCATTATAAGATCCTTGCAAGAGAAAGAAGGGCACGTGGTCTAAGAAAATGTCAGTCGGTTTTTTATTGTTAGCAATATTATTTATCAAATCTATATATTTCGGTAATATTGTAATACCCTAAGTGGCCATTAAATTTAACTTAAACCGGTATTTTGTTTGTGATAAAACAAGTGAACAAACCATCGAATGTGATGAGTCGTTTCCCCTTGGGAAGTTGTCTGTCTTGGTATATTCTATTGTAGTCATCATCACTAATCGTTGACCTATGAATTGGTTTTGATTATTTTTTTAAATTGTTGGAAGAATAATATAAAAATCAGATTTAGGGATACAATGAAAAGTTATAATAAAAATGGAAGCTTACACTTGTGGTGTAGGAATGACATGGTTCTCAACAGTATCACCAGCCGAAGTGGCCTTTTGTGCAAGGATTGCTTGTTGTAGGTGCGATTCCTGGGGTTTTGGAATGAATGAAAAAAAAAAAGTTTGGCACTTTGTTCAAGAAAAATTTTGAATCCAATTTCAGCCCACCCCCACAAAAAATACAAGTGAGCTATGATCTAAACCCTAAATGTTTTTATAACAGAAGCAGGGTTTATTAATTCTGGATAATAAGACAAAAGGAAAAGCCAAATAATATTTAACAAAACATCCTTAATTTTGGGCGGGGCCGTGGGTGGGTTAAAACGAAAATAGCAGGGACTGTGTGAGAGAGTGGCAGAGAAGCAGAGAGTGGCGGCCATTGCCCGCCCAAACACTCACCATCTCTTCCTCCTTCTCCATCCCTGACGGGGCCACCGCCACTGTACGTTTTACTTTCGGGCTCCTCTTCCGACATTTTCGGATTCGAATGGGCAACTTCTTGGTCACATCTAATGCTCGAGGTCGAAATCCGAATTTTATAGAATTAGACATTAGAGGACTCTTCTCTGCCCCTCCTCGTCGTTTGTTCGCCGGCGCGGTCGATATTCAGCTTACTGTAATTGCAGTTCGATTTTGTTGCTTTTCGCATTCGCTGCGATGGATTTTCTTTTGGGAAAGACTACGAATGAGCGGGCGAGCGAAGTGAAAGCGAAGAGAGAAGGGAAAAATCGATCAGCGGGTGGTGAGGTGAAGGACGCGCAACGCACGCAATTAGTGGGCGAGAGAGCGAAGGCAGAGAAAAAGGGGAGAGAGGCAGAGAAAAGGGGGAGAGAGGCAGAGAAAAAGGGGAGAGAGGCAGAGAAAAGGGGAGAGAGGCAGAGAAAAAGGGGAGAGAGGCAGAGAAAAAGGGGAGAGAGGCAGAGAAAAAGGGGAGAGAGGCAGAGAGACATTTCTCTCTCTTCTTTCCCTTTTCTTTTTCTTGTCCGATTTGTGCTGATGTTCAATGTTCTTCACTCATATGTATGTGCATTATACGTAAATAAGCATTAATAATTAACCTACCTAATTTCTTTTTATTATAAAAAAGGCTTATTAAAAAATATACAAACATGCAGAAATGCATATGCGCAATCACATCCACATACAATCGTCGGCTCAGCAATTCATTTTGCCTTTGTAGATCTCTATCATTCGACCAATATATTTTCGGCAAAAAATATGTCAGGTTTTAAAATTTGGGTCTTCCTGGCAATGGTAAAGAGTAATTGTCTTGATTTATTTTATTTGGCTCAAAAATCAGTTTTTGAAGGTGATAATTACGAATCCAAACTCCGGTTATCCAATTACGAACACTTAACCCGAATTCGAACAAAAAGTTGAGTTTAAAAAGCTGTGAATTGCTTTAACAGCAATTAATGATGTAACAATGCTCCAATTATTAAGTGGATAAAATGCGCAATTTTGCCAAAATTTGATTGGTCTCAACGATATTTGGAAAAAAAAATTCAACTTTTTGTTCGAGTTTAGGTCCGGGGTATGGGATTGGGCAAATCCGAGTTCAGATTCGTGGTCAGCACCTTCGAAAATCCCCGAAACTGATTCTGAGCCGAAAATAAGTTTTGGAATCTCTTGTTTTCTCATATTATTACCTTACTCAGACTTTGACCTTAGAATGATTCCAAAATACAGAATTTAATCGAAAATAAAAATGTTTTGTATAAAAACCAGGTATGGTTAATTGATTGTGCTCATAAAAACCGATTGAACTCATAAAGTGCATTAGAACCAAATTTTTAAGATTATTTTTTAATGTATGAGTATTTGTGGAGAAGAAAATTCGAGAGATTTGATTTTTTACGCATTTTATATAAATCTGTTTACTAAATGAATGACACCATTATTTCCCTGAAAACATCCTTCAAATTGCTATTAAAGGCAATTGAGTAAAATTGTGTTCCCGATTAAAAAATAATAATTTTCGAAATTTAAAAATTAAATCTTAGAAAAAACTAATTTTTTTACGAAAAGTCATAGACAAAATCATTGATTTTTCAAAATAGAATTACCTAGATTCGTGATCATCGCCTTTTTTTACCCCAAATTCATTGGAAAGAACATTATTATTTTTTCATCGGGACCACAATTCTAAACAAGTGCCCTTGTCTAATCTACGACTTGAAAGAGAGATGGTTAAAATTGGACTACTCAAAATGACTAATATTTTTCCTTGAAATACGGTAGAAATAATCATTTTTGAATTGTCTAATTTTGATAACTTATCTTTCTCTGTTCGTATTAATCGTAGACCCATCATTCTAATACGGCTTAAAATAAAATAAATTAACAAAATAATTAAAAGAATATGATTCCGCGGATTGCTGCTTTTCTTTCGATTTGTTATTGTATGAATACCAATTTTGACAAATTTTCCAAATAAATTACGACAATGAAATTTTAAATGGACTAAAACTTTGTTTTTTCTTCTCGCCCTCCATTTGCGATAAAGGATTGACACTTTCGCACAAATTATCGCAGTTTTTATATTTTGTCAACTTTTGCCGTATTATTATTGTTTCAAGAAGACATCTTTAAATTCAAATGGCATGCTGCCATTCGAGTCTTAAAAAGTGACGTTGAACGGGACCGAGCCGGGAATTCTTTGTCCCGTTTTGAAAGAATTATGGGTGCGCTTGCCCTTTTTCAGGCTGAAAAAGTGCCAGGATTGCGTACACGGAAACAAACTGAAAGTTATCAATATTTCAATAAAAGATAGATCAAAATGTGAAATTTGATTTGATTTTCAATTTTTTGTTCGAATCCCGGTTCGGGGTTCGAAATGGGCCAAAAAAGTGTTGGATTAGTGTTCACCGGCCTTGAAATCCCTTAGAATGGTTTTATCTTGAAATTTTCAATTTTAGAAAGAATCAAAAAATCAGAGGTCTGTATCAAACCTACAAATACAATTCTTAATTATTTACAGCTTGCACATTTCTGCCATTTCATCCGTTTGGTTTTGTTTTCTTTTTTTCTTCCCCTGAAATTCAATTCTTTTAACTCTTTTGCTAATGACGTTTTGCGGACGGTGTCGTCGTCGAATTGAAAATTGAACTGATCGTTTGGACGATGAATAAATAAGATGCTGCTGAGGTGTTGATTGGTTGCGGTCGTTGTGCTCCTTTTGGTGCTGATCATTGCCTGGTCCTTTGGTCCTCTCAGTCACTCGCCCCCCCCCCCCAATCGCCGCCTTCGCCAAACTCGAAAATTTTCACATTTTGCCCGCGGCGATTATCGAATATTTTTTTTGACAATTTAACATTCATTTGGAGTAAAATGGGCGCAGCCTCGAAAATCTCTGTTGGCTTTTTCAATTATTATTATTATACTTTCCTTCGTTGTGTGAAGGGCGCGCGAACCGCAAACCCTTCGCTTTTTTGGCTGACCAAAGCGGCGGAGGGAAAGGAAACAAAGAAAAATTTGGGCTTTTTGTGGTGGAGAATTCGATGTAATCTGCGAAATGGAAAATGAGTGAGTTAATCGGCTGGCAATAAATAAATAAACGAAGCATTCCATCAGATTACAATAATTGGGGTGGCGGGGCAAACCGAGCGGAGAACAAAGGACAAACCGCACCAAAAATTGGCTGCCAATTAACGGTTTGGACAGACGCATTTCCAAGTGGCCTCCCAAGAATATATTCGCCTTAACTTAGGCTAGGAAATTTATTAAAAAAAGAATTTCTTTAACATTAAATTTGTGGGTGTTTTTTTGGCTTTCACTCAAAAAATGCCTTTCCATGGCTTTTGGTCGCCGCTCTGAGTTAATTATTGCGTCCAATTTATGCAGTTCATCCCCGAAATTGAATGAGTGGGTTTCTTCTCCCAGCGCATTTCGTCGTCCGTCCGTCCCTCGCCAACAGAAGCGGAGGATAATCCTAATCCCTTGCTGGTGATCCCTTCTGATGATCCCCCCCCCCTCTCCCCAAATCGCCATCCAAATTCATTTCCCATCGATTCCCCCTTTGATTTGTTCTCTGTTGCAGCACCAATGACAGCAAAAAGAAAGCCAAGGACCCTTCATTAAGAGCTTACCCTCCCACCCATCATCATCACCAGCGCCAGGCTCAATCATCAGCAGCAACTTGTCGTTTTGCTGCTGCTTCTGCTGATTGGGGTGGCGGTGGTGGCGATGGGATGGGTTTCGTTTCGATCATCGGACGAGCGGGGCAACAAAATGATCAGACTGATCAGCAGTTTTGCAATTGTGTCGCATCTAATTTCTGCTTTTCAATTCACTCTTTTTATTAAACCTTTCAAAATTAATAAATAATTAATTTTAAGTTAAAAAAAGACTCAAATTGTCTACCGATCGATTGGCATTCGTTTTGATCGGTTCGGTTGGATATTTTGTAAGTGTTTGGCGTCGCGTGGGCAAAGGGAAATATGGAGACTCATTATGATGATCATCATCAGTCTGATCATCACTCGTCACTTCCTTAATGATCATGATCACCATCTAGTCATCCGATTACCCCTTTTGGGTTAATTCACTCAAAGAATTTTCTTCCTTTTTAAGTCTATTTAAATTTCCCATTATTTTTTCCCCCAATTTCCGACATTTCTCTCCGTGTCCTTTGGCTCTTCTCAAATTAATAACTAACTACTTTTTTGCTCGATCTCTCCTAATTCCCCCATTAATCATCTTTGGTCTCCCTATTAGGATGGAACCTTCGTTTCCGCTCATGACGGAGTAATGACGATCGGCTCGAACACTCCCCCCCCCCCCGCCCAATTTGTCCCCCCCCCCCCCGCCCCTCCCTCGGGTCATTTTACTTTTTAATGTCTTTTTGCTGCAACCCATCCCCCCCCCCTCCCCCCCCCCTCTCATTCGCTCTCCGCCCATTTTCGTCATAACTTGTCCCTCCCTCCCCTCCCCTTCCTCCCTCCTCCCTCTCCAAGTCTCGACAATTTATTTTCATGTTCATCACTCTTGAAAACCCGTCAGCCAATGTTTTGTTGCCTCGGCGCCCATTTCCGTCTGTTCCTCAATTTGCCCTTCTCCCACAATTTCTTCCTTTTCCATTTCCATTTATTGCGCCTTCCATCCCTTTCACTCGCAGCTGATGTTTCTTCCCTCCGCTTCTTTTTTGTTGCCAAACAATTTTTATGGGCGTCGCTTTTCGGCCCCAAATTCCCCCCCCCCCCCCGTGGCCACAATTAATGTTTAAAACGCGCGTAAAAAACTTTGATGGGAGCAACGGGCGGAGAAATTTATAGAGGGAATGGGCTTCAAAAAGAAATGAAACACCAAAGGAATGCCAAAAAAGAAACTGAAAAATAAATACCATTCATTTATTCAGAGGGGGGGAGAGGGACCTTGGGAATGGCACTTTCGCTTGAGACGGTGACACATTCCCCCGAGGGACCTTGGGAATGGCACTTTCCTTTGAGACGGTGACACATTCCCCCGAGGGACCTTGGGAATGGCACTTTCCCTTAAGACGGTGACACATTCCCCCGAGGGACTTTGGGAATGGCACTTTCCCTTGAGACGGTGACACATTCCCCCGAGGGAGAGGGACCTTGGGAATGGGCACTTTCCCTTGAGACGGTGACACATTCCCCCGAGGGACCTTGGGAATGGGCACTTTCCCTTGAGACGGTGACACATTCCCCCGAGGGACCTTGGGAATGGGCACTTTACCTTGAGGAGAAGGTGACACATTCCCCTCCCCCCCCCCATTTGCCCGTTTCCCTTCCCTTTCGCTCGTCGCCTTTTCCTTCGTCCGCTCAAATCGCCGTTGGGCAAATTCCAACATTTCTCCCCCAAAATTATTTGTCCGTCATTCTTTTATTTTCTCTTCTTCGAGAGACCTCAGCGGCTGATGAGGTAATAATAGAAGTGAAAAGGGAAGAAGGCCCGAGGGATTTGGCGGTAATTAATCCAATGAATAAAACGCCAAAGACAGCGAATGTTCCCCCCCCCCCCGCGCTGCCCCCCCCCCCCCAAATGCGCCCAAATTCATTCAAAAAATTCGCGCGCAATTTCTTAATTTGTGCTGCCGAATTATTTATTTAATGAAAATAAAATCAAAAAATTTAATTATATAATTGAATTAAATGAACAAATGTTTTCTTTTCACAATTTAATTTTGCTCCTTTTAATGTCCCCCGTCCCCTCTCCCCTCTCTCTCTGTCTTTCTCTCTCTCTCTCTCCCTCCCTGTCCCTCCCTCTCCCTCCCTCTCCCTCTCCCCCCCCCCTCTCTCCCTCTCCCTCCCCCCCTCTCTCTCTCTCTCTCTCTCTCTCTCCCCCCCTATTTTCTCTTTCTTTTGCTCCATTCTCTTTTCTCTCTCTCTCATTTTTTCTCTCTCTCTCTCCTCCACTCTCTCTCTCCCTCCCTCTCTCTCTCTTCTCTTTCTCTCTCCGCTTTCCCCTCTCCCTCTTTTCTTTCATTGTTGATCCAGTTTATTATTATCTTCTGTTTTTTGTTCTGATCAGATAAATTATGTAATATGCGTTTGTGAGTTCCCGGCCCTCACCCATAAATTGCGCGTCCCTTCCCTCTCCCCCCCCCCCCCCGCTGCTCATTCCTTCCATCCCTTTTTTGTGTCCAATTCGCTTGTTCTTCCCGGAACTGATCAGCTGATTTGATCTGATCAACTGATCCCTCCTCCTCCGTTTGCTATTATTACATAAAGTGTCCTCTGTCCATCATTTGTCCCCATTTTCCCCGTTTTTAGGCTTTTCCTTCCCCCCCTCGTCAATTGCTCTTCTTTTCTCCCACTAATCACTCGTGGCTCCCCCAGGGCATTGTCGTCCCATCCCAAATTATTTTGCCGCTTTTCCGTTTTTCTCCCATTTTCGACAAACGTTCGCCGTCCCTCCCCACCAAAAAAAAACTCGCCAATTTTCGTCTTTTTTAATTACCAATTTTCTCAATTTAGCGCAACAGAATAAACATTTGCTAAAGGTGCATCATTTTCAATTGGCGGAACAGCCAAAAGTCACAAATTCCATCCCTCGGCCGATCGATCGGAAGTGTTCCACCCAAAACACGCTACCGCACCCGCAAATAAATCAACGCAACTTTTTTTTGTCACCTCTGAGCATCATTCACAGACAACCGCTGATTTGTGTTTGAGACGCGCTTCACAGCCCGCGGATCGATCAGAAAAGGAAGCGAAAAGCGAAGGGACAGACAGAGGGAAAAGCAAAGCAAAAGCAGAGACTGTTGGGAGGCAACAGCAGACACAACGACGCAAAAGCAACAAGCAGAAGCATTCGTTGATCCAAAGGCACCGATCGAATGCCCCGGGGAAGTGATCGGAGAGTGCCAAGAACAAAAAAGTCATCAAAACTCCGACTGCTAATTGACCTCAGCAAGCGATCGCTTTTCCAGAAGAGGCAAAGGCGGGAGACAAATCGGACGAAGGACAGAAGCAGCGGTAGATGAGCATCGGTTGGTTTGACGCGTTCCGCGAGAACGGAGCTCCGACTTGGTGAGGAAAAGCACAGGACAAAAAAGACATTCGTTCGCTTTTGAGGTACGGCGAGAATCCGACGCCGGTGGTGTTGGACTTGCAAATCGCCGGCCTTCTCTCCCTGTTTCTGACCCCGACCATCGCCTTTCTGCTCATTCTTCCCGGAATCCGTCGCTTCCGCGCTGTCTCCGCTTTCATTTTTCTGTTTTCCATGGCCACAGGGGCCATCATTCTCCGTAAATAGCAAAAGCGATGCTTTTTGTTCGCTTGTCATTGCCGCACCCCCCATTAAGTGTCCATTCATTATCCGGCATGGAATTCGGGTCATATTCGCATTTTCGCCACTTACCGGGCCCATTCCAACGAGCGCATCAACGCCCTTTTGGGCGTTCGCATTGGACTGACCCACGTGAACATCACTCTGGGCAGTGAGTTCGAAATGGGGATAAACAACATGCCAAAATTAAAAAAAAAACTCATTAAAAGGCGAAAGTCTGTCACCGGAAGAGATTCTGCTGAAAAGAACGGTTTTGGACGCGCGGGAGCAGGACAGAGGCAAAATGGAGCCGGACAGAGCCATGGCAATGCTGCTGTTCAACACGGACATAGCCACGAACTCAAGCAGTAGCAGCAATGCAAGCGAAAGCGAAGCCAATGGAGCCGAAACGGTGCCACAAACGACGGGGCCGAGCAGTGGCAGCAGCACAACCACAGCAGCGATTAGAGAGGGCGAGGAGCCGGAACAACAGGCGGAGCTGTACTACAATGAACGGTTCAACTTCGACGACGGTGAGGCGCCTTTTTGAAATGGCAAATCGAAAGCATTCATTTGGAGTGAGTGGCATGGAAGTGATCGACTGGCTGGAGAAGGGACTGCCCTACCCCATCCTGCAGGTGGTCGAGTACCTCAGCGTGGACAGGACCGGCTTTCTGTGGGGCAAGCAGTACCGACTGGCCGGATACTACACTCACGCCGTACTGTGGTAAGTTTGGCCGGGGACAACGGATTGGGCCATAACCAAGAATTTGGCCATTGTTCATTTGGCCATTGTTTCGCTTTGTCCTCGAGTGATCACTCCGACTGATTGATCTAATCTTTCCCATTTTCAGGTTGGCATTTGCCATTTGGCTGCTCCAAATTGTCCTTTTGGGTGCCCTCCCCCACCGTTTTGGTTCGGTAAGCTCAGTTTGGCCATTTGTCTTTGTCCACTTCCAATTTTAAACTTCGCTTAGGTAGCCTTTGCCTGCGGTTTGGCCATTTTATTCGCCGATTTCGTTTACTTTTGTCTGACCCCCGGCGACCTTTTTTTGGTCTTTTTTGGCCCCGACGAACGTTCCCACCGCCTCACTTTCCATCCCGCCCTGTGCTTTTACGCCACTTTGGGAGCAGGTGAAAAGAAAAGGCCAAATGAATTTTACGTCAATTAATTATTTTAGTCAATTAATTAATTAATATTAATTGATTATTTCAGTGAAAAACTTCTTATCTTCAATAAATTTAACTAATAAATTCCAAAATTGATCAATTGAATAAATTTCAATTGAAAATGAATTATTGTTTTCTGAAGGAATAACAAAATTTTCGGTAATAGTGAAGCTGGTGCCCCCCCCCCCTTTTTTGGAAATAAAAATTTTTTCTTCTAATAAGTCATGAAAACACGTTTTATGTGGTTTTGAGGGTCGCTGATCACGAATATGACATTCTTTTCGACCAATTCCGAATCCCGGACCCGAGTTCGAACAAAAAGTCGAAAATTCAAAAATTTTCGATTTTCAGATTTTTGTTCAAACTTTATTTAAATACACGAAAATGAACTGAATATCATCAGTGCTTCAGTAAAAGGTCGTTTAAACCATTCTTAGACTAAAAATGGAAAATCAAAAAATTTGAATTTTCGACTTTTTGTTCGAACTCGGGTCCGGGATTTGGAATTCATCGAAAAGAATGTCATATTCGGATCAGCGACCCTCAAAACCCCATAAAACATGTTTTCACAACTTTTTAGAGGAAAAAAATTTTTATTCCAAAAAGGGGGGGGGGCACCAGCTTCACTATTACCAAATTTTCTCTCAGAAATTGGCCAAAATGCATTTGTTTTGCTTATTTTTGATCTTTTTAATGTTTTTCATTTTCGGAAAACGATTTTTTATTGTGGGGTCGTAATTATGGGGAAGGAATAATGATGGACTTTAAAGGGGGCGGGGGGAGAGAAAGGGGAGAGAGGGGAGAGAGGGGGAGAGAGGGGGAGAGACCGGTTGGTGGTGGTGGGGGGGGGACAACAAACATAAAATAAATAAACATTTGAGGGGGGGGGGGGGGGGAAAGTGTTGTGTAATATAAATTAAAATCATTTTGATTTATTTGTTGTCGGAGCCGAAATTGGATTATGACACTAAAAAATAAACAAAAGATTTTAATGAGTTTGTTAAGAAAATTGTTATGAATTATCAGGGATTGATTGGGTCGTTTCGTCATTTCGGCGTATTAACAAGTTTTTTGATTATAAATTTTTTTTTATTTTCGACCAAATCCACCAATCTTGGTATCATTTGAAAGCTCTTCATAAATTTTTTTGCCTTACAAAAAGCACAAATTCTGGCGCCGAAACGATACAGAAACCGAATTACCAAAATAAAATGCACCGTTTTTTTTTAAAATTAGTTTAGTTTTTTTTGGGGGGGGGGGGGGTCGGGCGATTCCCTGGGGGAATTCCCCCCTCCCTGTTGATTACGGAAATACTATGTTTGTTTAGGACTGACAAGCACTTTTGTCGGCGCCGTTCTTTGGTTTTTGGAGCAGCGCACCGCCTTTCGTCTTACCACCGTTTTCTCCGCTTGCATCGACGAGTTGTGCCGTCCGCACAAGTCGCCCGGGGCGGCATCGCGTTACCGCTTTTTGCTCTGGGCGACCGTGCCGTCCGCGTCGTTGCGACGGCGCGCGTCACTGTCCACGCGATGGGGCTCATTCACGAGTATCGGCCACGTCGACCAAACAGTCGGATGGAAGCGACGGCGACGGACGCTGCACAGAGAACCGCGCGAGTTGGACGTGTACGAGTTGCAGCGGCGCGGTGGGCTGCGCAAGGTGAAGAGCGCGTCCTCGCGGCGCTGGTCCTTCCTCAACCGCACGATCAGCCCCTGCTCGGGCGCCTCGTCGCCCGGCCTCCCCTCCGGCTCCATCTCTCCCTCTCCGTCCGACATCGTCGAAAACGGAATCACGCCCGAGGCGGAGGAAAACGCGCGGAACGAGGCGATCGCGGCCAACTCCCACGAAAGCACCGCCACAACAATGGCGGGCGGCTCCTCCTCGTCCGCGTCCGGCTACTGCTCCAACATCTCCGGCGCTTCTGCATGCACTCGCTTATCGGCATCATTTACAGAGCCGGAGGACCCTTCGGCACCGTTTGACCCACCGCCGCCAACGCCCCACCCGAGGGGGCCCAACTCATTGGTGGTGATGCCGAGAAATCACCCACCAACATTCACTTTCGATCGGAATTTTTCGGAACAAAATGAATTGAACGGCGATGACGAAAAGGCGAAAAAGTGAAAGGTTACCCAAAATTCAAATTTACGAATTTTTTTTGGCTTATGATTTTTCAGATTATCTTCTTTCAACTGATGGACGGAGATCGATTGATCATTCGGTATGGAGTAGTGATCAATCGATTTACCAATCGATTGATTACTCATTTTGATCCGTTGGATTAAATCGAAAGGATTTAACGGACAAAACATTAAAATGACCAGCACAGAAAGAAGACCGAATAATTAATGAACTGGGCTTTGTCTGGTCACATCGTTCGAATTTGTGCTTTGATCTCAGCCGCCAGATGACATAAATTAAACCGGGGAAAAAAAGCGATTCTTTCACAAAATTTCCATGTGTCGTTTTTGCTCAAGAAAATAAACAAAAATCGTTTCACACGAAGAGAATTAATGATGCGCGGACAAAATCCCGTCCCGACAAAATGCCGTCCGACAAAATGCCGTCCCGACAAAATCCCGTCTCAGCCAAAAGGTGGAGACGGGATTTTGTCGTTTTTTGGCTGAGACGGGATTTTGTCGGGACGGGATTTTGTCGGCACACGGAATTAATTGACCAAAAGAAAATTCGAGAAAAAATTAAAAATTTGAATGTTAATTTTTAAATCAGAAAACATCGTTCCTAATCACCAATAATTAATTAATTAATTACCTTCTCCAAATCCGATATTGCTTCGCCCCACACATTTTTTTTTTTTGTTAAATTGTGGCCAAACAAAATCCATGCCAATTCGCTTGGCACAGTTCATAATTTCACCACTCAATTTGTTTGGCTTTGTCCCCTTTTGGCGTTTCGATTTTCTTCGGATGACTCACTCATCCCACCCGTTCCGCTGATCACTCACCTTCGGTTGGATGAAGTGAGTAAGCTTCGAAGGCGGGACCGACGGACGTGGGCTTATCGCCTCCACAAACAAATTGTGGCGGATGGGCGGGGAGAGAGAGAGGGGGCGACGGGGGGGGGAGAGCATCGGAGGGGGGGGGGGGGAAGGGGGACCCAACCGGGCCAAATGGCACACCTTCTAACACCGAATGAACACCTTTTAGCAGTGATTGAGCTTTTCATGGAAAACGAACCAACCTAAATTAGGTTTTTGACACTTTTCCGCTGTTTCTTTCGTCTCTCTTCGCCCAATTCCGAGGGTTTTTCCATTCCCCCCCCCCCTCTTTCGTTCTTTCGCTCCTATTCAGCCACTTAACCCATTAATTTATGCGAATGGCGCAAAACTTAGCAATTAAAAGGGTCAGTCACTCATTCACTGAGACGCCATTTACTTATTTAGAAGGGATAAAAATTAAAATCGCAAAAATAGTGTCGGTGAGACGCATAACTGTGCCCGCCATCTCCGTTGCCCATTCAAAATGCCACCATCCCTCCCCCACTCCTTCTTTCCTCCCCTTCCCCCCCCTCTCCGCCAACTCTCCGCCCATTAGCCACACTTAGCCAATGTGCCAAAATCCAAGAATTTTAAGTTACTTTACACATTCCTCCCATTTACTTGCGGTTGCCCGGGTGAGTGTCGCCGTAGGCCAACAACAGAATTTTTGGGGGTTGGGTTTGTTTCCCCGGAAGGGTTTGACCTTTCTCCCAGTGAGTTGACTTTGTTCCGCTCCAGCTGAATGAAGAAAGCTGTCACCTCTCGACGACGGAGTAAAGTGAGAAAGAAAGGACAAATGCCAACAAAATATCAGTCCATTGTCAAGGCAAACCGTCGTCCAAATGCCAAATTTAAATTTTACATGGCATTTCATTTCATTTCTTTTCCCTGCCCCCCCCCCCAAACACTTCGGTCGCGCCATTCATTCAGCGCCATTTCCCTTTCTTTCTGTTCAGTGTCCATGCTCATCTCAATATCCAATTGACTTAGTGCACGCGAGGGTAAAGGTGAGAACATTTGGGACGAGGAAAAGCAGGGGGGGGGGGGTGGGTAAGGGGGGGGGGGGCAAAGGGTTCAGGAGAAGCCATTAGCGACTTGGCATGGGTTTGGGTGTGGCATGGGTCGGCTCACATTCGTTGTGTCCCCAGCGTATTGAATGCTCACTTAGTGTGTTTTGTTCAGTGAATGTGTCACCTTTTTGTGCCCACATACGGTACCAAAAAGAGCAGCCGAAATTATGGCAAATTGCCCAATTAGCACATTAAAAGCAGCGCATAAATTTCGTACAATTGCCGCTTCTTCTTTGGGTGGGCGGGGGGAAGGATCGCCGGTCGCTATTTGCTTTTAATGCCAATAAAATGCTTCAAGTCGGGATTTTTCTCGCTCTCTAATGGGTTAATGGCACCTGTAAAAAGAAAAGCCGCCCCGGGGAGGTAAGTCCGGAAAACGGAGGCGAAGAGGCGGAAGGACGAGAAAGGCTTCGACTGCGGCGTCGCCACCTTCCGCCAATAACTTTAAATGCTTCTCGGCTCCCCGCGGCTAATGGTCACACCCGCGAGGAAAGGGCTGATGATGAGAGATGGCAGGATGAAATGGGATGGGATGAGAGGGGAGGGGAGGGAAGGGAAGGGAAGTTCGATGGGAGGATGATAACTCATTTATTTGTCACTTACCCCCTTCGCCCCTCCCCCCTCTTCCTCCTCCCCTCGCTGCACCAACTCTCCACTCAAAATGCCAATGTATCAATTAATTCCCCCGCCTTCTCAATTTGTGCCTGAGTTTTGTTGAGAAGCCCCGCAGTCATTCGAAGTTATTGCCCAGGTAAGTGAATCCCTCCGGCAAAGTCAATTTGGCTAATGCAAATGAAAGAATGTCAGTCACTCTTCTTCGTCCGTGTCAATGCCATCAAAGGAAAAGCAAGCGAAAGCGGAACCATCCTTCGCATTCGAATTCGAATTGGCATTTCCTTTTTGCTTTCAATTAATTGAGTGTTTATTAGCCTATCATTCTTCCCCCTCCCCTCCCCTAGTCAATTTGCTTTTTTGTGTGCGTTTTTAGTCCCGGCATTTCCACTCATTCCTTCTGCCAATGTGTGGCAATTTGCGCGAATATTGCGCAGAATTTGGGTTTTGGAGGTTTACACAGCTGAGGCTGGCCAATGGATGGTTTGGTTGGCTTTTGTTGGTCCATCAATGCCAAAAGCACCCCCTTCCCTCCCTCTGTCCATTTCCCCCCCCCCCTTTTTTTGCCCGTCCCATTTACTTTCATTTGTTCAGTAACCCAATTTTCGGCCGAGTAATTAATTGATCAGCTGGACACTTTCGGCCATTAGGTGAAGCGGGCGGACTTCCCTATTCGCCTCGCCCTTCGTCCGTTTAATCTCCCCCAAAGCGAATAAATGTCTGAGGGGCAATTGATCAGTCCACTCAATCAATCACTGACCCGACTCAAAGGATGATCAGTGATCAATTCCAAGGTGATCATTTTATTTATAACTTGGCCATTTGGCTCAAATCGCTTCTCACAATCACCTGAACAGCCAAATCAATGCTCAACTTTCCAAATTTTGTAAAATTTTAGAGCAAAAGATTTTTTTCGAATATCAATTATAATACAAATTCTTAATGTCTTTTTGACCAATTTTGCTCTATTTCACCTCGGGAGCGTTTCGTTTGAGCTTTACCTTTTGCGCCTTTTTGCTTCTTCCAGGTCAGGCGGCTATTGCGGAAGAATGGACGGGAGAGAGAGAAGAAGCCTTTTTCCTTTTTTCTCTCTCTCCCCCTATTTTCTCTTCTTTTTGCTCTATTTCTCTTTTCTCTCTCTCCTTGTTTTCTCACTCTCTCTCTCTCTCCCCATCATTTCTCTTACTTTTCCTCTATTTCTCTCTTACTCTCTCCTTTTCTTTCTTTCACTCCCTCTCTCTCTCTCTCTCTCTCCCTCCTTTCTCTTCCTTTTCTTTTTTCCTTTTCCTCCTCCGTTCCTGTTTTTCCTTCGCTTTTCCATTCGCCGTCGGAGAACAGGCTAAAAAGTTGAAGGAGTATATTTTAATTAAGAGTTGAAAAGTGAAAGTGATGGGTGGGGGAGAGAGGTAAGTGACGTGAGGGGGGGGGGAGGAAAAGCAGTGACCGACCGACCGACTGAAAACGGCAGATCAGTCCAATCGATGCTTAAGGCTTTATGGATCCTTGCGGGAAATGGGCTGGCAGCGTAAAAGAAAAATCCGTAATTCCGCTCTCCCCCCGGGGGTGTCTGAGCAAGGCCTTAATTACGTTATTAAAAGGCGTATCCGTTGTAATATTCCTTTCGCCGCTGCCGTTAAGCGTACCGTTTTACCCATCTTTGGCTTTCCTCCTCTTAATGCTTTTCCCGACTTTACAACGTCATTTTCTCGCCTTTTTGTCCTGCTGATCATTTTGTTCAGCTGATCACTGATCAGTTACTTACATACTCATCTTTGAGTAAAAGTGTTGAGAAGAAAAGAAAGGAAAGGGGGGGGGGGAAAGCATCGCCAATTAACGCCTGCAGAGAAACGCTAATTGGCTGATCATTAAGGCACGCTCATTAAATGATACACCAAAAACTATCCGATCACTTCCCCCCACGCCAATTCACCAAATTTTCCCTTTTTCACTTAACATAATTTAACATAGTCCAATTTGTACGATTTGCCAAGTGTTTTCTGTCGGACACAATTTACCTTTGCGTCGGATTATGATGGTTTTGAATCCCCCGCCCTTTTCCTCCGTTTCCCCTTTTCCCTCTCTCTCCCCCCTCCTCCCCCCGCCCCCGCACCAATGCGAACTCGACGACACTTTCCCTAAGCTTTTGTCGGTTTCTGTTGAGTACCCCACCCATAATCCATCCCATTTCCCTCTCAACAACATTTTCATCATTCATTCATCAATTCATTATTATTTTTATTATTATTCAGCACACACATCGCTTCAGGCAAAAGTGCTTTTGAGATGAATTGGGAATGTTTTGAGTGGGGTTTTGCTGATGGAATGGAAAAGCCCCCCCCCCCCCCCTCTCCCCCCCCCCCAATTCTCCCAAATTCACTTCCATCAAAAGAAACTGCAAAAGGGAGGAGAAGCGGTGGTAAAATCCGTAATGTCTGCCCCAAAATCCCGGACGGACAAGCCGACAATCGGCAGCACTCAACTGAAAAACGAACATTCTGAGGAGGGGGCGGGGGGGGGGAGACTTATTAGCTTTTCATCACTTTCGCTTTAATTGCTCCTTTCCCCCTTCCCCCCCCCCCCCCCGCCGCTTCTCTTCTCTTTCTAGGACAATGCCATTTTTGTGCTGGTTTTGCTTAAATCCCAACTCTTTTCGTCTGCTGATCAGTTCGCTTTGACTCACCGCTTCTCCCCAAATTTGAAGGATTCTCCGTGCGGAGATTAACGCCGTACGCTTTTTGATGGGCAAAGGCCAACCGATCGTTGTAATGGCAAACAAAGTTCGGCGGATCGGATTGGGAAAAGCAAAAACCGCAAAGAGTGCACTCACAAAACAGCCGAACACTTTGAGCGGAATTTTGCCGCATTTAAAATGATTTTTGCAGCGATTCCTTTCAGCTAATTACAAAGTAAACAATGGTGAAAATGTTGATTAAAGTACCCAATGATTGGCATTTTGTCCATTTCGTCGATGGCATCCCAACTCAACTCGAGAATCACTGACTCTCTCTCGACTCGGCTGTCCATCGCCAACTTTTTCCCTCCCTTTGCTTCTTCCGTTTCCCAATTTTCGCCTCCCCTCACCTTTTCCTTTGCTTACCTTACCTTTTCCGATTCTTCCCGAATTGGCCATAAAATGGGCCGAAAAGAATGAATGTGCGTTTTGTGTACATCCATCCATTCCTCACCCTCCGTCGATCCTTCTCGCCCCATTCATTGCACACAATTTATACCGACCGACCGATGGATTGAGCAAAGGCCCCAAGGCCCCGCTTCACCCCTCCCCTCCCTCCCCCCCCCCCCCCCCCCCCCATTTCCCCTCATTTTTATACCCTTCCGTCCCGTCACTTCTGTCCATGTCCAACCTTTTCCTCCACAAACGCAATATTTTTTTCTTTTTGAATACCTCCTCGGGTTTATGAATATTTCATCTGCCAAACGAATGCGAATTGAATGAATTCCAATTACAATTAGCCCCCCCCCCCCCTCTGATTTCTGATTTCGTTTGTTTATCCGTTTCGCTTTTTCATTTATTAACCATTTTTCTGCATTTCCCAAATCCCCTCACTTCTCATTTTGCGAATTACAAACGAACCGAAGGGGGAGGAAAGAACAAGGCATGCATACCCAATCAGAAAGAGTGCCGCTAACTTCGTTCATTTGCGGTCCCACTGGACAATGCCATTTGCCATGTGCCATTGCTTGCCATGTGCCATTGCCCCTGCTCTTCGGCGTGTACATCCTATGGTTGTGCCATTTGCGCTTTCGTTTCGATCACATTCCCCATTCCCTCATTCTCTCATTTCCCCTCATTCTCTCATTCCCCTCAGTTCTCTCATTCCGTCAATTCGTCGTCCAATTTCGTCCATCACCAAATGCGTGCCTTCTGCTGATACTTATTATTTGTGCCTTTGTCTCACCCATTTGACTTCATTCGTATATTTTCCGTTTACGCAATCATTCATTCCTTTCCTTCTTCCACCCGATTTGGACACTGACGACGAAATGTAATCCGTTGCTCAGGTGGACATGTCCATTTGCTAATTACGATTGTGCCCTCTCTTTTAAGAAATTCCCTCCGGCCGATACTCCCATTTAAACTCGCACATTTCCTTTCATGTGATCTTCGTTTTTACCTCTTTACAATGCGAAATTCCCGAACTTCTTATTATTATTTTTTGTGGCATTTTCCATTTGCCGGCGAATGATCGGCGGAGGAGCGATCGGTCGGAAGAAATGTTTTTGCCGAGTCCGTCCGCTCCCCCCCCCCCCCCCCCCCCGGAGAATGAATGAACGATTTGTCCGCAGTGCCACTCATTCATTCACTGGTTATTCAGTAGCATAACAATGAATTGAATCAAAATGCAGCATTCATTCATTAATTCCCTCTCCCCTATCATTCGCACTCTTTCCATGGTTTTGCATAAATTTGAAATTCCGGCGGGGAATGGCGGCAAAGTAAGGGAAAAGCGGGGGGAGGGGTGAGGGGAGTGATCGGCCGGCGGGTGATTGGAGAGGGGTAAAATGAGTGAATGTGTGGGAAGGGCAACTGAGGGGGGTGGGGGGGGGCTGCTAATGGCCCTTCGGATGACGCGGAATTAATTTGGCCGCTCCGTCTCCGTCCGCTCTCTCTTTTTCCCATTCTCTCTTTGCCCCTCCGTCCGCTCTCTCTTTTTCCCATTCTCTCTTTGCCCCTCCGTCTACCCAAAAAATACACTTTCATTTTTTATTTCATATTTAACATTTATCTCCAAGTGTGCTTATTAGCGCTTTTCCCCGGTCGGGGGAATGGGACAGGTTTTCTTTATTTTTCTTTTCTTTATTTCCTTTTTCTCCTTTTCTGTGGACACAAATTGGGAATTAATTGAGCGAAATGATCGGACCATGAATAAATACCATCTGTTTTTAATTGTAAATTACCAAATGTATTTACATTAGTAAATTTTAATTTCATTCTTTTTATTTTTACTGTTTTTTCAATGGAGATGAAAAATAAAAGTCTCTGATTGGAAAATTTATATTAAAATGAATTGGAAAGTCTTTTTATTTTGCTGTCTCTGTCTCGCTGCTTCGTCTCTTCATGCCCGCCGCTCTCTCCCCTCTTTCTCTCCCCTCTCCTCACTCTTCACTCTCCTCCGCCCGCTCTCTCTCCCTATTTATTTCTCTCTCTCTCTCTCTCTCTCTCTATTTATCTCTCTCCCTATTTTCCCCTCCCTCTATCTCATTTCCTCCCCTTTCTTTCGTCCCATTCGCACTCCCTGCCAACAACGGATTTACCCCTCAGCCCTCCGTCGACGAGGGAGGTAAATTTGGATTACCGTACCCACACTCCCTCTTTTCTTCTCTCTCTCCATTCATACAAGGGTTCCCCTTCTTTTTGTTTTCATTTGTTAAGCGAAAGAACGCGGCAGAAAAGAGAAAATAGGGGAAAAGAGGGGAAAAGAAGGGGGCGAAAGGGGGGAGTAAGAGGAAAAGGGAAAGAGAAAAAGGAAGAAAGGAGGCGAAAGGAAAAAAGGGGGAAAGAGGGCGGGAAAGGGCGGGGGAGGGGAGAAAGGAGAAGGAAAGAGAAAAAAGAGGAAACGGAGTGAAGGATGTAAGGTTGAAGGGAGGGCGTGGCAGGGGAGGGGGGGGGGGGGCGTGTGCCAATTGTGAGTTTTCTCTGCTGAAAATTCAAAATGTCAAATTTCTTTACGGAGCGAAGAATGCAAGGGGAAAATTATCAGATATAAACTCACCCAAGGCGAGGCCATTTTTTGATGAGCTGTTTAGGCACCGACCCGAGTTTTGGCAGTGAAACGGGGGTCATTTGATGCCTCCAGGGGATTGTGCCGAAGGCGGAATTATGAAGAGAGAGGGGGGGGGGGGAGGAAAAGCACAGATTGGCGCAAATGGCGCCGGCCATTTTTGATTGTGCTTAGAAGTGAATTCGGCGAATGCGGGGGGAATTGGTCGGATAATGAAGGATGAAGAACTCGCCGCCTCGGTCCCTCCCCTCCATTGCTTCCCAAAGGGATGAATATCCCTTCCCTTCCCATCCCTTGCTTCTCTCTCCCCCCTCTCTCTCTCTCTCTCTCTCTGTTTCTCTCTCTCTGCTCCTATTTTCCTCCTCTTCCATCGGAGGAGTCACCCAAAAAAGTGACCTTCCCCCGCCCAACCTTCCGAATGGTTTACCTCGTCTTCACCACCTCCCCATCCGCCAGCTCTTTTCCGCTCTCCGCTTCATCGCCCATCCATTGCAAATCTGCCGGAAAAAGGGTTTAGCACCACCGGCGGAGGAGGGATGGAAGAAGTAAAGGGGGAGGAGGTGAGGACGAATGAATGGATCGGATGAATGGACGAAGGTGCGCGTGATTGTCTGTGGTGGTTGCGAGTGAGTTGAAAGTATCGAATCGGAGGGATCGGCGGATGAATTGGATCGGATGATGGAGGGGAGGGAGGGGAGGGGAATCACCGATGAATTGGGTATGGGAGGGCGGATTGGATTGGATTATGGTCAGATATGAGGGGGGGGGGGGGAGGGGTAATTGGGGGGGGGGGGGGACAGTCCCCCGGGGGAAACTGACAATTGGTTTGTTGTCCTTCCATTCACCTCTTAACTCAAAAGCCGATTTGTTCTTGATCCATTCATTCATTTTCACCACTCTGTTGCTTCGTTGAGTCATCGCCCCCCCCCCCCAATTTTTATTTTTCCAATTGCCCCTCCCCCCCCAAAAGGTCATCACTGTCCACTAATTCCCCCCCTCCCCCACCCAAATTGGCTTTTTGCATTTTCCCACCACCATTCATCCCACCCTTTTTCATACGTTGTCAAACTCTTTTTGCGGGAGGGTAATTCCACCCGCCGTCCGACGACGACGAGCATTTGCCCCATTCGCCCATTCTTCCCGCCCTCTCCCATTTATTTATTTATCCGTCCAAAATTTGGGTAAGAGACGGGGGGGGGGGAATGCTGTGAAGAGAAAACTATCCAAAACCCAAAATCCGATAAACAAATGACTGAAATATGAAATGAATGAAAGCGTCCCGGCCGAGCCGACGTTTCAAATTCACTTATATGTCAGTGGTTCTCGATTTTCGCGGAAAATGAGTTGTTTATCGAGAAAGGGTGATAAATGAGTGGTGAGGAGGCGGTGATCAACATTTGGAGGAGAGGGAAAAGGAAGAGAAAAAAAGGAAAGGAAGGAGAGGAGAAGAAGAGAAAAAGGAGGAAGAGGAAAAAAGAGGAGAAGAAAGAAGAGAAGACAAGAGAGAAAAAGGAGTGAAAAGAAGAAGAGGAAGGACGAAGGAAGAGAAAGGATAAAAAGGAGAGAGAGGAAGAAGAAGAGAAGAGAAAAGTAAGTGAGAAAGAGGAAGAAGAAGAGAAGAGAAAAGTAAGTGAGAAAGAGGAAGAAGAAGAGAAAGAGAAAGGATGGGAACGAATAATAAAGAGAGGAAGAAAGCGGAGAAAAAGATGTGAGGTTGAGGAGGAACAAACAAAAAAGGAGCCGAAATGGGCAGCAGGAACAAACATTGGGTGAGGGTAAGAAGAAGGGTTATGGAAGAATTAGCGAGTGATTTCACCCGCCATTCATTCGCTGCTGCGCCTCGCCTTTTCCCGCATTCGCAATTCGACCCAAAATTTATTTAATTTGGTGGTGCAAATTCCGGAAACCATTAACGGACTCAGCGGTTGGGGGCAATGGCACCGAAATGCCAAAGTCACTCGTGGCACGACACAATCATTCCAATGCCAACATAATTCACATTTTTGTATATCCTTTTTTATTGCTTTAGTAATATACTCACAATATTCTCAAATTGCACCATTCTTTCGTCCTCAGTCGCCAAAAGTGGGTCCAATTTGGACGATGAAAAGGGCGAAAAGGGAGAAAGAACATCATTGGGAATGCGGGGGGAGGGGGCGGGGGATGAATGGACGACGGACGGACGGATGGGCGGATGATGGGATGGTCGGGGGGGGGGGGGGGAGGATAGTTGCTATTTACTTTACTCTTCCATTCCCCTCCTCTTCCGTATTACCATATACCTCCCATATTTCTTCCCCTCCCCCCCAATTCATCCATCCCTTTCATTTCATCCGTCCTCCCACCCATCCAGCCCATATTTTGCGAGCTTAATCCGTGATGGGCGAAAAGGAAGAGGCGGGGGAGGAAGTGAAGGGGGGGGGGGGGGGGGGTGGGCGTTACTTCGCATGGATGGGTTGCCGGTCGGTCGGTCGGTCGTTGGCGATAGTCTCCGGCCGATCGTCTCCCATCCCAACCAAACCAACAATGATCACCCCATCAGCAGCAAATAAATAAATCATTCATCACTATTATTCTTTTTCCCTTCCTCCTTTAACAGTGCTTACATCAACGGCTCTATTTTTCTTACGCGGCTAAACCTTTCTCTTCCCCCATCCCATCCCTCGGTCCATCCCCCATCCCCTCTTCCCCGTTCCCGTCTCCCGTCTCCCCGTCTTCACATTCTCCCCCTACCTCGTTCTCTCATCCTCACTTTATCCCCATCCCTCTTCCCCGCCCCCGTCCCAGTCTCCCCGTATCATCATCCTCATCCCCATCTTCCCCGTCCCCTCTTCTTCGTTCTCTCATTCTCACTTCATCCCCATCCCTCTTCCCCGACCCGTTCCCGTTTCCCCGTTTCATCACCCTCATTCCCATCCTCATCCCTCTTTTCCCCGTCTCCCCGTTTCATCATCCTCATCCCTCTTCCCCGTCTCCCCTCCGCCCCCCTCCGTCGGCCCACTCCCTCTGCAACATTTCGAATTGAATTTCACAAATTCCGATTTACCCCTTTGATAATTTGTTCCGTTTACTTATTTTGATTGACTCCGAAAAGCGGTATTAGCCTTTGGAAAGCGTTTGGGCAGTGATAAGCGTTGGACGAAAGGGTTGAGGAATTAAAGAATTAAAATGAGTGAATGGTTTTGTCCAGCGGAGGTGAGGTTGGGTTCACTTTCACTTCACTCACTTCGCCCATTCTCTGCTGCTTTCTTTGTCATTAATTTATTGGAATTTGTTGGAATATGCACTTTTTGTTGTTTATCCGACTCCGTTTTTCCATAATTCGAAATTCAAACTGATCATTGTTTTATGCCCCCCCCCCCTCCGATCACTCGGCTGAATTTTCTGATCAGTGCCCTTTTCCCGTTCTCATTATCTTCCGCTTAGATTAATTTTTCAATTCGTTAGTCAAATCAAAGCATCGGCAGAATGAGTTTAATTCCGTCCCCAACAACTCCGTTCAATTTGCCTCTGTTTAACTCCGTTTTGGCCTCTTCTGCAACTTGTAAAGAAGTAAAAAGAGAAAAATAAATAAAACATAAAAATAAAATAAAATTTAGGATAAAAATGAAAAGAAAACGGAAGAGAATGGACGAAGAAAATGGCAAATGGCCGACGGAAAAAGCGACGAAGGGACAAGCGAAGAAGAAAATGGAGGAGACGGAGGAGTTGAGGAGGAGGAAAAGGAGGAAAAGGAAGGGGAAAACGGAGCGAAAATGGGAAAAGGAAGTGAAAAGGCGAAGGAGCAGCAAAAGAGAGAAGACGGAGAAGCACAAAACCAACTACAAAAACAGCAGCAACAGCAGCACATGGACATACCGACAATCGCTTTTCAATTGGTACAACAAGCGATGATCAACAGCAGAAACGAAGCCATGCAGCAGCAGCAGCAGCGGAACAGAGAGAACGAAAAAGTGAGAGAACGGAAGGGGAGAGGGGGGAAAGGAGAAAAGGGCCTGGGGGCGGAACGGAAAATGAGAAAAGCATGGAGAAGCGGTCAAGAAGCGGAAACCGGAAACAAAACGGAATAAGGAATCATCCCTTGAGCAGTTCACAATGTTCGGGCCCACTGCTCCTTCTTCGTCTCCTTCCGCCTTCGCTGATGGCCGTTTCACTCCCCAAAGGACGTCAAACAGCGCAAAATTCAAGAAATCGGGGTCCGCTCACCCCTCCCCCGTTGCAAATGGTCGTCGTTCTGCCAATAAAAATGCAATTTCTGCGGCTGCCACCGCCGCCCTAATGGCGCCGTCTCCGCTCGGTGCCCACCCGACGATCCCTGGCGCATTGGCAGTGGCCGCGTGCCCTGCGGCGCAACTCTTTCGCGAAGACGATTGGTCGTGGCACCGAAACCCCGCGGCCGCCATTCGATCGGGCGGCACCAACAAACAAACGCCCGTTTGGAAGTATTTAAATTGGCGAGGGAATTTCCGTCCAAAAAACGCGTCATTTTTCAGATATTTTGTGTATAATAAAGCGGAGAATCTGAGCAGGTGATCACTCACCTTCAATCACTTTCAAACTGTCCTTTCTTCTGCAGATGCATTGTCGGCACGTGCACTTACCAACTGAAGGGCCCCCACACCAGCACTTTGGCATGCCATCTGAAGAAACACGCGGCGGAATATGCCGAATTCCAACGATTAAAGGTAGTGGGCCGAGAGAGAAGGAAGCTGCTGATCAACAGCTTAAAAGAATGTCGGAAGCAAATTGCCGACGTAACAGTTCCATTTTCAGACTGAATACACTCGCGAACGTATGGTCAATGGCCAAACGTCGAGCGGAAGCAGTGCCGGAGGGGAGCGGTCCGCTTCCGCCCGTTCCACGCCTTTCGCTGGCCATTCTTCGTCCGTTGGCATTTTGCCCAACGGCGCCGCAGTTGGCGATGGTTTTCCCAGTCAAAAGTCGCGCAGTCCGTCCGTTCTGTCCGATCCGTTTCCTCCGCAATTCGCACAATCATCAAATGCTTCGTCTCCCATTCTTCCATCAATGTTAAACGGTCGTTTTGCAAATTGCGTCGTTTTGGAGGACGAGCCAATCGGACGAAGCTTACTGCCGCGGGGGATGCCGACGGTGAACAAAACGCCAAACGGCGACAACGGCATTTTTGGCGGTGGCCTCCCGCAGCACTTTCATCCCCTCGGGGGACATCCGCCGCCCCATCACATCGCCCCTTTTCCCCTTCAACATTTTTTGATCGCCGCCGTTGCGATGGCCGGGCAAAACAACGGCATGCAGCAGCGATTCACTTCACCTCCTCCGCAGTTTGACTGCTCAATGTTGCCACAAATGGGCAAAGTGCCAAAAAATACGGATCAAATGACGACAAATGGGACGGGGGACGGAGTTGGCCAAGGCCAACAGCAGAAGCAATGCCAAAATGACGAAGCATTGGGCGATCAGCCGCAGAAAAGGGACGGCACCGCCGAAGGGGGCGGAAAGGGCGCAATTTGTGGGGGAGGGACGGGAGGCAATTTTTTGTGAGAGAGAGGGGAAAGATAATTAACAAAACAGCATAACATTAATTTAGGGACATTTTGAATCTGTTGAGCAAAAGAGCGGAAGCGGCAGCATCAAAGGAAAAAGGGCAAAAGAAGGAGGGAGAGACAAGGGGAGGACGAGAGAGGGAAGAGGAGAAAAAGACAGTGAAGAGAAAGTGCACTGTCAAAAGAGAGTCAGATGAACAGCAGCCACAAGGGAGAGTGTGGACGGAAGACGGACAGAGAAAGGAAATAGTAGAAGGAAGAGAAGAAGAGGACGAAACAGCGACGGACGAAGGACAAACACAGACACATTTGAACCATTCAGTGGAACACATTCTGAAGGACGGGGAAGAGAAAGAGGAGGAAGAGTTGGCGAAGAAGAGAGCAAAGACGGAAGAGAAGACGGAAGGGAAAACGGAAGAGAAGACGCAAGAGAGAGAAACGAATGGGATGGAGGAGAGAGAGAAGGAAGAGATGGAAGAAATGCAAGTGGAAGATGGAGATCATTGTGCCAACAGAGAAGAAAGTGCCGACTTCCGACTGGATCAAATTGACAGATTTGCCCTTTTCCTTGGCACGGCTTTTCCTCCAGCGACGTTGAGACATTTAATGAAGCAAAACCCATTTTTACGTCAATTTTGTTCATCGTTGCGCGCAGATAATGCACTTACATTTGAAAGTGTGAACAAAGTCAGTTTTGAGTCCCGCAGTTTTTACAATAAATTTCAAATTCAGTTAATGGACACTCATTTTGCTCGAATGAAAGACAAAATTCGGCGAAAATTGGCACAAATTCAAAGTTCAGTTCTGCTGTTGGACATCCGTTGTGGTCGTTGTTGGCGGCACCGACAAAATGCCGAAGAATTGGGCCATTCAACGGATGAATGCCAATGCCAAAAGGGAACAAAAGCGGAATCACTCGTCACAGTCACTTTGCACAGCAAACGGACAGAAAATGCACCGATTTTGTTGGCGATGAGACGAATTGAGGAGGAGGAGGAGGAGGAAAAACAACAATTGGAAAAGGGGACGCAAAGAGAGGGAAAAGGGGGACGGACTGTTGGCCATGGCCAACCTCGTGGAGCAGGTCAGCCAAACCGAAGACAGCGGCCTCAGCTTCAACGGGTTCCATGTTCAGATTCTGTCGGATTTCTTCTCGTCCCCTTCGTCCTCCCCCGGGCCCTTTCTTCTGCTCTTCCCTCCCTCCTTCTCTCTCCGCTTTCCTTCTTCCATCCGATCAATTCCATGCCTTCCGGCGATTGGGCCGCGTTGTCTCCAGAAACAGCTTTTGACAATGCTTTCAAAAAACTCGCAATTTGGCCAAATGAACGAACAATTGGCCAAGGAGTGCTCACGGCACCCGAATTCGGGTAACTTTCATTTGTTTACAAGGAACTTACAGACGAAAAACCTAAATTCGAATAGATGGCCTTTCGGTGTTTCCTTCAACTTCAACGGACTTTCCCAATGAATCAGCGAAGGAAATTGACCGACTTCACGAAATAATCACTGAAAAGTCGCATTGGGTTGGAACAGAAGAGATGGACGAAGCATTTAGTGCCATTCAAATGGTAATCCGTAAGAATAATTCTGTAATTTTGAAGAAAAATTTAGGAAAAATTTGGGACAATTGATGGATTGGCTCAAGCAGAGTTGCGCTGAATTGTCCAAAACTGCAAATGCACTAAAGCTTCTGGACAATTTCGAATTGGCAGCTGCCGATGGATGTGTTAAAAATTCTTTGGTAGAACCGTTAGAAATGTTCGGCAGTGTAATTGAAGGAGAAACTGAATGGACAGAACGCAGCAGCGATGTTGCTTTTTAATGCAACCAGAAGAAGCAGAGAGGAGGCAAAATGGCCACGACTGATCAGTGATTAGATTGATCAACCTCCCCCCCCCACCCTCATTTCACACTGATCACTCCCCTACCGTCTCCCTCTGATCATTCCCCTACCGTCTTCCTCCATCGGGCAATGTCTGATAAATTCCTCTCCTCCCCCCCTAAGTCTTCCGCCATTGCTTGTTGCTGCCACGTTCAAAGATATTTAAATTTATGAAAACTGCTAAAACCAGAGCTTTGAAAATGGCATCCACAGATCGGAAGCTGAAATGTGAATGACTTCCCTCCCCCCGCCCCATTTAACTCTTCTCATCAAATGTTTTCACTGTGATTTTAGCAAAATGATTCTTAATGACTCTTTAGGTGTGTGATCTGTGCAATTTAAGCCAATGTGATTGAATCGCTTTTCTCTCTGTTTTATTTTGGCGCCTTTAAATTCTTTGAGTAAATTTCAGGACCATTTTGTAGTCATTTTTGTGCCAATCTTATCTCAATAATTTTTGGCCTGAATATACAAGGGTCAATGGCAACTCGTACAAAAGGCAGCTCTTAAAGTAATAGCAGCAAAGTTAGGCATTACAACGTCATCGTAGACACCCCAAACCAAGCCAAAAATAGGTTTTTCGTGCTTATCTGTGCGTATGAAGTGCGCAAAAATTTTAGGCTTTTGCCTAAAAATCACAGTCCTAGTCATTACACAAATATACAAGGACTAAGCAGACCGAATCTACGAGAGCTCTGTCCGGCCAAACAGACCTAAAATCCCCCCCCCCCTACACAACCATTTCAATTGAAGCACAGATGAGCATTTATTAAGTACAACAATATACAATTACATAAGCAATGATTAAATATACATTACTTGAAATGATGATCACAAAAATTTACATATACAGATACAACACTTTGATACATGATGGGGGACAACATGACTTGGTCACCTTAATTTGAAAACGTTATTCCGTGGGAACGCGTCCAAACGTACCCGCACGTAGTAGGTGGTCTTGTTGTCGAACGGTGCGTTGAAGACGACCTTCTGTGGGCAGTGTTGCGATGTCCTCCAGCGGAAGTTGCGCCATTGCTGTTGTCGTTGTTGTCGGGCTAGCTTTTTGGGTGCTTAATGTGTGATCGTTGAGAAGTATAAAGCACTAGTATTACCACAAAGTCCGCAGGGTTCCAATCCGCGGGCCACGGATTGGCCCAGTCATCCCCATCCATCTCCTCCCCCTGTCCCGCCTCTTCATCCTGAGGGGCCGGAGGCGCAGGTTGCGCCGGGTTAAGATCTGCACAAAATATTTTTTAGTAATTCAATCTTTCACCACTTTACACATATTTTCTCACTTCACCAAAAAGTTCTAAACTTGCCGTGGGTTCCTCCGAGGAGGAGGAAGTCCCCTCGGTTCACCGCCGGCGCCACCACGCGCTAAAATAAATATTTACGAAATTACAAAAATTGGCGAAAATACCTCATTCCCTTCCGGCTAGGGCTGCGCCCAAAATTCTTCATCGCCCTCCTCATCCCCTGGGGCCGGTGGCGCCGGCTGTGGAGGATGTATTGCTGCAAGAATTTTAATTTGAAATATCCAATCAAAACTGACCATACATAAAAAGGTGGGGGGGGGGGGGTCGGCCAAAATTTTTGCGAATGGGGATCGGCCGCCGAAGACCTTTTTTTTGCTTTTCAAAAAAGTTTTTTTTCGGCGCGGTTTTTCCAAAAAAATTTTCGGAAACAGGGGAGTCGGCGGTGCCGGTAGGCGCCGCCGGGAAAATTTTTTTGTAATTTTTAATGCGATTTGTTAACAGATTTTCACCAATGGCCAATTTTTGCGATTTTAATGAATTTAATTTTTTTAAATATCCAATCAAAACTGACTATTTTGCATGTGCCGGTCCCTTCTTTCCTTCCACTCTTCGAGCAGGCGCTCGAAAGGCGGCTCGTCTGGGATTAGGTAAAGAAAAAGAATGATGCCGAGGATTAGCTGAAAATTTTTTTTGACCAGTGTAGGAGAAAGTTTGTGGAAGCATTGACGGCACCCACCGTGTTCACAAATTCTAGGATTGTGAATTATATTTTCATATAAATCCCGAAATATTTAAATAAATATTTACGAAAAATGCCAAAAAATTGACGAAAATATTTAAGAAAAACAAAATTTGAATAAAAATATGAAATTCGGAGCATTTGAAATTCGACTATTTGTTCGAATTCGGTCCGGGGTTCGAGAAAAAAAAAATTTCGAAAATGGGGGGAGCACCAGTATTACCATAAACTCGTCGCCCGGCCAAGCGTTGGCCCACCATTCCTCCTGCTCCTCCTCGTCCTCAGGAGCCGGCGGTGATGGTGGTGGTGGTTGTGGAGGATGCAAATCTGCAAACATTTATATTTAAAATATCCTATCAAAACTGAAAGTTTTTTTTGGGGGGGGGGGCTGTTAAGCTAATTTTCGAGTTATTAGAGCCTATTCAAATCTTTTTTGGTACGGGAGCTCACAAGGGAACATTCCGAACTGTAACTGCTCAAATCACTTTAAAACCCTTTTATCGTGGAGCAAGGTCGATTTGTATTGCCAATTTAAAAAACTAGCAAAAATTTAATTTTTGATTTTAATTTGATACTAATTGATAGAGAAACTTCCGTTTATCATTTTAAAAAGACTAATAGTTCGCGAGGTTCCCTTGTCAGTAGCCAAAAATCCGAAATTTAGCAATAGCAAATCGACCATGCTCTACACGATAAAGTAGTTTTAAAGTGATCTGAGCAGTCAGAGTTCGGAATGTTCCCTTGTCAGTTTCCGGACGCTGTGTATATAAGTCCAAATGACTTATGAGTCCATTCAATTAGGTAACCATATCTGATTTTTATACAATAAAGAAATTTAGTGTCCACTTTTCCGGTGTCCAATTTACTTTCCCCGACACGATATTACCGGAAAAAACTTACCAATTTTGAAAAAGAATTTTTTCACTGCAATATAATAAGAAGTTTTACTAATAAAAATGTAGGTACTTACTTATACAGTTTGACCCACATAAATTTTTTGATAAAAACGTGTTTCCAGGGGTTTTCGGGGCCGCTGATCATGAATTTGAACTCTATTTGACGAATTTCCGAACCCCTAACCCGAAATTCGAACATTTTTGAAAATTTTTTTTTTTCAAAAATCGGTTTTAAATGCCAAAATGCGTGCTCCATGATTCTCCGATGTGATGCTCATATTATATTGACTCAGACCAAGCGTTTATGCCATGTAATTCAACCTATACTCAAAAAAACAAACAAATAAAATTTAACAAATTTCTTAAGTTCAATTAAATTTTCGAGTTTCGGGTTAGGGTTCGGAAATTCGTCAAATAGAGTTCATATTCATTATCAGAGGCCCCGAAAACCCCTGGAAACAATTTTTTTCAATAAAACAAAAAATTTTTATGTGGGTCAAACTGTATAAGTACCAAAATGTACCTTTTGAAAGACAGGTTAAGCTTTCGACTCACGTTCATTTAATGACAATGGATTATCTTGCCGAGCTGATCCAAGAAAAAGGCACAGTTGCTGCCTTTCCAAATTACTTCAAACATGTTGACCGTCTCATCGATCTTGGTCAGATTTATTTTTATACACATTTAAATTGCTTGTTTTCCAGAGATAGCTCGTGTCCGTGCACAACTCTTCCATTTCAACACAGACGAAGATTTGCCCAAGTTGCCCGAGCTTGAGCAGGAAGACATCGTCACGCTGCAGGAGAAGGTTTACGTGCCGAAAAAGGAACATCCTGAGGTAACAGGACGATTGTGGTCATGCATAAGAAATTGCAACGGATATCGCATGATTCCATAGGTTACGATGGAATAGGAATTCTTACAATTAGCTAAAAGACCTAAATATTTCCTTTGAAAGTCCATCAACTCAAATTCCCAATTCTTAGTTCAACTTCGTCGGCCGTATTCTCGGACCTCGTGGCATGACCGCTAAGCAGTTGGAACACGAGACTGGCTGCAAGATAATGGTTCGTGGTCGTGGATCATTGCGTGATGCTGCTAAGGTGTGGACTTCAATTTGGCGGATTTCACTCTAACATTCATAGGAGGAAATGAATCGTGGAAAGCCGAATTGGGAGCACTTGGAAGACGATCTTCATATTCTAATCCAATGTGAGGACAATGAAAAACGTGCGCGCTCCAAACTCGACAAAGCAGTGGATAAAGTGAAGAAACTGCTCGTCCCATCGGTTTAATTTTTTCTATCTTTCGGATAAATTATGAAGATTTAGCGTGACGGAATCGACGAGTTGAAGCGCAAACAACTGATGGAACTGAGCATCATCAACGGGACTTACCGTGCTAACATTGGGCCAAAGAACTCGCCAAGTAGCAACAAAAACGATTCAACCGATTTCAAAACATTTCAGCCGTTCCTCGTCTTACTCCTCTGTCCATGCTGTCTCCGGTCCACTCACCTCTTTCGCCGCCTCACCGTGTGCATTCCACCGTTTCGTCTCACAATATGTTTTTTGGCTCTCCTCTTCCGAGCCCCGTGAAGGAGTATGGCTCGCCGCGTTCGGTTCCGTCTTCGAAGTCCACCAGCAACACCGGCGGTGGTCATGGTCATTCATTTGACTTTGCTCAGCTGAACCAAATGATGCATCACTTCGACTGAATAGGTCTCGGGTCACCCATAGATTGTCACATTTTTGTTGGTTTTGTTTGTTTTTATCTCCTCAAGTTCATCCAATTTCTAAGAATTCAGTCCTAAGTTAATTGTAATACTAAATAAGCCAAACTAAGCCTAAGCGAGTTATCTAATTAAAGTGTTATTGTTGTTGTCCTTTTCTTCCGATAAAGTTCTCTATTTATTGTTTGTGAATGGGGTTTAATCGTTCAAAGTTTGACGTTAATGTAGAAATGAAAACGATGGAATTCTTTGAACAGGCAAATAAAGGTAAATGGCCTTTGATTATACGGGGAGGGATTTGTCATGTTTCAAACGGTGTTCCATTTTACCGTAATTTTAACTTTTCTCTTGTCTAAACTGCCTAATTTTTATTCAATATTCTGCCATATCTCAACGTATCGTCATGGTAACTGCTGGGCGAAAGGAATTCAATGAAATGAGTTGGGGTGAAGCCGATGGACAGCGGAGAATGGGCGGGGGAAGAGACCCTCCAGCCACCGTTGTTTGGGCTGTGCCAGCGTCTCTCACCTCACCTCATTTTCGCTTGGCCCGAGTCCCTCCATCAATAAATAATATGCTCACTTTTCCCACTAACACTGCCGGAAAAGGAAGATGTGAGTGAGTTTTTCACCTTTTCATACTTCGACCACAAACAAACAAATTTTGCTCACTCGCCGAATGTTTGGACTGGCGGCCGTAAAAAGTGCAAAGATGGAGGAATTATGCCAACATTTTTCCACCATTTTCGCAGTTTGCTTTTCGTCCCCCTTTTTTTCATTGGCATTTCATTCATTCGATTGTCCCAAAAATGATGCGGTTGTTGGCTTATTATTTCCATCTACCGCTGCTCACCTCTCTTCCGGCCCTTTATTATGCATTATTTATTCACCCACCACTGCTGGTGCCTTCCATCCATGACAATTGTGCCGTGCCATGGCCATGGCCATTCAATGTTTGGTCCGACCCGTCCCATTTTCACTGCTCCTCCCAATGCTTATCCACCACAGAGCATTTGTCTGTTTTCACTGACCAAATTTATCCGATGCCATAATCTTCCCGCCATTTCCATGCATAAAACAAAAGCACATTTCCCATTGTTTTAGGAACATTTGCATTTTTATGCTGCTGTAATTCTGCAAATGTCCGAGGAAGTTGACAGACACATCGTGGAGCGTTACGAAATTCAAAAGAGACTCGGGAAGGGTGAGGAGTAATGAACGTTTTTTGTGGGTGGTGAATTGGTCCCTTTCAGGAGCGTATGGCATTGTTTGGAAGGCGATTGACCGGAAAACGAACGATACAATTGCTCTGAAGAAAATCTTCGACGCTTTCCGAAATGCTACGGACGCACAACGGACATTTAGGTGAACAGAAGGCGCGGAAGGACAGTCATTACATAAATGGAACATGAAAATGGAATAACTAACTACGGTTTTCAGAGAAATAATGTTTCTGCAGGAGTTCGGACGACACCCAAACATCATCAAACTGTTCAACATTCTCAGAGCGGACAATGACAAGTGAGTGTTTACAATAAGTGCACCTTTTGCTGATTCACCCACATTTAAAACTCAAATTGTTTTTGCTTTTTAGAGACATTTATTTGGTCTTCGAGTATATGGAGGCTGATCTTCACAATGTCATTAAAAAGGTTGTTCCATTACATAAAATTGTCTTTTCTTTTAATCTTTCCTTTTTATTCAGATGACCATTTTGAAAGACATACACAAACAATGTTTGTCCTTTTGTTTATTTTTGGCATTTAATGATCTGATCCTACAACAGATATTATGTGCCAACTTTTCCGTGCCGTCAAATTTCTGCACAGTGGGAATGTGTTGCATCGAGACTTGAAGCCTTCAAATGTGCTTTTGGATGCCGATTGCCGAGTCAAGGTAAAGCTGTGTCCGCTTCTTTCCCACCTTTTGTTTTAGCTAACATTGTCATTTAGTTGGCTGATTTTGGACTCGCGCGTTCATTCAGCCAGGTCAAAATTGCAAAATGCATTTCTTTCGTTTGTTTGACACTTTGTTTTCAGATGGATGATTATTTGGATGGCACAAATGTGCCGGAACTGACAGTAATTTTACTATTTTTTGTTGGTTTCGCCGTTAAATGTTTTTTTCCCAAGGAATACGTGGCCACACGATGGTATCGGTCTCCGGAAATCCTTTTGGGTGCGCTTTTTCAGTTTTTAATTGCAATTGCCCGTCTTTTTTTAGCCGCCAAAAGATATACCAAAGGCGTGGACATGTGGAGTTTGGGCTGTATTCTGGCGGAAATGTTGCTCGGTGACTTGTGCTTTCACTGTTTTACTTTGTGGCCTTTCCCAGGCAAAGCTCTGTTCCCCGGCACTTCGACCATCAACCAAATTGAGAGGATAATGAACTCAATTAACCGACCCTCCAAAGTGGCCTTTTCCCTCTCATTTCACTTTATTTTTGATGAACTTCCCACCCGAATTAAGCAAGACATCGAAAGCATTGGGTCAACGTACGCTGCGTCGGTGCTGGACAAAATGCCGCAAAGACCCAAAAGACCGTTGGAGGCGCTGTTGGCACAGTCATTCCCGGAGGCCATTGATCTCGTCAATAGGCGAGTTTTCCCCCGCCGGAAGAAGCCCAATATTGTTTGTTGAAGATTGTTGGTTTTTGCACCGCACAAGCGATTGAATGTTGAGCAGTGTTTAACGCATCCGTACGTAGTCCAATTTCACAACGCATCGGAGGAGCCATCGTTGGACTACGAAGTGAAACTGTCGTTGCCAGGCAAAACAAACAATGAAAATGGATTTCTCTTCTATGCTTTCGCGTCCCTTTGCAGATCATATTCAGCTTTCTGTGCACGAATACCGAGAAAAATTGTATGAAATAATTGCGACACGCAAAATAAATATACGACGCATTCAATACGACAAATTAACATCGAATGAATGCGAAGGCCAACAGCGGAAACAAATGATGACGAACGGAAGTCGGGAAGAGAACAGAAATGACGTTGGGACGACAAATACGGGGCAAATGAGGAGAAACAATTGGGGGGACAACGACAGAAACATGGCCAAAGTAACAACAACGGCAGAACATTCATCAAAAACAGCGGAAAGACAACGGACGACGACGACACAAACGGAGGCAAATCACCGACAAAATGGAAAAAATGGAGCGGACAAAAGACGCCAAAACTCAGCGGAGAAAGGACGACCCGAGACGGGATATGCATCAGTGTTAACGACAAATGGGTCCGCGATTTTTCATCGGCACAGAAAGAGTCTTCAGGACGACGGAGTGAAGGGCAATGGCAGCAACAACAACGCCATCCATCAACACATGAAACACCGGAACGATTTTGGGAGTAGCACTTCGGTTGAAAAGAGAGAGGGACTGGTCGGGAGGTAGGAGAAGGACACACAATTCACACTTTCCACCTAAGGCCCAATTTGATTTAGAAGACTTTTTAGGGTTCTAGGTAGCGGATAAGGCATCCATTCTGGACAATTTCACGCCCGGACACGAATTGACCAGAATCTAAAATCGAATTTTTCTATTCACTTTTATGGCTCACATACAAGAGTTCGGAATTGGGCACTTCACTTTTATATATGAGCTCCCTCCCCCCTGATTTGCTAACCACGAATTTGACTTCAATTTTGACAAATTCTGAATCCCTAATCACTCGACATAAATCGAATTCGAAAATTGAATTTTCTTCGGCTTTTTGTTCGGGTTATGATTAATGAAGAAGTACATCATATTGTCTTTTGAAAAAATAATCAATCTCAAATTTCACTCATTTTTTGTTTAATGGCGGGTTTTATTTTCAGGAAATTTGGACTGATTAACGGTGCCATTGGCGCGCTGCTCAACCGATCGGTCAGCGAATCGAAGGCCCTTAACCAACAGCATCAAAATGGGGGCGGACACTTCGAAAAGCTGAAGCCCCACCAACAATTTCCTTCTTCACAATCATTTCCCGCGAAAGTAAACTCGAAAAAGCAACAGCAAGCACCGATTGCTCAGTCGGAGCCATCGGACACGGACTTTGACGATTCACTGTCAGCCACGTCAGCAGTGGAGACGGGATCAACACCAATGGGAAGTGGCGCGACGAGGACACCGATCGGACAAGGCTCGGCGGAGGGCGACACTTCGCAACACGACAAACGACCATTTGCAGCAATGTCTAACCAAAAACAGAAACACCAAACGAATTACGAAGCGACAACGATGGCAAACAGTTCAATTAGAGGTTCAGTGTTTGCAGTTAAAACCAAAGCTATCCAGAATTTCGCGTTAAAAACGCCGAAAGTGCTAATAGTCACTTTAATTTAATGTGATCAATTAATAATTTAATGTAAACAATTAAGATCGTGCACAGAGCTTTGGGTCGACCACTCCAAACGCAATGCCAAAAAGACCAAATTCACGTGGAAAGAGTCACTCAAAGGGACCAACTACACGAGAAAACGGCGAACTGCCTACGGATGAGAAGCAAAGAACGAATCCAAAACCCATCGACCGCCTTCGCATTTTCTCTACACTCAGACCCTCAAAGCCTAGTGTAAATATGGACAATTAGGAAGACTTTTAATTAGCAAATACAAATTGCACATATTAAAACAATTAATCATTAAAAATGGAAAGGATACAAAAATTTTAAATGCCGTTGAGCACATTACATGCCGACAATGACTAGCTAACAAAGTTTGGACAGCCCGGTTTCAGATACTGACTTACGATGATGCACAAACAAAAATGAATAAATATTTTGCGGTTCAAAATAAAGTTAAGCCCTGACTCAATGTTTCGTTGAAAATTTACCCCGAAGAGGGTATTACTCCCCGACATTTTGTTTAAATTTCTCAGCCATCCTCGACAAATTCTGTCGAGGAATTTCCCCCGAGTATCGGGGCTTAACTAATCAAAATAAGAAGTTTTTTAAAAGAACCAAAAATTGTATCGAAGTGAGAAATAGCAATGCGATCTCCAAAATTCCATTCGGTTCTGCCTTCGACTCACTCACTCTTCCTTCAAAGTCGGTGGTCTTGGCGTGTGCGGAAGGGGCACTTTCGACCTTAATTCGGCCTGTCGCTGTTTTTCTGCTTCCGATTCATCCGCTGAGTTTGGCATTTGGCCTCCGTCCCTTGCGAGCAGTCCTCCGCCTCCCCCCTTTTCACACGGAGTGATAACAATGGACGGGCGTCGTTGGTGTTCGTCGCCTTCGAACAATTCGAATTTTTCGTCCACAGTTAACGACGCGAGGCGCGCCATTAAATCGAAATCGCAAACGACGGGTGCCATTTCAGCGTGTTGGATCTGAAACGGCAAAGAAGGCATTGGCAATTTTCTTGGCTTTTGTGTCCATTTTCAAGCAAAAATTGAGAATTTTTCGGCAAATTTTGTACTTAATGGGTTTTAATCAAATTGGACGACCCAAAATAATGCAAAAGCAGAGATTTCATCATATAATTAGGTGCCACAATGCTTAATTCTGGCTGTGAAAAAGGATTTGATCCTAACATCTTTGCAATGGCAAATTTTTCTTACCCATCCGACGGGCGGTGAGCTGGGCGGTGAGATGAGAAATTGTTTCTCCAACGGCGGCAACGTCAAATGGCCGGCCTCGTCTTGGTGCGCCTTCCTTGTCAATTTGATATTCTTGGCGAAGAATGCCTTCATTTTTGTCCCGTTGAAAGAATGATGTTCCACCAACAATTTGGCTGCTAAATTTGAATACATTTGGACTTTGGGTTTTTTGATAAGAAATGTGTGCCAATTGAAAGGAATGACCAAAAATCACTCATTTGTCCGTCCGTCATTTTCGTCCCTTTTCCCATTTGTTTGTTTGCCTCAAAATTCGCTTTTGTCTCTCCCAATTAAAACTTTCTTTTCCATTTGCTTTTTTCTCACCTGTCGCATGTTCGGGCTTCTCAAATATTATGCGCACTCTTTGGAAACACTTTAAAAAGTCCGTCCGCACAATGTCCGGTGAAATTTGGCGGAACATCGACGTGAAATTTTCCTTTTGTTTGGGGTCGTCGAATAAATCTTTGGGCACATCCTAAAAGGGGCATAAAATGAAAAATGGGAAGAAAGCATTGAAAGTGAACAGTTTCGATTCGAATTTTACTATTTTTGTCGGAATGTGTCCAATTTCCAATTAATTTTTCGCCTTCATTCCTTTTAAATGAGTCAAAAACAAACTTTAATAATTATTGCGGTTGGCAAGTCGCTTTTCTCTTCAATTTGTTTCTTCTCCTTTTCGATTTGTGAATTTCCTGTCGCCATTTTGTTTTCTGTTTTCATTGGAATTGAAGCGACGGCAGAGGAAGGAGAAGCCATCAAAAAGGCGTACAAATCCACAAGCAAAAGTTCGAATGTATTGACAAAAATGGGAAAAAAATCTTGAAATCGAACGAATTATTTAATTAATAATAAAAGGTCAAATTATTGTTAGTAAAAGATGAAGATCCCGAAAGGTTTTCACCAAGACTGCCAGCAGATGAAAAATTTAAAAACAGCATTTGGGGTAAAAAACCAACATTTATAAAAAATTTATTCTAAAAAATCAATAAAATGCTTTTTTTTTTGCGGAGAATTTTTTCAAAAAAATCGGTAAAGTGATGATCAAATCAGCACATCTGGCAGCCTGGGTTTTACATAGAACACATGAAATATAAAAAAGGTACAAGGAAAAAATGGTGCAAAAACAATGACGAAAGCAGAAAATTAACGATCGAATCGTCTGGAAATGAAACAAAAAAAAAATAACAATTCAAACAACCGAACGTTTAATTCTCGCAAAAGTGAGGGATAGATAAGAAAAAAAATAGCCATTTCTGTAAAGTTTCGTCGGGAAAAAGGTTTCAAAAGGGGAGAAAAGGACGGACTTTGTGAGTTCTTTTTTTCTTTTTTCAGTTAGCCACTGCTTCCTTCCTTCCTTTTCCTTCCTTTTCCTTTCTTTTGCTGCTGACTTTCGTCGGATAAATCGAATAAAACTGAGAAACCCCAAAACGGAAGAAAAAGGCAAAGAGAGAAAAGTGAAGAAATTGGAGTGATGGAAGCGAAAGGGACGAAAAGATTACAAATGAAAAGCGAAGAGAACGAAGAAAACGATGTTCATAATAAAAATTCCAAAACTGTCCCCTCCCCCCCCCCCTCCGCTAATCCCTCCCAGGCAAAAACACTCCCAATTAGCCTCGTCACACAACATTTAGTAATTAGCTCAATTATCTAAACATGATAAAAATAATCACTGGTTAATGAACACACAATCAGCCTTTTTTAAATCCAGAACCTTTACATTGCTCCAGACCATTTTAAGCAATTTTGAACGCAGTAAAATGATTTGCAAAAAGAAAAAGTGATGTCTAACGGCATGGCCGGGTCCCAGCTTTTTTATATTTTTGCAAAATTAGGTCTCAAAATGGCCAAAATTTGGCGAAAAGACTAAAAATTCCTTTTCTTTAATTTTTTTAGGAAAATTACAAACAAAAAAAATAATAATAATATAATCCTTTTTGGGATTTTCAGAATGACCAACTCAAATTAATCACAAATCAGAAAAGAATCAAGCACAAACACTTGTTGAAGAGGAGGTTTTTTATAAACTGATTTATGATTTCCCATCCAAAGGGGAGAAAATGTCAAAGAAATTGCATTTCGCACCCATTCATTCATTTGTTCCTTCTTTTTATTTACTATTCCATTGTTTTACAAGGCTTCTCCTTTGCTTTGCTTTCGCCGTCCCTTGCGAAATCGGCCGATTAGCGACGGACAAATGGGAAATAAAAGGGAAAGGACGAAAAAACAGAACCGAAAAAAGAATTTATTAAATAAAATAATATAATAATATTAATCAGCAATTTTATTTCATTTTTATTGTAATTTGAGATCAGCAAATGAATGAATCATCGAAAGCGGAGATTAATTCAGAGTAAAATTTGAATAATCGAATCGAATGTCAACAAATTAGACAAGAAGAGAAGGGAGAGAATAAAGAATAGACGGGCGACCCATTCCAATGACTTTGAATTCTAAAAATGTTGGCATGAAAAAACCCGAATTCATTTGGGACCAAAATGACAACGAATCCCTTGTCCTAAAATGCTAAAGAAATGGTCGACTAATAATCGTCGGATTCGCTGGTCGAATATCGCTTCAATTCAGTGAAAACTTCGAGGAAAAAGGCGGACGACGAATTGAGCCGAAGCATCTGAAAAAGCGGATAAATGAGAAGAGAAATGGAAGAGAGGTGTTATTTACTACCTGAGCACTGTGACGTGTGATCAGTTGGACACATTGTGACCAAAAAAGGGAGCGATTCTGAAAATTGGGCGAATTCGGTGAATTTAAGCCGATTGAGGTTTTTTGGCTATGCTTTATCCATCCCCCTTTGATTTGGCCCTTCCGTCGGTCTTTGGCTTTTCCTTTGCCTTTTGCCCACCGTTTGCTCGGTGATAAACGGCTTCAGCGGGTAACTGATCTCGTTGCCCATGTAGGAATAGCTGATGTACAGACAGAGCAGCACGAACGAGTGCAATTCGTCCAGTGAGCGGAGACGGACGCATTCGCCGAGCGCGAAAGAGTCGCGGATGAGCATGAAGAGGAAGACCAAATTGGCCGGGTTTATGAACGCCACTTGAGGGGGGGGGGGGGGGGGGGGGTGAGGGAAAGTGCCGGGGACAGAGAGAGAGAGACACTCACCGTCTTGCCAACCCTAAAGGGATATAGGTAAATGACTTTCATTCAATTTGAATTGGATTGGATTATTCCCTTTTGTTGTTTTCCATTTGTTTTTGAATTTCCCTTCCCTTTCATTTTTTATTTTTTGTTTATTTTTCATTGTTTTTTCCTTCCATCTTCAATTTTCCTTTCTTTCTTTTGTTTCTGTCAGAATGTGCTTCCGTCCGTCCGTCCGTCTTTTCTCGAGAACATAAATTCCCGACGGACAAATGCCATAAAATTGGCCGGAAAGTGGCAAAGAATGAAAGAGAAAGGGCGGCAATCTTTGCCGTTAATCTTTGCCGAAATTGTCACTCATTGGGCATTATCAATGACAAGTTGGGCCCTTACTTGGAGAATCAGCGCTCGGTCGACGCTTCGGAGCCTTGAAAATTGGGCAATTAGCAGAGGGAATTGCAATTACAAATTGTATTTGAGCTGACTGACCAATTGGTGAGCTGAACAGGCTCAAAATGGGGCTTTAGCCGATCGCAACGCATTCCGATGAATGCCCCGAGGGCCCTCATTAATTCGGCGGACGAAGCGTGGACAATCTGTGGAGAGAGGAGAAGAAAAAAGGGAATTGGCAAAGCAAATGAGGAGTCAATCCCACCTTTTTCCGCGTCATTTGGTCGTCGTGCCATGGCAAAATGAGCTGTGCCGCGTCTGTCGAGTGACCGTTCCCATTCCAATCCAACAGAGTTTGACCCGTTCCATGATCCGTTTCCACGGGAAAAGCACGCGTTGGCTTTTGCCCGGCAGCCATCGCCAGCAAAACGGAAGAGACTGTGCCGGTGCCTAATCAAAAGAGGAACGGATCAAATGGAATTTGAAACATTTCACTCTAATTAAATGATTTTTGCAATTTTGCCCACCCGCGTTCGCCTGCGTTTGCCTTCCTTCCACAGATTCGACCGTCGTCGTTTTTTGTTGGCCCCCCATTAAATGACGTTTCAACGAGAAGCGAAGTGATTTTGTGGGAAGATTGGGCTTTTGGGTGCACGGAAGATGCTTTTGCGGGAGGAGTGACGAGTAGGAAAGTGTTTGGGAAGGTCGGAGGGAGGGACGCGCGGGAGGGGGCGCGGCACTGCGGGCACAGACGCCTTCGCTGGTGCCGTTGTGGTTGAAGTCGGTGGTGGTGGTGCCGTTATGGCATGGGTTTGGGTTGGCAGTGACGGCGTCCCCGGGGGTGCCGTCGCTGCGGGCCCACCCCACGCGTTGTCCTTCCGTCGCCCATTCCCTCCTCCTCCTCCCTCTGTTCCCCCTCCATTCATCCTCTTCTTCTTCCTCCTCCTCATCTTCTTCTGCTGATGATGAGTCGTCGTCACTGAGCAACGCTCTGAAATATCCGTTCCGAACAATCGAACTGAAGAAGCGCGACCCGCTCTTGCGCAGCGACGACTTCAACGAGAAATTGCTCCCTTTCTGCCGTGGGGGGGGGGGAGGGATTGATCACTGATCACTCTTTCTAATGGATTTCCTCTTTTCACTCACCTTTTCATTGTTATTATTGTTGTGCCGTGTTGCGCCGAACACTTTCTTCTCATCGGTCATCAGATGCTTAAAATGTTGCGGGAGATGGCATTTGTTGTGGTTCTGAGCACCGTAAGAGACGGAGGAAGGCACAAACGGCGCGGGAAAGACACTGTCGAGCATCGCCTCTGAAAGCCGGGCATTTATTGGATGGAAACGGCACAAATCCTTCCCATGGCATTTTTTCTTTTTTCCACGGCCATTAATCCGTCCAACTTTCTCCCCCCCCACCATTATCATTATCACTGCTATTGTAATTGTTGTTGTTCGCGTCCACCATCTCTCTCTCCTCCCATTGCCTTTGGTTCCTTTTCTCATTCAAAATGCAATTCCCCCCTCGGCTTTCTGCCGAATTTCCGTACGAATTCGCTTGTTGCGTCATCAGACTTGGCAAAGTTTTGGCAAACGATTGCCACCGGAAGAAGCCTCCGTTGTGCTGTTGCTGTTGCTGCCCTTGGCCATTCGGTCGCTCTTTGCCGCTTCGTCGTCCGTCGCTTCGCCAAAAGCCGTGCTGGCGATGAAGCCCACAGTCATTGTGGGGGTTGTACTGATTAAACAGCGCATAAGCGACGCCGTCCTTTTTGTCACGCGGCGAATGAAGCGAAAAGTCATTGCTTTGGTCAAAGGGTGCCATCGCCGGAGGCGACGCGGACGGACAGTGCCCGCTGAGAGTGCGAAGGCGCGCGGAATGGAGGGAGGAGGAGGCGGCGGACGACGACATGGCCAAACTGCGCTCGGAAGCGGAACGCGGCGTGGCACCGCCCTTTTGACCGTTGCTGCCCAAAGACGAGGCGCCAGGAGAAACGCCGTCGGCACTGAGCTGGGCACCCATTGGGACAAAGCACGGAGAGAGGGAAAGCCAATAAGGGAGGGGGGGGGGGGGTAAGCTTAGCAGAAAGCGGCAAAAAAACCGACGGAGGGCACCATTTGTACTGGCTAAAATACGAAGATTTTTTGTGGCAGGGTTTGATGAGTTTGGCAGGGACAGAATTGGATTTGATGAGTCAGCCGGCCGAGGGAATGAATGAATGACCCGGGGGCATCGGGGGACAATGCTCGGGGGGGGGGGGACGGCACGAATGTGCCGAGGCGGGCGCTGGTAATGGGTCTTGGCCTCATCATTCCGTTGGGAGTCTTCGCTGCAATGGCCAAATTCGGCGGTGGGAGAACTAAGGAAAACGGAAGGGAAAGGGAAGAAGCGCCGGGAGAAGAGAAGGGGGGAGGAGACGCGGAGGAGGGAAAAGTGCCGCAAGCGAAAGAATGCCATTGGGGGGGGGGGGAGAGAAAGGCACGTCATTAGGGGGAGGGGGTGGACGAGAAGGGCGGGAACACTTCAACTGACGGCACTCCCCAGAAGAGAGAGAGAGAGAGAGATAGTGAGAGTTGTGAAAAGAAGAGGCAGAAAGACGGACAGACAGACAGAGGGCCCCCGGGGGAATGCCCCGGGCAAAGTGCCGTCTCTGCCCAGGGAAATGCGCTTCTCCTCCCTCTACCGCTGCATTTGCTCGTTTACTTGCGTAATTTTAGCACAGCAGTGAAGCGAGAAACGCGGGACGGACTTCGGCGGAAAGACCGCCGAATGTCTCTTCCCTTCCGCCGGGAAGACCGCGGAATGTGTGCCGTCGTCTGCGGGTGTTTTGGGAAAAGCTTTGCCACACAAAAAGCCATTCACAAACATTGGCACAATTGGCCAGGTCAATTTAGCAAAGCGAAAAGGAAAATGACAAAAAGAGGTCATTATCAAAACCGGGCGAGAAATTAGTCTTTCCTTGGGGAAAAAGGTCTAAAAATCCAATGCCTTCCAAAATTTAACACCGCCAAATAAATCCCTCCCAATTAAAATTGTGTTGAAGCAAAGATTCCAATTTCATACCGATAAATAAATGTTAAGTCTAAAGATGAAAATGAATAATGTCTATTTTTATTTAAGTAGTGTAAAAAGACTAATTGTAAGATTAAATTCAGGGTTTTGTTAGCGAATATCGGAAGTTTCTTGCGAAGAATGTCACGGAAACGAACAGAAAAACATAAAAATTTGCGAGGGTTTCAAAGAGTAAAAAGGAATTACATGTGATAAAACAAAACAAAAAACAGAAGAACAACAATATGATTGACGGAAGAGAAGTAACGCGGTTAATTAACTAAGGAATGAATGACAAAAGTTGGAAAAGTGCGAATTAATTATTGGGCATTAAAAGGGTAATTAAAATGTGGAATTTTTACAAATTATGTTAATTTGGGCTATAATTCAGTCAGTCGCTTCTTTGCCATTTTCTTTGTTCTGCTGCTCAACCAACGAGGCCAAGTGGAAGTGCTGCTTCCGAAGTTCGCCAAAACGAAGTCTAAAGGGAGGAGGGCAAAATGGGGGAAACAAACGGAAAATAAAGTGCCAAAAATGACATCCCACAAATTACAAAGTGCCAATGAGTCAGAAGGAGTTTCGTTTAAACCATGCAACTCTTTTCTTATTAGTGTTCAAGTCCCAACATTTGTCAACATAATCAAGAAGCCTTCGTAAAATGATTCCGAATTAAGCCAAAAAATAAAAGTAAATTTCTGACGCCAAATTTGATGACTCATTGTAAATAATGGCATCAGCGCTTTTAGATAGACCCGAAAATTTTTTGTTAATAAAAAAGTCAATCCTTCGAAATTGTCCAATTTCCGTTCGAGTTCCAATTGGCAGCACCTTTCTCTGGTCAGTTCAGCCTCGAGTTCGAGCACGCGCACTTGCGACTCCATCTCCTCCTTCTTCGTCTCGTGCAGTGACAGGTTGGAAAAGTCGAGCAGTTCTGCAACACAACCGCACCAATTGTAAATCCTTTTACGCTTTCCCCTCCCATCGCTTACGCTCTTCGGCCAACGATTGCTGTCCGCTTTTGACCGTCCCCACCAACGCGGCCGTACACAAATTCACCGATTTGGACGCTTTGCCCAACTCCAAAATCGTTTCCGAGCCCTTTTTGGCCTTAACGCGAGAAGAAACGAAAAGTTGGGCGACACTAAAAACACAAATAAACTATCAAATAAATACTCAACTTCAATTTGCAAAAAGCGAACCTCGCAGCGACTGAACCGGCGGCGACAATTAAATGCTCAAATTTGCCACCCTTTCCCATAATAAAACTGTCGGCCGATTTGCTAAAAGTGGGGGAATGGAATTGTTGCTCAATGTTCAATTATTCTGTTTTTGTTTTTGAGTGTTTGACGGAGCGACTCACACCAATTCGGTGGCTGCGACTCCCACGGCACGACCCGCGGAAATTAAACCTGCGAAAAAAGGAAGGATGAAAAATGCACCAAATTTGAACATTATATTTAAACTCGCCTTCGGTCCACAGGTGGTTTTTCTTGTAGAATTCGCTGGGCGTCGTCGCCCCTTTGCCCTGCGCCACAATTTCCTCCTGCACTTCTTTGCTTCGGATGACCAACTCGCGGACCGCGTTCATCAGCCCATTGCACGAGTCCAAAATCTTGTCGTTCACTTCCAAACGCATTCCGCTGTTCGTCTCCCGACTAAAAGAACCATCAAATTCAAAATGCCAACTATTTTTAGACACTTTAGCAATTGACAGATTTTTAAACTTTTAATTGCTTTTAAAACATTTCAAAAATTCCAAGTCCAAAAGGAACCCAAGTCGAGAGATTTCTTGGGATTAAAAATGTCGAATATCTACCGTTTGATTGATTTTTGCTTTCACCTTCGCTTTTGCAATTCGCCGATGTGTTCCACGGCCGTGGCGATTGCCGTGCCCATCCGTTGCATTTCCTCGTCCAATTGTCTGCCCACCATTTCCACGTCGATGTCCCCGCCCCCTGCGCCCGTTTCGCTTGGCAATGCCCCCACCAATGCCTCCAATCGGCCCAACTCCGTCCGCAGCTTTCCCTTCCCTTCGTTCTGTTCTTTCAGCAAATCTTTATAAAAGTGTGCCGCCTCCGTATGGACACGACGGCACTGCTCATTCACTTCTGAACAATTTAATTCCCTTAATTAGCTTTAAGGGCATTGAAAACACCTTCAAAGTGTTGAATGGAAACGGTGTAAGCGGCGGACGCACAACCGATGAGAACATCGGAAAGGCGATGGGAAAGGACGAAAAGCGATTTGAACTGATCGGAGAGGGGCAACAGGGAGGAGGAGTTCTGATCAGCGGAGAGAGTGGCGAAGGACGGGGAAAGTGCGACGGAGTCCAATTGGTCAATGACCGTCCGAAGAGAGGGCATGGCCAATTCTGAAGGAAACGTGGCATCGAGATAATGATAATCCATGGATTACGCAATGGGTAAGAAATGGAAGCAGCGTTTTGCAAGTCCTCCAAAGACTGTTCCAAAATCGCAAGGGCAGCCGAACAAAGGCATTCTGAGAAGAAAAATGATCAATCAGAAAAGGAACGAAAAACGGAACCCCGATTTCAAGAAGTGATCTATCATCCACAAAAAACTGACCTCTAAAAGTCTGTAAGATTCGTTCGTTCGTCGCTTTGCTTTTCCTTTCCAATTCGTCCGTCTTTGCCTTTTCACTGGCCAATGTGTCGTTTACCTCCTCAATTTGTCCCTCCAACTGTCCAATTTTGGACTGCGCTTCGTGAACAGTTTGGGCACTGGTTTGGATGTTTTCTTGCACTAATTTTGCCTGAAATATTGCCAAATCGTCCCTTTCCCAATCGAATTGTCGACCTGTGATTCGAAGAATGCTCTCTCCTGTTCTGCCTGCTTCAGCTGTTGTTTGGTGTTCTCCAATTCGTCGTCGTTTTTGCGCTTTTCCGCCCCGTCCGTGTCGATTTTGGTCCGTAAGTCTCGGATTTCTGTCAGTGCCTTCAATGGGATCCCTTTGAGTTCGTTTTAATCCTCCCCCTGGTCCGACTTTGATGTGGTCCTCCCTCAACTGCTGGTACAGTCCCTTTAACTTGGCCAACTTCTGCTCCAATTCGCGGTGGTTCCGTGCCGCCTCTTCCGCCGCCTGTCCCTCCCCCGCTTCTGTCCCCTGTTGTTGTTGCTCCGTTCTGTTGTTGCTCAATTCCGTCCGCAATTCGTTCAGTTCCTCCGCCCGTTCATCCGCCGTTTGTTTGTTCAGGTCGATTTCCTGCTTCATCTGCACAAGTCGCGCTTCGTACTGCTCAATTCGAATGCTGGCCTCTTAAAAAAACGGAATATCCAAATGGCAAATTGTTCTTTACCCTGAATTAAACGTTCCTTCGTCTCCCTTTCCACGTCGATGTCGTGCCGAAGTCGCGCAATTATTTCGTCCCTACAGCGAACATATTTTTAAAATGTGTAAAATTGAGATTATTCTGCAATACTTCGGGTCAAAAAGTTGTGGGGTCTGTTGTTGTTGCTGCTGTTGCGAAGTCGACGGTCCCGACCGAAGAGGAAAAGTCGGCGTCCATTTGGGGCATGGACAAATCGATGATTGTGCTGATTTGCTGCAAAACAGTACGGCATCACCAATGGCATTGTGTTTCTTCGAGTTTGTGCCGCTCACCTTCGTCACACACGGATTGCTGCGTCCGTTGGGCTTTGGTCGCCGCTTTCGGAAGTTGCGACCGAATGGAGGTACGCCTGGGGGGCTTGGTACTCCTCCAACTCGTGGGCTTTTTGAAAATTTGGGGCAATCTTAAAGAGAATTGGAGTAAATAAAAAAAAAGAATTGCGAAAAACCGTCGGAAGAGTTGGAATTTGGACGAGGTACTTGAAGTATTGCAAATTCGCTGCCTCTTCATAGAACTTTTTGGTGCGCCTGAAAATGTCGTAAAAACGTTCGCGATGGCCGATGAGAGTGTCGGCGGAGAGATTGGCATGCAATTTGAACAGAGCCTTGACGAGAAAGTCATCTGAAAAGGGACACAGCAATGAGACGGGGAAAATGGCCGGGGAGGACAGAGTTTGCTGGTGTCCAAAATGACGAGGATCAGCGGGGCCAACAGACATTGGCCCTGGGGGACGAGCGAACTCCAACGGAGGGAGTCCATGACGGAAATGACTAAAACCAAGGCGAATAAATAAAATGGATGGACATGTGGACGACCAACTTGAAGCCTTCAAGTTCAGCAACTCGTCCATTTGGTCGAGCATGTCAATGGCCAATTCGTACGTTTCGTTTATGTCCGATGTCAGTGCCTCCGTTTGTCGCGCATTTATGGAGAAATTCCCGGGCAAACTTGGGTACTGAAAAGACAGTCAATTTTCAACACTTGGAATGGGTAAAAATGACCTTTTTGTGGAAATTTAGTCGGCTTACAAGCATTTTACAATAACCTTTTGAGGGAGAGAAATTAATTAATGTAATGATAATTAAAGTGAAGTAATTAATTCACTTGTGTTCGCTTGTCCATAGCCGGAACTGCGGAGGTGTTGCCAGAAATTGCCGAGTTGGGTAAGCCGTGGGATGTGGGCAACACTCTCTCTGAAAATTTGTCAATTCCTTTTCAGAGTTAATTTAGTCATTTTTGTAATTCCAGGCCCCCTAAAACGGACTCGGTGACTTTTCTGTGTCCGTCGTGGATCAATTTGTGCAGCAATTGGCAGAATTTCCATGTGAGGACGGGATTTTTCTCCAGCTGAATGCGCGAGACGGCATGCCAAAAAATGCGGGAAGAGCGAAGTTTGTGCTGAAAAGGGCGACGAAAATAAAAGTGACAGCATTTCACAAAGGGTTCCCTCAAATGCAACTGACCGTGCCAACGACGAGTGCCCGGACATGCTTTTGCTTGAGGGGACTTTCGACTTTGGACAACGCCTTGCAAAATGCGATCAACTGAAATTTGCGGCAATAAATCAAAGAATTGAGCCCTCCCTGGGGGGAAAGTCCACCTGCGACTTGACAAATGCCTCTTCTTGCATTTTGACCCTCCGCTGTCCCTTCACAACGGTTGGGAGGTGGCGATGTCCCTTTATGGTTGTGACTGGGAAACGAATGGTCGGTGGAAACAGACGAAAGCAGCAATCGGAAGGAGCAAAACGGCACGACTTTTGCCGATTTGAAAATGCCAAAAATATTTTAATAATTAAACGAAAGGCAAAGGGAACTATCAAAATATCTCTTCACCGTTTCATACAGTTTCAGAAAAAAATAAAATTAGCAACTAAAATAAATGCACAATAATTCAAGAAAATATTAACATTTTGCTAATCACATTTTAAAAGCGTTTTGTTTTGATCCGTTCTGGCAAAAAGTCATCACCAAATGATTAATGGGAGAGAACACAGAGAAAAACGAAACGAATGAAAAGCAATTTAATTAATGTATAAGGCTGCAAGAATTGATGATAATATAAATTTTATTATACGCAAATGATTTATTGCTCAAGAATTGACTTCAAATCGGCATTTGAAGATGAATTATGGGTTGGCACCGGAGGCGATTCACCGACGAGGAAAGTTGCGCTGTCAGCAGGGAGAGACTGAAAAAGCCCAAAAGTGAAGGGATTAATGAAATTGGCACTTGGATGGGTGGCTGAAGCAGTGCGCGAGCATTGGCCATGGATTCTTGTTCCAAAAAGCGCACAAATTGTTCAGTAAGGGAAAGCCCTCCTGGCGGACCAGGAGAAGCGGACGGAGTGGAGGAAAAGGGGGCGAACCAAGACGAAGCGGAGGAGGACGACTTTGACAAAGCCGCGCTGATTTGGGATTGTTCCTTGAAAAAACGAAGTGAATTACAGGTTTCGGATCTCTGATCCAAGGGGCAAAACCATAAATTGCACACACAAAACGGACTGGTTCAAATGGGGGCTGCCAAATGAACACCAGCCCCTTTTGAACATCATAATTCCCAGTTCATATTGTCAAACATTATTTTTCATTTTCGTTTCGTTTAAAATTGTTAATTTCTATTTCATTTATTCTTCTTTAAATGCAATGCCTAACTAAAGTACCATCTCTTTACCAAATTTTTTTTTTGGAGATAAACGACCCAAACGTACTCAAAAAACTGTTTTCGGAAAAATTTAGGTAAGCGCCAACCGAAATCATTCCCAAATAAATAACAAGCACACTCACTTCTGCAGAATATCCCAATATTCTTGACATCACAATTGCAATTTCGGGTTGTTTAGACTTTTCCGCAGTAAAATAAGAAAGGAACAATTGGCGAAGTGTCGCGTCGTCAATTTTGTGTGAAGAAACAGCGCCACTTCCGTTGATGCCACCAACGACAGTTTGGTCAGTAGTGATGGTGTATTGGTGCTAAATAATTAAATGTTTAATTGCTCCAATAAAAAGTGATCATTTTGTCCATTTGCCCCCCCCCTCCCCCGAATGCTTTTCCAATGTTTACCTTTCCCGTCCCTGCAATTCGCATCTCTTCCAATTGGTTCTCCAATTCCTCCACCAAATTTTCCTTCCTCACCAATTGCTCATTTGATAAATTCAATTCGCGAGTGATTTTCGCAAGTGCGTCCTCCAAATTCGTTTTCGCTTCTTCAATTTCTTTGAGTGTGTGCCGTTTCTGCTGAAATTCCGATAATTTTTTCTTTTTTATTAATTTCTCACACACTTTCAGCTCTTCCCTGACACCCGAAAGTTCCGTGTCCGATTTTTGTCTTTCCATTTTTTGGTCTTCCGCCAATTCCTTAAATTTACTTCTTTTTATTGCATTTTTGCACAAGTAAAACTGTACTCTGAGTACGCTCTGTAAATCTGCAAGTGTTTTGTTCATCTCAGCCAACGTTTTGTCCTTTTCCGTTAATTTCGCCTCCATTTGAATTTTCTCACTTTCGAAGTGTTCAACTTTTTCTTTCAATTCACTGACTTTGAGCTAAACGGACTTTTTAGGGTTGTTACATTTTTGGTTAAATCCCTTCGTAATTTCCCTCTTCCAAAAAATAAATCGGTCACCAAATTTTGGTTGCCTTCCCCGTTTATTTTGTACGATTCTCTCCCAAATTCTGCTGGAAAACAAAAACTCCGTTCTTTTTTTCGTTTTCTACCTGGTACTGTTCCAGCGAATTGACCATGGAAGTGCCCTCCGTGGTCGACTTTTCCCGTAGAACTCGAATTTGTCTTCGAAGTTCAGTTTCGCGCTCTTCCGCAGCAATTGCATCTTACAATTAAGGCGTAAATAAACAATTGAAAATGTGCAAATGGCCAAACCCTTCGAGGAATGCTCCTCCATAATGAGCAAATGTTCGCGGAGTCTTTGCAAATCGCCTTCCAACTTCGCCATTCTCTCGCGGTCCCTCAAAATTGTAAATACGAAATTAGAAATAGTAATGATTCCATTTAATTCTAAGTTCGTTAATTGTTTTACAATGCAATTTCCTTCTCGCGCCTTCTCAGCGTTTCCTCGGCTTTGTCAATCATCGAATTTTTTGAACAAATCTAAGGGGAGTCTGAAAAAGAGATGGTCCAATACAATTGAGTCCACTTCTGCTTCCAATTGCTCTTTAATTTTGAAGGCTTCCCCAATTCTCAAATTTGCATTTGCCAATTCCGTCGCCATTCCTTCGCATTTGCTATTTGCGTTGGCCAATTCTTCCTCAAGTAAATTCAAACGTTCTTCGGATTTGTCTTCGCCAAATTGTGTCTTAAACATGTCCTTGACTATTCTCGTTTTGCTTATTGAAAATGATACTTCGTCCGTTTGAGTGGACGAATCGCTGAGTTCCGAAGATTTTTTGCGTCGATTTGCCATGGACGTCTCCTTCTCTTCACTGCCGGCACTGCTGCTCACTCCTTCGACTTCGATTTCCTCTTTGCCCATCCGTTCCCAATCATTGTTCGACGTCGCTGAGTCCGTGTCACTGGGAGGCCTCTGATTTTGAGTTAAAATTGGAGTGAATTTGCAGGAAAGTAGAGAATGAATGCTCTTTGATGGCATTGCCCCCTCCATGTGTCGCGTTTGTCCCCCCCCCCCCTTCCCTTTCGCCCGTTTTTCTCCGTAGTTTTCCCTCAATGACTGACTTTGCTATGTCCCTCCGACGTCGTAATTTCGGCCAACACTTTGTCGTTGCGCAGCCTGTACAGCTCCTCCTCCCGTTCGTTCAGTTCCGTCTTCAACTGCACATTCTGTTCGACCATTTCCGCAATTTGCTGCTCCGTCATTCTTTGCTTCGGTTCGTCGTCCGTTTGGTTTTGCCTTTCGTCCGTTTTTTTCCGCTGCGTTTGCAAATTGCTCAAAGTTTCCTTCTCATTTCTCAGTTCGTCTCTTTCTGCAGTCACTCGTTCAATCTTTGCAAATTTAGTTTTTCTTTCTTCCTTTTTAATATCTTTTCCAATTACCTCTCTGGTGAATTCGTCTTCCGTTTCGGCAAATTTTTTCCGCAAATTGCTTAATTTGTCTTCGCTGGCATTCAGTGCATTTCGCAATTCGTTAAGTTGTTCCAATGAGTCGTGCAGTTGGCTGTTCTCCTGTATTTTAAAAATATTCAATGAAAAAAGTTTTAAGAATAAACAATTTTTCTTTTTTATTAAAAGAAAAGTGAATTATAAGTAAATTTTCTAAAACACCCTTAGAAATCTTATTTTACTTCCCCCCTCCCTCCGCCGAATCCATGCCTTTGGCTTCGCCCTTCAACAAATCCCACCCTTTCCGTTTTTGGTTTCTCACATTGACCAGTCGTTGGTTGTACGCTTTTAACTCTGCCAATTCTCCGCTCACTGCGCGCACCGACTCGCGGAAATCATTGACGAGTTTCTCTCTGTCGGCCTTTGTGTGTTCGAGCGTATCGCGCAGGGAATGCATTTCTCCCTGAACAAAAAATAAATAAATAAAATTTGAAAATCCAACTTTTCAAAATTTAATTCATTCGAACTTACAATTAGTCTTCTTTTTGAAAACTTTGATTTTTTTTTGCTTGTGTTCTCAAAATTTATAGACATTTTTCAACGAAAAAAATCAAGAATTTCAATAGAGAAAAAGGCACATAATTAATCTTTGTCTTTTTATAAAGTTAAAATAAAAAAATAATAATTAAATAAACCGTTTTTTAAATATTTTCCCATTTTTAATATATTGTCAATTTGCCCACCATTAGGTCCCTTTCGTTTCCTTCGGCGTTTGCCTGTGCCGCGTGCATCGACGACCGCAAATCGGCAAATTCCTTCAGCAAAAGTTCCAACCGATTGGCCGTCTCCGTCTGCTCCATTTTGCACAATTCATAACGACTTTCCGTTTCATTTAGCATTGATTTCAGAGATGCTTAATGACAAAAAATGTGTAATTAGTGGGAATGTTAGAAAATTGAAAAATTCACCAATTTTATTGGAGAGGTCCAAAATGGTTTCGACCTGTGAATCTCCGCCATTGTTTTTCAGTTCGTCCAATTTTGCGGTTGTTTCGTTGTACGACGTCATCAGTTCAACATTTAATGCTCTGAATATTTCGGGATTAATTGTGCCATTCTGAAGTGTGTTACTTCAATTGTCTTATCTCTTCCAAATGTGCCGTTTTCTCGCCAATTAATTTTTCTTTCTCTTCCCTAAGTCCGTCCAATTGCTCAACCGATGTTTGAAGTTCTGCAATTTCACGACGGAGTTGTGCGATTTCTTCGGTTTGCTTTTCGTCCGACGGTTTTTCAGTGGCGGCGCATTTTTTCGCAGCAACAGAAGACCATAACTAACAAAAGCAAAACAATGAATGAAAGTTAATCGAACGGAAAAGCATATTGAAATCCGAAATTGTTTTTGGATTTCTCAAAACGAACTTCGAGTTCGCGAATTCGCTCTTCGTACTCTGCTCGAATCTGTTGAATATTGCTCGCATTGGCCGATATAATTGCTGCCATTTCGCATTCATGCTTCTCCTTCAGTTTCGTCATGTTTTTTTCCACCTTAAAATATGTTAAATTTATTGAAAATGCATTTTCAAATATCCAAACCTCCGCATTCGTGGAAAATGGGCCCGTTTTTGGCGGACTTCCCAAATGTACGTTTTTGAATTCGCCATCTTCAGAATATCGCAACCGTTCAATTTCCCACTTAAATGGTAAAAGTTAGTTTGAAATTTGCCCATTAATTCACATTCAATCGCTGTATTTGCTGCTCCCGATCGCTGACAATTCCCGTGAACTTTTCCTTTATGGCGTCGTTTTCTTCGTTTGTGTTGAACAATTGCTCCTCCAACTCTTTGACTCTCTTCTCCAATGCTTCGTTTTTTGCTTTTTCTGCCAAAAATTGCCTTTCCGCTTCGGCACATTTCTTTTTCTCAACCTGAAATATTGTCTTAGAATAAATAGGAAAATTTCAACTTTTTATTACCCAAAACTGACCTGAAGTTCACTGGAGACTGAAACTTGTCCCTCTTCGGTGGCATCGTTAAGAACTTCGGTGGCGAGTTCTGTGATTTGACCCTTAATATTCTGCAGCCAGTTATTCATAGGAAGAAAACTGTTTCAATTAAGCTTACAATCAGCCTGGAAATTTGGTTTTCAATTCCGATCATAGGACAAAACGAGAAAAAAACATTTCGCCAAATTTTAAATAGGAAATAAAAATAAAGGTCAATGTACCGTATTTTGATAACACTTTTTGTGTTGGTAATTACTGATTGATGGGTGTTCCCCACAAATTCAGATTTTAAACCCCTAAAGAAAAAAAATTACGCAATTTATTATTATTTAAAGTTTTTACCCCATAAAAATAGAATCAAACTTATAAAAATAAAATAATTAAAAGTTATTAATAATTTATAAATTTATTCAAAAATAATTCATTTACATACAAAAGTGAATGGATGGTTTCAAAAATGAAAATTATAAAATTGAGGCATTTGCGTCCTTTAGCAAAATGTTCGGTTGGAAATTTGGAATAAAATAACAATGAATGGCACTAAAAGTTGCTTTTTCTTCTCCTTTTTGTCCTCCTTTTTCACCATTTCTTCTCTTCTTTTCTGTTTTTCTCCTCAAATCCGTCCATTTCCGTGGTTATTACTGCTGAAACGGTTCGTATTTCTCTAAACATTTGCTAATTGTTTCGGCCATTAGTATTAATTTGTTAATTGCCTCTACTTGACTGTTGGCAAAGTATTCCGATTGCGCGTCCTCCCGCTCTGTCCCCCCAACTGCCGTTCGATGCCCCCCTCATTTTTGCTAGCGATTGGATGTAATTTCCAAAAGCGGACGATCCGCCACTGCCGTCGCCGCTGCTGCCCCGGGGCGAACTGATTTCAAGCGGCGCCATCTGTGCCCTCGAGGCATTCTGCTGCTGTTGCTGGGGCCCCGTGCCGTTAAGCGTCGCTTTGCCGCCGTTTCGTCTGCTGACGGCGCTTCCCTGTGGAGAAATGTTCCAATAGGAGCCGTACACGGAATAACGACCGGGCACAAAAGGGTTCTGAGAAAAGACAAACATCAGCAAAGGCATTTTCATTCGGCACGGATGAGGGAAGAAAAGCCAAAAAGCCGACGAACCCTCGCCAGGGGGGGGGGGAAGGCATTGGCACGGTCAGTGAACGGTCAATGGGCGGGGGGGGGGGGGTGCAACTGCGCCCACTCCCACTTCCAATCCCAACTCGCCTGGTTGTATGCCATCTCCGCACTCAACCGATGGGCCGTTTTGTCCAACTGTTCCTCGTACGATGCGTTGCCACTTCCCAACTTATTCACTCGCATCGTATACACTGGCCTTATCTGATAGGCCGGGCCGTACAGAGTGCGCAAACGCTCTTGAGTTTGCCTAATAATGCCAAAGAAAATGACGGAATTAATACAAAAATTAAATTTGAAAAAACAAATGTTTTTTCCTTAGGGGTCGCAACAGAACAAACCTTCGCCTGCAGCACAAAAACACCGCCACAACGACGAGAACGACGAGCCAAATGAGCACAATTGCCACTGGGACCACCACGGAAAGTTCTGTTCAATTGCATTTTCCCTTTTTCTTTGCCCTCTTTCCTTTCCCTTCACTCACTGTTCCCGTGCACGGCACTCTCCGCCAGAATGTTGTTGCTGTTGCCGTTGTCAAATTCCATTAGCATTGGCTCGTCCCCGTCGGGGTTATTCGGCTTCACTTTCGGTGCCGTTGTCGTTGCCTTCGTCCGTTTAATTGACGGGGACGGCGAATTGGCTTTGTTCGTGCTGTTCGTGATCAGAATGAATGTTCGGCTCACTTCTGCTGGTGTTGTTCCTTGAGTTGTTGGCCTTTCTTTGTCAATTTTCCCTTTTGATGTTTCCCTCTGTTCCTCCGTTGTTGCCATTTCTGTCGATGGCCGTGCCGTTCTCTTCGCTTCGGGGGTCGTCGGCCGTTGCCTTTGTGGCGGAGATGGCGGCACGGCACTCGACGACGCCGTCTCGTGCTGTTCCGGCTCTTCTTCGGCTTGCTGTTGCCTCTGCTCGTCTTCTCGGCCCTCTTCTGTCTCCTCCGCGGGAATTGCCGTGGGCTTTGCCTTGGCATTTGTCCGTCCCTTTGTCCCAATTGACTCAATTCGAATTTCGTTTTTCGGCTTGAAATTTGTTGTTCCCTTAACCAATTTCTGTTCTGATTCATTCTTCTAACACGATAATACCTTATCATTGCCATTGGCGTTGTGTTCGTCGGTTTTCTCTTGCAAAAATGCCGATGTTTTGCTGCCATTTCCTTCTTCCTCTTCCTCTTTCCCTTTTCCGTTTTCTTTTTCCACTCCTTCTCCTTTTTGCTCTTCTTTGTCCCCTTTTTCTTCTTTCCCTTTTCCTTCTTCCTCTTTCCGTTTTCCATTTCCTTTTTCCCCTCCGTCTCCCTTTTCCTCTTCGTCCTCCCCTTTTTCCTCTTTTCGTTTCCCTCCTACGACCACTTGTGGAACAATCAGTTCCGGCACAATGCTTCCGGCTATTTCTCTCTCCAATTCTTCCATTTGTCGCGCCCGAGGGGTCGGTGCCGTCCTGACGCTGCCATCGTCAAATGCATCCGGCGGCATTTCCTCTATCTCTTTGCTTTGGATGGTCACAATGGCCGGCTTCCGACTGCTGATAATTGCCGGCTCAATGGCATGGTCATTGCCCGGGGCGTTCGTTGTCTTTTTGCTTTGTGCCGACTTTTGTTGTTCGTGTTCCCTTCCCTCTTTTTCTTTGGCTCCCTCTTCCTCTTGACGCTCCTTTTCTTTTCCTCTTTCATTTTCTCCGTCTTGCTGTGCTCTTTCGTCGTCTGTCTCTTTCTTTGCCTCATCCTCTCTCACCGGTTGCCATTCCGTCTGTTCTTCAATTTGCTCCAATTGGGGCAGTATCTTCTGTTGTTTTTGTCCCCCCTTTTCCTTGTCACTTCCTTTTTGCTGCTTCTCTTTCTTTCGGCACTTTTCTCCCCAGCTTTTCCTCCTTTGTCTTTTTCCTCTTCGCCTTCGTCCGTTTCTTTTTCATCTCCTGAAAATTCGGCTGTCGTCGCTTTTGCTTTTCCTTTCTTTGATTGAGCCGTTTCCTCTTCATTTGTCTTTTCCACGGATTTTGCGCTTGTCTGTGCCATTGTCGTCATCATCGGAGTGGTCGAATGGAAAGGCGGCAGCCGATTGACCAGCGTTGGCGACCGACCATCGCAATAGGGAGGCTGCAGGTCGGGCTGCATGCAGGGCAAAAGGGAGGCCAAGTCGACACGGAAAAGCCAAATGCCCTGGGAGCTAAGGGAGCGGGGGCAATTGGCGATCAGTGATCACTCACTGATCCGAGAGTTACAAGTGGGGAACATACCGAACATTGCTCAACTGGGACAGCTGCTCAATGCCGACGGTGCCGGACCCGGGCAACAGAATGGAGCTGGACTTATCCGGCGCCATTATTCCCGCTTCGGCCCCTTCGCTCCAGGCAATGTCCCGGTAGAGGAATTGGACAAAGGTCATGTTCTCGCTTTTCAACTTGTCACGGCCAGCAATTAGCAGAGTTTGGAAAGTGTTGGAGAACTGATCAGGTGGAAGATAAAACGGGAAAAAGTGATCAGAATTAACCCAAAATGATCAGAGGGGAACGAAATGATCAGATGGTGAACAGAAAAGAAAGGGGTGATCAGTGTGACCCGAGGAGAAAGAATTTTCAGAGAATGATCAGCCAAATGGGCTCTGTCCGCAATTCACCTTCGACTCGGTGTTGGCCAAGCTGACATTTACGTAAGTGACCATCAGTGCGTGTGATCCCTCAAAAGGCGACTGTCGCGAATCGGTCAATTTTTCGTTGATCGTACGGCTGGCCTTGGCCAACAGCGAAGGGTCGGTGGTCTCTTCCACAAAAATTTGTCCTTGCTGGGCCAAATCGATGGGGGCGAAGAAAGGGGCCACCTGCAAAAGGTCATTTATTGCTTAACAATTTCATTACCAGCTCACACACAATCCCAGGCACTCCTCTCGACCTTTCCCACATTTGGCCTCTTGCCCCCCTCTTATACCTTCCCCCCCCCCCACTCTTATCCCCCCCATACATCTCCCCCCCCCCTTCCTCTTCTATCCCGCTTTTCCGCCCAACTGTTTACCCCATGCACTTCCAACTCGTCCAGTCGCGGTTGTTCTCCGCTTGCGATTGTGCCCAGCTGTTTTGCCCCCTCGACGAGGATCAGTCCGTTGGTGGTGATCACCACGCTGTGCCTTTCTCGGCCGAACATTTTCAGCGGATGTTTCAGTTGCCATTCGATTCGTCCGTTTTTGTCTTTTGGGAGGCGATGCGAAAGCTCAAAAGGGTACAGAAAAGAGAGCACACATTCGGTGATGCCTAAACAGAAACAACAAAGTGATGACTTTGTTTTCCAGTCTTTCCGCTTCTCTTTACCATTTCCGCTGTATCCCTCGGGGCATTGGCAGAAGAAACGCCCGGGGGTATTTGTGCAAATCGCTTTTTCTGTAGAATTTGAGAAGGGAAAAAGCAAATGCAAAATGAGTGCCCAATTCGAAATTACCATGACAGCTGTGCTTCTGCTGAGCACATTCGTCGGTGTCTGTCCAAATTTTTAATTTGTTAAATTTAAATTGCCATTTAAATTCCCTTTTCAATTGCCTCCCCCCCCCCACCTGCGCAGCTTTGCCTCCGCGTTTCCCTCGTAACCCGGCAAACATTCGCACTGCGACTGAGGCGACTCCCCACAACGGCTACCCAATGTGCCGATGTTCGTCACGACTTTTGGCTGCGCATTTTTCCCGCATTTGCGTGGCGCGTCGCAACTGCCGTCCCTCTGTTGGCAGTCTCTGCCGTGCCAACACCGCGCGCATCCGTCCGATTTGCATTCGCCGCTCACTTCGTGGCACGAGCCGATCGCACAATGGCAACATCTTAGAAAAGAGTGGAAGATCATGAGATTATTAAGCTTTATTCTCATTTTAGTGAATATCTTTGTCTGCTATTCATCAGTGACTCACTTCACACAATCCTCGCCCCATTCACCAGGCGAACATGCTGAAAATGATGAACAGGATGAAGCAGAAAGGACGAGGCTAATAGACTTATCATAGTTAATGAGTGATCAGTGAGTACAGTGAGAACCGTGATTAATGAGGCTGATGAGTGATTCCGAGTGATATTTAGTGAGTGATCACTTAATGATCAATTGCTGATCAGTAATCGCTTACCCTCGTCGCAAGTGTCCCCTTTTATGCCGGCCTTGCACCGTACCACACGTTCCTCCTCCAAAATAAACATCCATTCTCCTGGGATTCCCGTGTTCCCGTACTCCTCCAAGTACATGATGTTTCCGGTGCCGGAGGTGGGCAATGCAAAATGATTGGTGCCGTCGCCGGCATTAAAGCCGGCCTGAAAATTGGGAATTGTTTTCGCGTGCCAATTTTGAAACGGTCACTTCGGCTCCCTGCGTCCACCCGATGTTACTGTAGATGAAATTGGCAAAAGTGCCATTGCTGGTGATGAACAGCACCAATTGGAAACTGTTTGTATTCTATGGGAGGCGAACATTAAAATTCTGTTTGGTTTCTTTACTCATTTGATCAAACCAACTTCGTCTGGGAGGGGCGACGAACCGACGGGCTAAAAAAAAGCATTGATTATATAGTCAATTAAAGTTTAATTGATCAATTTGGCAATTGATTATAGACAATTAAAAGTTTAATTGATCAATTTATGAATGGCCAACCGGTCTTCTTCACCTGCATTTTTTCGTAAGTGACCACAACAGCGGACACCACCTTCACTTCTCTGTCGTATTGGTAGCGAATTTCACTTTGACCCCGCTCCAAAACACGACCGCCTGTGGACAATTAATTAATTAATTTAATTAATTATTTTTGTTTTTGCACTTTCGCCCACTTCCGATTGATCTCTGATCGAATTGCCCCCCCCCCCCCCTCTGGAAAATGCGTCAGTGGAAAAAGCGTCAGTAGAAAATGCGGCAGTGAAAATTTTTTTGGCACAAAAACAGAGTCCCTTGCTTTTTCGAGGTCACTGACCACGAATCCAGTATCCATTTTGGCCTATTCCGAATCCCGGACATGAATTCGAACAAAAAGTCGAAAGCCCAAATTTTCGAATTTAGCATTTTTGGTTCAAAAACGCCATAAATGATCTCTTATTGAAGGATTGGTGGGTTTCAGTTTGCTTCCGTGTATTTAAACCCATTTTGAAGAAAAACCCTAATTTCCAAAATTTTGGCTTTCGACTTTTTGTTCGGATTCGGGTTCGGGGTTCGAAATTCAGAATGAGGTTCTTATAGAAGTTTTACTTTTATATTACAATACTAATGCTACAGAACTTTATACTAAAATATTTGTATCACTGACGCATTTTCTACTGACGCATTTTCCACTGACGCATTTTCCGGTCACGCCCTCTCTCACCGTTCACTTCTCTGAACAACACTTTGCCCCCATTTCTCAAGTCGTTTCTGTTCCAAAACGGTGCTATCAGCTTCTGTCCCATGCTTGGCAATACGTTTGGTTTGTACTGCTTTATGCCATTGTCGAATCCGATGCCGCCGTTACTCAAAACCCAAACGGTCGAGTGGGAATGGCCGAAGAAAGTGAGCGGATGGTTCAGATGCATTCTTTTGGCCATGTCAATGCCTCCGCTCAATTCTTTGTCGCCCAATTTTGGACCGAATTCAAAGAGACGCGAGGAGAACAGCGGGGCGGTGACCTTGAACGGTTTCAGAAAGTGAGCACGCACAAAAAAAGCTGAGCGATTCTCGCAAACCCAATTAGGCAAATAGATGCCGCTAATTGCCCCTAATTGCCCATTTGTATTTAATTGCCCGTTTTTGCCTGAATTGTCTCTTCTTTGGGAGTCCCTCCGATCAGTTGTCGCCGATTTCGTCCTCCCATCCCAAAATCGTGCGCTTTTTCTGTTCTTCCGTCGTTGTCCCACTTTTTCTCTATTCTCAACCGGGCCGCAATTCGATTTGGATCGACGCGCATTCCGTCGGCAAAAAACAAATTAATTTCGGTGGTAAATAGGAGGAGAAGAAGTAAGACCAACGCAAACATTCTTCAAATTGAGTGGATGGAGAAAACAATTATTTAAATTTGATTTTCTTTTAATTGGCTTTTGCCGCCGATTGGCAATTTTATGACACTTTTCCCCTTGGGGCATCGATTATTGTTTTGAGATGGGGAGGCGGACAGATCAAGTTGTTGTCAGAGGGTCGGCGGGGCGGGGATTGTTGGATCGGCGCCGATTGGCGTTATGGTAAGGCATTCGTTCTCCCCCTCCCCCCCCCCTCCGGCGCCTTCGCCCCCTCCCATTTCTCTCTCTCTCTCTCTTCTCTCTCCTCCACCCCCTCTCTCTTCTCTCTCTCGCCCTCTCTCTGCTTCTCTTCCTCTTCTCCATTTGCTCTTGTTTCCCCATTATCCCCGTCTTCCTCTTCTTCTTTGTCTTATACCCGTTCGTAATTGGCCTTTCCTTTATTTTCTCTTCCGACTTTTCGCCCGAGGGAAAATGTTGATCATGGACAAGCCGAAGAAGTGCCCGGGGCATGGGCAATTTGGAATCGGATTTGGACGTAATTTGAGCAATCATTCATTCGTTCTGTCTGGGGACTTCGCCGTATGAGCAAAGCGACAGAAGAGCGAACCGATAATATTCTCATCTTTCCGGTCGAATTAACTTTTGATTGCATTTAATTTTTGTTTGTTTTTTCATTCTTGTCGTCATAAGTAATCCGTATACTAAAGGGATTTATATGGGAAAAAAGGGGGGGGGGGGAATTTAAAGAACTTAAGTGGATGAGGGGTGAGGGAAGGAGGGGGGAAATTTGAGGGGAGGGGAAGGGAGGGGAGGGAATTGAAGCCAAATCGGTGGAAGACGATCAAAAAACGAATTACAATGGAGAGGAACAACCACATCAAATTCATCATCACATCTCATTGGAACATTGGTCTGATGGCGCCGTGTAAACGGCGATTAAGTGGGCCGAACAATAAATGGTGGAAGGGCGGGGGGGGGGGGAGGGGAGACGCGGGGGGTCGAGTGGGGGGGGGGAATTTTCAGAGAGGGGATGAATGGACATTGGGGATGGATGAATAAGATGAAGTCACTTCCATGATCGAAAGAAAGAAAATGTTGAAAAGGAGGAGGAGAGAGGGGGCAAAGGAGGAAAAGGAAGAGGAAAGAAAAGGATGGAGAAAAGAGGGATGGAAGTGGAAAGTGGTGGAGGAAATGCCATTGCCCCCCATCCGCCCCTCTTTTTACGTTTGCGAATGAAACTTCTCGACATTTGACATCGCCCGAATGGGCGCACTAATCGCGGCATATTGATCTGAGTGATCAATCCGGAATGGAAAAGTGGGAGGAAAGTGAGAAGAGAAGCGGAGAATGCGCGGAATAATCAAACGGATGGAAAAAGGCGGGAGGAGAGATATTTAAGGGGGGGAAGGGGTAAATTTTGAAGAGTGGACAATTGGGGGGGGGCATTTTATGGCCAAGCGATAGCAGCAGAGAGAGGACGAAAAGAAACGAAATGAACAGCAAAAGCAAAAGCAAACGATGGCCAAATTGGTCAGAAATAGCGCATCGCAAAGCATCACTTTTGAAAACAAATCGTAAAACAGCAAATCACTTAATGTGTACAGAAATTTGTTATTTCTGTCGGAATTTGTAAAAGCACACAGTGAGGAAAAGACGGCAAAAGGCCGTCGAAAACGACAGTTTCCGTCCTTCCGTCTCCGATTCGGACTTTTTCCTCCCCCCCCCCCCCACTCGCCTTAAAGGTGCATTTTTCCAGACCACATCTTTTGAGGTCATGGCGAAGGATTTTCGGGATGGAAAGAAGTGAAGAAAAATGGGGGAGGCGGGGGGCGGAAGGATGGGAGGGGGGGGGGGCAATTTTGACACATTTTGTTGCACCTCTGCCACCAAGGACGACGCCGGCAGGGCATTGACTTTGTTCGGATGAAGAGGAGAAAAAGAGGGGAGGATGAGGAAAGAATGAATGAATGGATGAAGAAGGGAGAAGGGGGAAGTAGTCCATTTTTGGAGGGGGCGGCACATTGAAGACCAAAGGGAGAGAACGGCGGCGACAAAAGAAAAGCTTACAAATTAGAGTGGACCATTAGGGAGGGCTAATTGTCGCCGGCGCATTTTGGCGGAGAATTCTCCGCAAGAAACTTTTGGGAAATTAAAGCCAAAAAGCGCCCTGCAAAGGGATGGGGCCATTGATCAGATGCCTTTTCTCTCCGTCCGTTTGTTTATCTTCGCGCACAGAAAGTGACCAGTCATTAGAACGGACGGACGGACGACGAATGAATGGGGTGGGCGGGAGGTAGGGAATATCGACGGGAATGCTGACAAAGCCGACTGTTCTCCAAAGGGACGGAATGACTGACCCTTCCGTATCCCCCGGGGACTGACCGTGCCAACACTTCCCTTGGGGTACAAGTGGATTTCAACATGTCCAGACTGGGATTGACCTGACCCACACGGCATTAAATGAGCACATCCCAATTTACTCCTTTCTCTCTCTCCCTTCCTCGACAATCACCCTCTCCATTTCTCTCTCTCTCCCTCCCTCTCTCTTTCCCTCTCTCTTCCTCTTTCCCTCTATTTCTCTCTCTCTCTCTCTCGTCCCTCTCTCTCTCTCCCTTTTCCCCGGCCACCATTTGTGGATTTGCTTTGGCAATCGAAGGTATAGAGAAGATCATCATCATCATGATGGTCATCATCATTCCGCTGGTTCATGCGGTCTTTTGCTGTTTGGATTTCCCTCAACCAAAAATGGGGTAGAGTTTCGCTGCTGAAGGTCAGCAACGCCCTTTCTTTCTCTCTCTCTGCCAAAGCCCACCTTTGGTGGTGGCGGTTGCCCTTCATCGGAAAGCGTTTACCAATGAATGCCATTGCCATTCAATTGTCGCCACTGACCATTCATTCCCACACAGAAAATGCTCAAAATCGACGGAATGCCGCGCAGCGTTTGAGAATTGGGCTCAGATTGAGGGGAGAGCGGTGAGAGGGAAATTAGTGGGAAACGGAAGGGAAGGAAAGGGAAGGAGGGAAAGGGCGGGGGAAAAACGCATGGAAGTGACGGGGGAGAGACAACGAACGATGGATGGCCTCGACGTTCGATTTTTGACCACTGCTGATGCGAGGTAAAGGAAGATGAATGAAAGAAGAATGAGGTGAAAAAGTTGGAGAGGAAAATGAGGCGGAATAAATGCAAAAAAAAAAAAAAACTAAAAAGGAGGGGAGGGGGGGGGGGGGGGAGGAGGGAGCACAAAGGCACAGTTAGGGAGGGAGAGGTGCCAATTGCCAATTAGGACCACAATTTGAGATAAGTAATCTAAAAAAGCATGGACCAACTAAGTGGTAAATGCCTTTCCATCTGTGGCTTTAACTTTCTTCGCTTTAGAAAAGTGCCGTACTTTTGAATTTTGTTTTGGAATTACCCAATTTAATTAGTAAAGGGAGAAAATAATATAAGCCTAATTCAAATAAGCGCTGAATTTGTGATGCAAATGAATAAGTGAAGAAGTGATTCGCCAACCCACCCATTTTCATTCTCCGGAAGTTATTCATTGAAAGGATTCGCTTTTTTGGATAACAACTTTCGGAGATTGGCATCAACACAGAGAATGTGGGAGGTAAAAGTGACCCGAATTCGGCAAGTGACGGAGTGTCAAATAAATGAACGAAAGTGCCGGAATTTGCATTCCTCCAACTCATTGTGCCGTTGTTCAAATTCGCTTTCAAAGATTGGATTTTGAGATTCAAAAAATAAAAGGCTGAAAGCATTGCTCAATCAACGAATGAATTATCTGTGAATATTTCGGGTTCCGAGTCCCGGCACTCCCGAAAACGTATTTTAATATCCAAATTCTTTTTCCTGCTTCTTTCTGCTGATTACATCTCTATCGGCTTTTCCTTCTGTCCAATCATTGTTCATAATTTCATAATTTATCCCTCCCCCTCCCCCCAATTTCAATCCATCATTCAATTCAATTCAATTCAATTAATTCGTGTTTTGTTTGCTCTTTGGCTCCCCCCCCCCCCCGCCGTTTTCCGTCGTTCATTTCGTCGTTTGTCCATTTCATTTTCCTTTCTCATCCCTCCTCTTCCCGCCTCGTCTCATTGTCCCACCATCACACAAAGCCAACAATTTTACTTACATTAGTATTTGATTCACGTACCCACCGCCCCCCCCCCCCCCATTCATTCCCATGGCAATGGAAATTAACCCCAATTCTGAGCCAATTCGTTCGTTTTCTTTTGGCTCCTTCTGTCGTTCTTCCGCCCATTTTGTTGGATGTTCCAAAATATTCTAATGCTTTTGTTGGTGCATTCATTGCTTTTGGCAGGTGCAAAACACACAAAATTTGGGGGATGGCATCGGAATTCGCTGACAAATGAAAGAGAGTGATGAGAGGACCTGTCCTTTTTCCTTTTTCATTGCCTCTTGGGGGGTCGTCCATCTGTTGGGCTGCCCTTCCCCGCCTCAACTTCTGCTGCTGAACATGTGCTCCAAACGAACACAAATCATTTCATTTGTTCCTCCTTTCTTCGTTTCCTTCTTTCTCATTAAGTTTCCTTTTTGCTTAATTTCTCTTTTTCCCTTTCACTCTAATTATTCTCATATATAATTTTCTCTCTCCTCTCTCTTTCCCTCCCTCTCCCACTCTTTCTCTCTCTCTCTCCCTCCCTCCCTCTCACTCTCTTCCTTCTCTTCTCCTCTCATTTGATGTGATGCGATATGTCCGTCCACTTAATCTTTGCTGCTTTCGCTCCCATTACTTTCTCTTCTCCGCCATTTCTGTCACTTTTTGTTCCTCTTAAAGGTCACCAAACCCACAAAAAGCCTTTCCCTCCTTCTTCATCCGCTTCTTCTTTTGTAAGTTTCCCTTTGCACTTTCCCTTTCCCATTCTCCCTGCTTTTCCTCCTCACTAATTGCTATTGCCCAATGACGTCACAACTTTAGAATGTTTTACATATTCACTTGCAAATAAAAGATCACATTTTGTGTGTCGCTGGTTATAAGAAAGGCATTTAAATGACGTTTTTAAATGCTATCATTCATTTCACATTCACACTCTCTCGTCCCCCCCCCCCTCTCTCTCTCTCTCTCCCACTCTCTCTCTCTCTCTCTCTCCCACCGTTAGTTCCGTCCGTTCGTTTTTCAATTGATGAATTTCCCCTATTCCCCAATTTGGACATTTTCCTTTTTAATTAACCGAAACCTCTTCAGGAATATCATTCTCGCTCGTCCCATCTCTTCCCCATCATTTTGTAATGATAATGCCCACATATTTCCCCTCTCCGTCGTCAGTTTGCCTCCTTTTGGTGTCATTCCTTTCCGATTGGATGTTTATGTGCTTTTTGTGTCTCCTTTCTCTTTTCCTTGTCTATAGTCATTTTCTCTCCATCTCTTGCTAACATTTTGCACCACAAAACGGACGGCTAAAACGACCAAAGACCATTAAGTGCCAATGCAAAAAGAGGTCTTAAGGAAGGCTCCTCCTCTAAACACTTTCAATATTCGTAACATTTTCTCCTTAATTTCCCCACTGAAAAGCATGTAATGGAATATTTTTTCCTTTGAAGACATTGCTAATATAACAATGAATTTACCCATTTATTGAATCCATCCTTTCTTCGTTTTGTCAGCTTCTCTTCCCATCCGTTTTTCCTCTCTCGCCAAGACGCCCATTTTGAACGATCCCATTGATTTCCCTGGGCTTATTCTTTCCACATTCATTCAAATAAAAATATTCATATAAATTATTTTCGTATTCTTTTGCCTTTCTTTTTAAAAAATTTAATTAAAATATTATAAAATTTAGTTCTAATATGTTAGAATGTTTCACTATTTTCTAAATTAATATTGGTATTTGGAATTGGTTAAATTAAAATTGTTTTGTGCTTACAGATGAATGACAATTTCACTGATGAGGTCCAATCTTCGTCTATATTCCCGTCATTACTCAATACTTCTCAAGTTCCGTCCGAATCGTTCAACACTTCGTCGGTCCAAAATGTGCATTTGGCAGGTCATTCCCACCACGGACACAGAGATCGCATTGTGTTCTTCGAAATGGTGTCAAATTTATAAATTCAAAAATATGGGCATAATTTAAGCATTTCGAAGAGCATCAGACGCAACTTACGTTTGCCTTTTGGTTTTTCATAACGATTATCGCTAAAATTGGTAACCAAACTTCAGAATTAAACAATTTTGTTTTGTGCTTACTTTCAGCTTTCCATCGGTTTGAAAAAATAAATCGCATTTTGCCCGACTCGGCACTTCTGCTCGTTTTGGGAAGTATTTTCGGTGGAATTTTGCATATTATGTTTCCCGAACGTGTAATTGACTGACCAATACGATTTTTTTTCTTAATGATTAAAATTTTCAGGAAATTTACCTGAAGCCGGATTGGTTCTTTCTTTACCTTTTGCCCCCAATTGCGCTTGAGGCTGGCTACTTTTTGCCCAACAAAGAGGCAAGTTAAGGAAGTCAACGAAATGACTCGAAAAGGACTTTTATGTATCGTACCAAAATTAATGGCGGATTTTAGTTTTTCAAAAATATTGGGACTATCACCACATACGCTGTGGTCGGAACTCTTTGGAATATTGCAGCGACCGGTAAACTGTCCAAATTTTGGTAATATTTGGTTCTCCCCTCATACGAATCACTTGTAACATTTGGCATTTCTTTGTTTATTTTTCGTTTCGATATTTCTATGATCCTCCGATAATAATATCGTCAATTTGTTTTTACACTTAAATTAGGCATCAAATTCAGGTCTCACTCTGTACGCCTTCAACAGTTTCTTCCACGGAAACCCCTCTCCCATCGCACTGTTTCTGTTCGCCACTCTCATCTCCGCGGTTGATCCCGTGGCGGTGATTTGCGTATTTGAGGAGATCCACGTCAACCAATTGCTGTACATTTGTGTGTTTGGGGAGTCCCTTCTGAATGATGCCGTTACCATTGTGAGAATTCGTCCCTTTTTCTCATTTATTCTCTAATTGTAATTCCTTTTTATGTTCTTTACCACACAATGAATGCAATTGCCAGCGTTGGCCCTGAGCTTGTGCATTGGAGTGACTATTTCATTGGACTGTTGGCCTTTTTTTGGGTTTCTGTCGGTGGCATTTTGGTCGGCGGATTGTGGGCCGTTCTTACGGGAATAGTCACCAAGTCAGAACTTATTACTGACCAGTGCAAAGACCAAACCACCACAAAATCTGAATAGAATTTGCAAAACATTTGTTGCTTTGTCTTTTCTTGGAGAACACTTTCTGCCTGCGTGTGCAAGAAGTCGGTCAGCGACCCCTTCTCTTCCAAAATTGTACATTTTGTGGGGGTTGTTTTGGCCGATCACTTGCACACGCATGGTTTGTTCGTCTGGGCCCTGTCCTTCCGAATTTACCGTTCTTAATTCGGTTTTCTTTAGGGTGGGCAAGGACGTCAGTGTTGTGCAGCCACTCACTTGTTTGCTGTTTCCCTATTTGGCTTATTTAATTGCCGAATCGCTTGGACTCTCAGGAATTTTGGCGTGAGTTTTAAACCATTTATAATGTCATATTCACACTGCAAATGAATAAACTCTCGCCCTTTAGAATCGTAGTGTGCGGCATGGGAATGAAGCAGTACATAGTCGGAAACATTTCGGAGCAGTCGCTGGTTACCATAAATTATTTCATGAAAACGCTTTCCTCGAGGTAGGACAATTCCAGCGAAATCCATACAAATCCTGCAAACGAATTCAGTTGTGAAGCTGTTATATTCGTCTTCCTCGGTCTTTCTGCAGTTTCTAAAAATCACGACTTGGACTTCGTCTTCATTTTGGTCACTTTGGCTTCTTGTCTCGTCTATCGCTTCATCGGTTCGTTAATGTTTCATCACTTTTCCATTTTCAAACAGATGAATGATTTTCCCCGTTTTTTAGGCGTCGGTGTGCTCACTTATTTGGTCAATAAACGTCGCGTGGAACGCATTGGCCTTGTTGATCAGTTCATCATGGGTTACGGAGGGATTCGTGGTGCCGTTTGTTACGGTTTAGTGATGTCGTTGGACCCCGAATTGGTCGAATGCCGCAATATGTTGGCAACTACCACAATTATCGTCATCCTTTTCACAGTTTTTGTGCAGGTCTTTTTAGTTTTAACCAACTATTATCTGTCAAATATTCCAATTTTCTCCCTTTCAGGGCGGTTCCATTGAAAAGTTGGTCACTTACTTGAAGGTCAAGCAATTCGAAGCGCACAAAAAGACCGTTTTTGAGATGATCGCCGATAATGTCAGCAGTCACATGGTCGGAGGGATGGAAAGTATCGCCGGACTGCGCGGGGATTATTGGGTGGGCATTCGCAACACAAAACCAAATAATAAATAACGAAGCAAATGACGAGCAAGGAAATGTATCATAAAGGGCAAGTCCGAAATTTAGTTTCGAATGAAACTTGAACGCTACAACAAAAAGTACATAAAGCCGTTCATTATGCTCAATCCGAATGACAAGGAAATGAAAATTGTCAGACACAATGAGGAGATTCAGGCATTACGCGCAGAAGAATTATGACATTCAACACTTGCATTTTCGTAGGTCAAAGAAGCGGTCATTTACTTGAAAAAGCACGGGTCATTCGCCGGAATGCCTACGGTACAAAGCAGCAGGGATTTGTATTCGCAACAGCAGCCGTCCAACGGAATTGGCGCGCCGAGGTAAGCGAACGCATCCAATCAGTGAACGTTTTCTCAAAAAACCCATATGGCAACAAGAAATTATTGTTAAAAGCTAATGCCAAGCCTGTGAATTGTTTAAGAATGAGCTTCTCGCGGCTGACAGTGCCGCAACGGACTCCCCAGGAGAGCATTCCGAGGAATGAATCCGTGGGAACCTTTGTGAGGAACAAATTTGCGGAGCTTCAATCTGTGAGCACTTTTTCATGCAAATGCATTTTGATATGTTGTAAGTTTATAGAGTGGGCATCGCTACAGCCGCCATTACAACGACCAGGACCTCCGCCCCGTTCAGCACAGTTTTAGCATGGGCGACGATGAAGAGGCAATTATTAGTTAACGTGAAATCAATTAATTATTTCCTTATAGCCACTGGACGATGACCAACACTACAAAACGTTTCCGTACAACAAAGCGACTCAACGTGAAGCCGTCCGACTAATCAATGAAGCCAGGCGTAAATCAAGCAGCCAAGTGAGGAAAAGTAGCAAACCGACGGCCAACAAAATGGACACATTACTCGAGAGCAACAAATTCATTGTTGACGAAGAAAATGAGGAAAAGGAAGAATGATGTCAGGATCCCATGCATTTAAGTTATGGGCCCTTTTGTTTTCATTTGGCAGAGCTTTGTACACAATTAAATTTTTGATTGTTCCCATTCCCCCTCATTCCCTTTTTGCTCATAATACTCTCCGTCTAACACTGTTGAACATTTCCGACATTCTTTTTCATATACGGATGACATTTTCCACTTATTTGTAACGCGAATTTATTAATTTATTATATTTATTCATTGTTAAAGCATAATTACAATTTCTAGTCTTTGTTGTTAACAGAGATGTTTTGAATTTGAAAGAGTGTCTAAATTATTTTGTCATGTTTGTTATACATTTCTAGTCTTTTTGAATGTGAGGAGATGTCAGTTTTGTATGTATTAGTAACGGCGTCCGCGTGGGTATCGTTTTGGAAGTTGGATGTTTACAAGAGGGTCCGCACCGCTATTTTGCTGATTGTATGGCGTACCGCCTGCGGGTGCGCATTCCATCTCAGCCGGGAGGGGCAGTTCGCCCACGGGCGCATGCATTTCTCGACGGAGTTCGGGCCTTTCACGGCGACGTACTAGCGGTAGCATGTCGGGATCAACGCGAGGAGAAAGCAGGCGGAAAGCGGGGATCCGAAACAAAATATTGAAACGGGAACAAAGGAAAAAAGATCATAATTACTCACTTCCCTGTCGAAATCATCGACGAAAAGACGTTGAGAACGCTCGTCGAGCCACCGAATGTAATCTTGTTCAAAACCAGATGGAATGCCAACGAAAGGGCGAATGAAATGTTGAACGACACGGTGAATAAACTTAAAAAAATTTAAATTAAACGACAAGGTGCATAATTGAAGAAAATTTAAAATCATTTAACCAACCCACGTTGGTAGATTAAATAAGACTAACAATGTATTGCATCGGCGTTTCAACGGAAAATGGGCGGAAAGAACGCAAATAATGAACGGCATTTTGAACGATATACTGAAAACAAATTATATATCTTTCATGTTCTGTTCATACAATATTTTCGGGCAATTGTGATGCTCTTCATTTAGAATTAAATGTTATATGTAAAAATGGAAAATACAAAATAAGATAATTAGGACTGACTTTGCACATTGGTCCGCCGCGAATCAACTGGCAAATGCAAATTTCGGCTGCGACGAGACATGCCGCGCGACTGATCCCTAAATGGTCGTGAATGATAGTGGGCGCTGTGCAACTGCGCGACAGGCGCAGCAGACGAAGGGGCGCCTCGACATTCTCCGAGTTGTTCATGTCCGCTTGCCAATGCTCTAAGCGAAGCTGAAAGAGAAATTGAGATGGATGTTTTTATTGGTAGCGGTGATAAGCATTCACATCACATACTTCGGTGTTGTCTGGTCCGATGATACGAATTTTTGTGACTCGGAAAAAAGGGTCACGAGAAGACGTTTCGATGCCCTCATTTTGAATGGTCAGTCCATGCAATGCCAACGGTTTTGAACTGAGACTTACAAGAGACAAAAATAAACAAATATCATATGCCCAAAATTTAAGCAAACTTTTTTGGCCAATAAGGGGCACAACGTTTTGATTCTTTGCGACTGATCAACATGAAAATATAACACACTTTTTCTTGCCAAACCATCTGCGAAATTCAAGTATATTTTGTACAAGGTTGTTGAAGAAATTCAATTCAGTCTGTCTACAATGAATTTTCGCCTCTCCATATTAAATAGCTATTTTCCCCTTTTTTGGCCTTTATTACCCGCCAAAAATCGCTGATTGTATTGCTCATCGGTGCTTGGGTGACGATGAAATCGTTGAAGAGCACAGGCGAACGAACGTAATTGGCGTGGATGAATGAATCTGCGGAAGGGTCGTCGCCAAAGGAAGGGAAACGAAGAACGACGCGCGTCTCATCCTTACACTTTATACCTAAAATATGAAAATAAAAACAGAAAGTCAGAAAAAAAAGCAGAGAACGTACGTTGGTTCCTGCATTTTTCCGAGAATTTGTCGGAGTGTTCGTGGGTGAATTGGATGTGATTGACTTGGTTGTCCACGATTTCAAAGCGCCGTTCCATCCCTCCCACAATGGTGTAGTTGAACACCTGCTTCCGAGCCGGTCCGAAAATGCGCTTGCCCAAGTAAATGTTGTTGTAATCTTCAAAAGAGAAACGAAGCATTGTTTATTCATTGTCATTGCACTAGAAACTCCGTACACTGTCCATGAAGTCGAATCCGATCCTTGTCACCTTCGACATTTTTGTTGTGCAATTTGAAACGTCTCAGCATGGCGGTCCCGTCAAAATTATCTTTGAAAAAGTCAGTGACTCTGCGGTTGCCAAACAATTCTGAAAAAAGCATACATAAGAGTAAAGGAATATAAAAGGATTTGGGTATGTGATTATTTTGGTATTACCTATACATATGATAATAAAGAAACACACCCAATGGGTCCACACATGATCCGAGCAACCACTGACTGATTTCCCCCGGTCGCGTAAGTCGTTCCTGCAATTCGAAAGCAGCCGCCGATGACTTGGCAGCTCTTTGAGTTTTTAACGACCGTTGTTGTTGTTGTTGTTTTTTAGCAGAAAAAAAATTTGCAAACATTTTATCCAAAATAAAAGGTAAATGAAGGATTATAATAGGGTTAGGCGGGTTTTTCAACCAAATAAAAAAACAACCAGGCCTAAAAAACTGAGATGCCGTCCATCCTTTTTATTAATGATTCAAATATTTTTCCTTTTTGTTTATTTTTATTTTTTTGTTTAATTTATTTTTTTTCCATTTAGGTACAGTAGTTATTTTTTTTGCAAAGTTGGCTTACGCCAAAGTTAAAAATCCATGAAAACATGCATCTGGGGTAGAGTTGTACGGGACCGGGAAGGTTGAAAAACTTCTGCCATTTGTTTTGAATTAATTTAGTGGTTCTGAATATAAAGGATTTTCATGGTCAGCGGCGCCAAAAAATAAACCTTACAAATTAAATATACAATTTTTATAACCTTTTGTCAATAAATCAAAGGCTCACTTCTTTTGTTTTCTTTTTAACTTAGATAATTCTTTGTAAAGGCATACCGATTTTTCATTAACTACATCCTAACAAACACCCTAAAATAATGCAAGAAGATTCGCGTACATCACTTAACAATGCCTTTTTGCTTGCTTATAATACTCGCATGAAAATGGAGCGGTATATAACTAAAATGTTATACATATACAGTAACTCATGCCTAATTTAGTGCGACGAGTGGTTTCCGCGAATGCATTCAGATGCTTGCGGCTTACAAGCAGCGTTCGCACTGTAACAATGCGCGTCAGAGTAAGATGTCGCTGTACAAAACGCAAATGTGCCATAATATTCAAACGCTGGGCTTTTGCAAGTTTGTTTAAAATATTAAAATTGAAGAAAATGCCGGTCAGAGCCATTTTTTGTTTTCTTTTAGATTCGGTTCCGACTGCTTGTTTGCCCATAACATGAATGAACTGCGTTCGGTCCCTTCGAATCTGCCGAACACCCCTCAGTTTTCAACGGCTTCTAACGTTCCGGTCTTCGAGTTCGAGTCGGAGTTGTTCCAGCACAACCACCCGTGCAATTCTTTGTCTCTCACTGTGAATGCCGCGTTCGGAGATCAACCGTCGAACATGCTCAACCGTAGCTTGGTCGAGGAGGAATTTTATAAACTTACTTCTTAATCGGAATGGGCTTTTCACATTTGTAACAATTGTTTTTGTCATATACTCATCAATTATTGAGGAACTTTAATATGAATGTAAAACCACTTATCCTTGATATCCTCTTAGTTTTAGTATGATTTCTTTAATTGTTCTACGATATTTATTTTTTTTTATTACGTAAACGATAAAAAGATTTAATTCGAACGAGTTCATAGTTTTTCATGGATGTTTACTTCTATCATTAAATTTTTTACTTATTTTAAAGCATCATTATGTATATTGAGAATTGAGAAATATTTCAATCTTAAATTAACACTTATCACGCCAGACATGTTTTCACCTGATTCAAATGCCTGGATTTTCAATGGAGATTTAACAAACGACGAATGCCGTAACGCATTCCGTCATCCGCTGGTGGCAGTCAAAATGGGAGGAGGAACGGATTTGAGGTTCGATGGGGTTCTCTGGCGTTTCTGCTAATAGTAACAGCTTCTGGGTCAATGGGAGTTCGTACAAAAATACGTACAGTGGCAGTTCTCACAATAGGCTTTCGTACAATTTTTTTCACTAGAAACAAGAATAACCTTTTTTCAAAAAAATTGAAGTGGATCTAAACAGCAAAAAAAAATTTATGTTTTTCTCGTGTCCAGAATTTGCGCTCTTGACATTAGCCCCCTATGTCCAAAATCGGGTTCAAACTTAGATTTTTTCAAGCCCTGATAGCTTAAACAGCATTAAAGATAAGAAAACTTATTTTATGTTGTTTGAAAGATTAGTTATTTTTTTCAAAATTTGCTAACGATCAATTTATCGCGTATAATCACTTTCAATCTCTTATTTAAAGCTATTTAGTCCATCTGGAACTGAAAAATGTAGGTTTGAACCGATTTTGAACATAGGCGCAAATGTGTGGTAACCGTTTTTCTAGCTAAAAAAATTTGTTTTACGAACTGCCATGAAACTGCAGTTTACATATAAGATTTTATAAGGGTTTGATTTCGTCATCGATTAGGTGAGCCAAATTTTAATGTTTTGACGAACCCATACCGCCGATTTGCGAAGTTATCAATGACCCACCATTTCCGAATTTTATTCTCACTTTTGATCACGACCGATCAAAAAAACTGCCATAAAAAGAGTATCCGATTAGAGTATATTTGACATTCTCATGCAAAATATTCACAACTTGGAAATTTTAGGCATTAATTTAGTAAAATAAATTAATTTGAATGGCAAAACTCGAATTCTTAACCATCTTTCATCCTGTATTCATTTTTGTCCAAGTAATCAGAGAATACAAAGGCGCATTTGGATTTTGTTGACGGCGCGTCGCCCGCCAATGGGCGAACGAAAGGCGAAATCGATAAAAGGCGCGCCTCTGTGCTCTCCACACTTTGTCTTCTCTCTGTTATTTCCATTCACTCTGTCCCTCTCTCCCTTCATATTTCAAAGCGCGCGTTTAATGAAAAACAGGCGAATGTGTCCGAACCCGGGCAGAGAGTGGGGAAGGGAATGGGCGCCAATGAATGGCCTCCCATTTTCCTTTCCTTCTCCCATTTCGTAATTTCGTTTACTTGCCATGGGAAGTGAGTGAGAAGAAAAAAAAAAAATTTTTCTCCGTCACTGACGCATAGGAAAGCATTGTCAAATGGTCCCCCTTTTATCCATTCAAAATGGTTTTTGACCTCCATAGATAAGTCCTGCTTTTTCGTTTAATGTATTATTCTATGCCAATAATTCAGCGACTGTCACATGAATCCGCCACCAAAACGTGGGAAATATTCAATGATTGTGGACGATGATGGAGAAACGGTTGGGACGAGTGAACTGCTGAAGGAGGGGTGGAAACAGTGCGACTACGTCAGTAACAGGGCGAGGCTGAGATGTCAGAATGTGCGCAAGCCGGAGAACTTGAAGGAGTACGGGTTTTGTGAGGAGGTGGGCATTTTGAAGCGAATTTTGCAACATTTTTCAATATAAGATAATATTATAATTTAAAAATTTGAAATCCATTTGTTGCCCATTTCCCTCCCATTGTTTTATGTTTTCAGCACCGGGGTTTTATCGAACGCATCAGAAAAGAGGGACTGCGAGCCAAACATTGTTTCGACCCTTCTTTCAACTCTTGTCAAAATCTTCACCTGACAGAGTATTTTTTGAGACTTACCCAATTGGATTTAATTGCAATTCGCAGTGACATCGATGAGACGCTTTTGCCGAAACACCCGGCCGACTTCCCTTTCGTTTACGAGTCCTTATATTGCGACAATCGCATCGATGACAATGACAACCCTTTGAGGTATTTTACTGGCTTTTCCTTTTCTTTTGGGTCGGTTTGATACAAATTAATACGGAATTTGTGAATTATAATACTTCTTTTATTTGTTGCCACAGAAGTAGATTCATGGTATTCCTATGTTTTACTTTCGGATTCCCTAAATCCCGAATTAGTGCTTAAAATACAATAAGAGATTTTTCAGCCGTGCTAATGTTTTTACCAAGCGTGAAATTGCCAAGCAATACGTCAGTGCATTGAGGCGTCAAGACGCATCGATCCAACAAATGCGCATCATTTATCAGGAAAAACATCGCAGGACATTGCATCAAATCACGGAGCTCAGGGGAAAATGTGTGATTCTTCGTTCAAAAACAAAAATACATCCATTTTTTTGTTCAGCGCATCTTACGAAATTGAACCCGAACAGGGATTCTCAGAAGATAAAACGGATTTTGGCTATGCGACAATACCTTTTGAAACGGCATAATTGGGATCGCATTTTGGAGAGAAAATTGGCGGATCAGACTGCAATGGCTGCTGCGTCTTTCCGGCACAAAAAGGTTGGCAAATTTAGCCGTATGAAATTCATACATTAAAAAGGGGGGTGGGTCGGAAAAATTTTTTGCGAAAAGGGGTCGGCTTTTTTTTTTTTTGCTTTCAAAAAGCGTTCTTTTTTTCGGCGCGCTTTTTCCAAAAAAAATTTCGGGAACAGGGGGGCCGGCGGTGCCGTTAGGCGCCGCCGGGGAAAATTTTGGAGTTTTGGGTGTGCTTTGTTAGCAGATTTTCACCAAAAAATGGCCAATTTTGCGATTTTAAGCCAATTTTTTAAGAACAATTGGGAATTTTTTTTTTGGATTTTTTAATGATTGTTAAAAAAATTTCGAAAAATTTGCGACCCCCCACTCGCTGCGAGCCCCCTCCCCCACCTCTTTTACACCGGCCCCCCCCCCCCCCCTTCGCTGCAAACCCCCCCCCCCCCCCTCGCTGGCCCCCTTTGCGAGCGAGGGGGGGGGGGGGGGGGGGTCCGACCCCCTCCTAAAAAATGTATGATGAAATTTTATGCACAAAAGCACGGAAAAGTACATAAGCGGGATTAAAACCGATTTGTTTTTGACACAATCAATTTTGTATCTACAAATAATAATATGCAATTGCAGTGGATGGAACAATTGGCTTCCCCGCCGGACGATGAGCAAAGAGACGTTGAAATGGCCGTTGCTGAAATGGTCAATTTGGTCGACGAGTGCGCAAACTCTTCGCGCAATTTAAACATCGAAGAAATGCACATTGCACGAAGAAATAATTTCATGAGTTCGGACGCATTTTGCCCGCCTTTGCCGAAATCCGTTGTGGACATTTTGGAGCAGTTGCGAAAGCATTCCGACGAAGCAGGCCCACTCAGAAAAAGTACTTCTCGGGCCATCGTTCAGCAGAACAACAATTTGACTGATCCGCATGGCTATCTGTCAAATTGTGGCGCCTTTTCCATGCCGAAACCATCGACATCGAAAGCACTCGTCGACAACAACTCAGTCGAAGCTAAAACTGTTGTACCCGTTTCCATTGATGATGTGAGTTTATGGTTTCCACAAATTGGCAAATTTGCCGAAATCGAATGTTTAATTTTCATGAAATTAAGCTTATTGGGTAGTTGAAGGAATTACCAATACAAAACCAAAAACTCAATAGAAAATGCGGCGCAAAAATTAAAATTTTGAATTTTCCGAAGGGTCCCCCTTTTGTATTTACTTTTTGATAAAATTAAAAAGTGACTACTTTCCGTATAGCGCCGAAAATGCTTTTTCCGAATTTTGCGCTGTGTGGGGGGTTTTCTTTGTTGTATCCCAGGGGCAACGCTCCCACCTCCGAATCAGTTTTCCAAAATTTTTCTAAGAACTTGTATTTTTTAGTTTTACATCTTCCTTGGCATTTTTCAGCAAGAAATCTAAAACACCGGTTTTAAAATCATAATTTAAAATCATTTAAAATATCTTTCTAGGATCTCAACCCTGATCTGTTTCTGCGCATCTCTTATCCAACATTGATGGACGGTCAAAATCAGCAGTTTTCTCCGCAAAATTCGAAAGTTCGGCGGTGGCGTAAGGTGGACGAAAAAGAGGACGCTTCGCAAACTTGCGCACGAATTAACCGGCCATGGGACGGCACGCGACACAAAGGGACCAAATTTGCTGGGGGAGAATTGGAGAACAACAACAACACAAACAGCACCAACATCTCCAACAACAACAACACATCCGGAAAATACCCGTTGAAAATGCGAACAAACGCGGGGATTGTCCACATGCTTCACCCTCAGACGGGGAAAAGGTCAAGACGGGAGAACAACGGCCAGAACAACGTGCATGCCGACAACAACATGAGTTACGGCACCTACCAGCAGTATTTGTCCTTGCAACGTCTCATTCCGGGTCCCCGGTATTCATTGGCGAAAACAATTTCGAGGACTTGATTTTTCACTTTGTTGATTTCAGTTATTGCTTTTGTATCCCGTTATGCATAAATTTTACTTATTGATGCTAGTTTAAAAGAGAGACTACCAAGTTCGCAATAAATCACGGGAGTTTAACAGAGACATTGGAGCCTGCACTGGATCGGGACCGGCGGGATTTTCCGGTTCACCCCCTCCCTCGCTCGTAATGGGCCCCAAAATGGGGGACCCCTTCGCAAGCAAATTTAGCCTAGTTTTAAAAAAATTTCCCCAGCGGCGACCGTCGGCACCGTTGGGCCACATATGTATGTATTTCCTTTTTTTGAAAGGTCGATTCACAGCCACAAAAGATGAAAATTTGGCTATTTGAACAAATTTTGTTAATAATTAGGTTTTTATTAATTTTATTTCTTGGAAAAATTCCTGGTCCCCGACAAAAATCGTTCCCGGTCCATGAAATTAGCAAAATAGGTAGGCTTTAGGCTCTAAAAGAACCATAAAATATGCATTAAAAATCCAAAATGGGCTTACTCAAATTTAGTTGTGTAAAATGACAAAAATTTTATTCAAAAAGCCAAGGTCATAAGTGGGGACCCGATTTCTAGTGAAAAAACTTTTTTTTTTTTGCTAAGTTATTTTGAATAAAGGAACTCAAAAAACGCATTTCTGCGTTAAAATTTTTTCATTTGGACGTCATTTTTCGTCACTAGAAATCACTATTTTGGCGTTTCGTCACTTAAAAAAGTGAAAATTCACTTTTTTGGCGTTTTGTCACTTTTTTTTCACTATTTCGACATTTTTTGGAAAATTCCTTAACAAAAATGCAATAAAACCAAAAAATACACCCCCTAAGAATCGACCTAAAATTTTTTTTCAAAAAATGCACCCCTAAGAATCGACATAAATTTTTTTTTTAAATACCACTAAGAATTGGAAAATTTTCATAAAAATTTTTCCCCCAATTTTTTTTCTTGACAAAATTTTTGATTTAAAAAATGTCAATATTTGTTAAGAAAATGTTAGAAAGGAAATTTTCCTCATTTGCAAATGCAACTAGTGAATAAAAAATTTTTTGCTCAATTTTTGGCTGAAAATTATGTCACTATTCGTCACTATTTCGGACTTTTTTTCACTATTTTGTCACTTTTTTGGCACTTTTTCGTCACTATTTTAGTTAACTATTTCGGGATTTTTCGTCACTAAAAGTCGGGTCCCTAGTCATAAGTTTAAATCACTTTCAATTCCAGTAAAAAATCTAAAAATATTTCTTCGCTCTTTGATAGGCGTCACTCTTAAGTGAGCTATTTCTAAAAATTACATAAATTTCCAGGCTCAAAAATTGAAATCCAAATTTTCTGAAACATAAAACAAGGTACATATTCGCATTTAAATATTTTGGGGGATGATTCGTAAATATTTTGCCATTTTTCGAATTTTCCATATAAAATTCAGAAATTCTTTAAAAAATGCATAAATATGGTTTTTTTACTCGATGCCGTTTTTCGGCGACATGTTCAAAAATTTTTCACTAAATAAATCTGTCTGAAAATAATCCGCTCCGTCTCCATTTATCCCGCCGTATCTAATTATCACCCCCCCCCCTTCTTTCTGAAGAGGTTGAAAATAATCCCCCGGGGGATAATTAGAGAAACGGTAACCAAAAAAATAGAAAAATGTGTTCAGAAGCTTTTGGGGGTACGGTATTTGTACAGTTCCATACAGTGTATCTGAATTCGATTTGGACCATAAAGGATGGATTTTGATGAAAAATGAATTTTCGGCTTTTGTTGGAATTCGGGTCCGGGGTCGAAATTGGTCGAAATGGGTGTCATATTCGTGATCAGCGACCCCGAAGACCCCTGGTTCTGGGGAGGAAATTAGCAAATCGTAAATTTCAGTGCATAATTTCGTTCTGATTTTTTAACAGATTTTCATCAAAAAAGGCCAATTTTTTCAATTAAAAGCCAAGTGACGACTTTTTTTTTTCTTTTAAAAATGCTTTTTTTTTTGCGGCGCGTTTTTTCAAAAAATTCTGGGAATGGACAAGGGCATCCGGCGACGCCGATAGGCGCCGCCGTGAAAGATTTATAATTTTTTAATGCGATTTGCCAATTTTTGCCACAAATCTTATAATTTCTTAATAAATAGTGACATTTTGCCATAAAATTTCAAAATTTACATAAGTTCCTTTTATGGCGGAACCCGTCAGTTCGCCCTCACGATTCGGCCCCAGCATGTTTTTCCACGATAGCTTTTTTATTTGTTATCCAAATCCATCAATCTTGGTATCATTCGAAAGCTCTTAACATGCTCTATTAGCCTTACAAAAAGCCAAAAGATTTTAAAGCCTGAAAAAATTTTATTAAGAAAAACTTCAAAAATTTCGACTTTTTTGAAATTTTCATGTATAACTTTTTTGGTAATTGTCTAATCGCGAAGCAATAGCTTAGAAAAAGCTTCCAAATAGATTAAGCTTTCGAATGATATCAAAAATGTTGAATTTGGTTTACAAAGAAAAAAGTTATAAAGTTATAGTGGAAAAACATGCTGGGGCCGAACCGTGGGGGCCGAACTGACGTAGACCGTTTTATGGTGTGCTTTTGTTTTGTAATAGTAAGTCTCACTACGAAATGCCATTCTCTGATCATTTTTGTGTCCTTCCGTTTCATTGGCATAATTCGATTAGCGAAAAGAGTGGACATTCTTTCCTTCCTTTCCTTGTCCTGGTTCACTTTATGTTGTAATGATACATTATTTTTCTTGTTTTTTCCTTTCTGTCTGATCATCAAAATAATTTTTTAAGAATTTTCGCATTCGCTGACTTTTTCGGCTGTCTCTTCGCCATTTGACTCCGTTCTCTGAAAGTGCTCAATTTTATGTGCACCGGTGAATTCTCTCCCCTCACTTTTACCCCCTCCCCTCAATTTCCCCCAATTCCATCCCCATAAATGCTGTTAGAATCGTAAAAGCGCTGTTCTGCCGTCAACCGGACGGCCGACCGCGGACAGCCCGAAGAAGCCCAACTGGGGAAAGGGCGGACGAAGGCAAATTTGCCCGCGTCGGTCACGCGGTCGCCGGTCAGACTCGACCAACGAGAACAACAACAACAGTGGCGGAGGGAATGGGGGGAGGAGGGATTAATGGGTGATGCGGGGGGGGGGGGGAGGTTAGGGGGAAGGGAGCGATGCTGGGGGAGCGGCCCTTGGTCGATGCTCTTTCGACCGGACTGGCCAACTGTCAGCTTCTCCCTCCGTTTCTTTCGGTTCGTTGTCCTTTTTCCCTCTTTCTCTGCCTCTCCTCTATTCCAAGTGTCTTTCTTTTCTCTCGTGTGCCCTAATCGCTTCTCGTCCGTCCCTCTCCTTTCTGTGTACAGTCTCTTTTCTTTTGCTGCTTTCCACAGTTTCTCTCTTTTCCGTTAAATCCCTCCCGGCCAAAATTGAGTGAAAACAATGGTCTTCTGTTCTCGTCTCGCACATTTATCGATCATTTCCCCGGTGGGCTCTTCCTTTCCCTTCCCTCGAGGGGGGGGGGGGGGGCACTCCCACAACACTTCCCCTCCCTTCTCTTCCTTCCCCCCCCCCCCTCCCTTCTCTTCTCTTCCTTCCCCCCCCCCCCCTCCCTTCTCTTCTCTTTCCCTCTCTTCCCGGAGGGTGTTAGTCTTTGTTCTGTTTAGTGGCTGTCATCGACAGAAAGGCGAATGGAACGGACGGATAAGGAAGGGGAAAGGAGAAGAAGCGAATCGGACAAGGAGGAGGGCGCACAACACACAGAGTTAATGCCCACCCGCCCACCCATTCGGGAAACGAATGGGACGGAGGGCGAAGAAGACAGCCACCATTACTCCACTCACTCTCTCTCGCTTTCTTTCTCTCTCCTATAACTACTTTTATTCACCCCTTCCCCCACCCCACTCTCTATCTTTCATTTTCCATAGTGACTTCCCTTCTTCTTTATTTTCTTTCCTTTCTTTCTTTCTCTTTCTTTTATCTCTCTCTCTCTCTCTGTCTCTTTCTTTTCTCTCTCTCTCTCCCTTTCTCTTTCTTCTCTCTCTCTCTCTCTGTCTCTTTCTTTCTCTCTCTCGTTTTTTCTTTATTTCTCTCTCATCTTTTTCTCCTTTCTCATCATCTCCTTCCTCTTTTTCTTATCTTCCATAATTCCTTATGCCTTCTTCACTTTCTTTCTTTTCTTTTCATGTTAAGTCAGAAGAGGACAGACATCACAGAATTGTCCCAAAACTCGCTTTATCGGCAAAACGGAGAAGACCGAAACGAAGTCGGCCTGCCATTCTCCTCCATTCCCATGTTCTTTCCTTATCTCTGTTACTCTCCTCCTCCCTCCCTCGTCACTCTCCCTCCCCTCCCTTTTCCTCCCTCTCCCGTGGTCCCCCCCCCCCCCCTCCCACCCCGTGTTTTGTTGGATGGATAGATTGGGGGATGGATGGTTGGTTGGTTGTCGTTGTTGCTGGAAGTTTTTTGACGACGCAGCGGCGGAGAATCACATGAGAGTTGGGTTGAGGGAGGGGCCGGGGAGGAGAGGAGCGGCTGAGGGTTGTGGAGGCTAAGGGTAAGGGTTAGGTTTAATCGATTTTCAATTTTTGCTGTTTTGCGATTCCCCCCCCCCCCCCTGCCCCACCCCGAGGGAAGGGAGTTCCACCCCACCACCACTCACATTCACTAAATTCCGCTGATCGAGCACATACACACAAACATTCTGCTCTTCTTCCTCATCATCCCCTACGCTTCGCCACCTCCCAGTTAGCCCCCTCCAAGCGATCATCCGCCACCGATGGCTGACATAGTCCACAAAAGTCAGATTGACTCATAAGCACTCGAAGTTAAACTTTTCTGTTGGATTTGATGTTGTTTATTGTTTTGGTTGTTTTATTTTTTCTCACTGATTTGGCTTTAGGCAATTAAATTTATTCTCAACAAATTTCTTCCTTTCCTTCATTAACACTAACAATTGTTAAAATTTTCATCTTTGCGGCATTGTCTCTTAGCAGAACACTCTCCTGTTGGTTGTCAGATAGACCGTCTTTTAGACAAATCGAAAAAGTGAAAACATAATGCTTTGGAACTTCGGTAACAAAATGGGGAGATCCGTTTCTATAACGAACATTATTGCCATTCGTAGAAGAAGCGATCAGCGATTCGTCTGGAGAGAATTCGCTGGGAACTTCTTCTTCCGTCGATACTGACCCATTGTCCTCGATGTTGTCATCTTTCGT